>JAPFRF010000006.1:95864289-96326789 GCA_029282475.1 Phrynocephalus forsythii
AAAAAAGCCTTGAAGACCTGGCTTTTTCGTGAGGCATTTGGCGACCTTTAATTTTTTCCCCTTTTATTTTATTCCACTGTCTTGCTGAGTATTTCATTTCCTTTTGTTTTGTTTATTAGCTTAGAATAGTCAACTCATTTTATATACATTTTTTTCTTATATTGTTTTTGATTGTTAACCGCCCGGAGTTCCTCTGGAAGATGGGCGGTATAGAAAATATATATATAAATAAAATAAATAAATAAGAAACAAAGTTTGTGCAAGGGAGGGGATGCTGCTCTATCACACATGTTTCCCCCCAAAAGAATTTTGGTCACAACAGCACAGAGGAAACATCCACATCTACTCCTGAGTTAACATGGATGGTAGCTTGCATAGCTGGAAGCAAGATGCAGACTCTTGTTAGCATCTGTAGCACTGGGAGGAGATAACAATGGATAAAAATGAAAAATTGAGGCAGCACTTACTAAGTACACTGTCTAAACTGCAGGGATGTGTGGAAACATCATCTGGTCCACATTTTTAAGCAAACAAATTCATTCTTCCAAGTGAACAGATGAATTAAAATACAGGTGAGCCTTGGGCTGCCTGCTTCTCCTCCCTCTATGATGCTCTTTTTTGCTCAAAACTTACATTAAAATGCACATGGGAATAGAAAAAGCTGCCTTCCGTTGCATTAGACCATTGTCTGACAACTCTGACAGGCATGGTTCTCCAGATGTTCAGGATTGTTTATTTATTTATTGCCTAGTCATACCTAGTAATCCCTGGTATTTTCCAGTGATCTCCCATCCAAGAACTAACCCCTCATGACCCTGCTTAGCTTCTGAAATCAGATGAGATGGGTCCATTTGCAAATAGTAGACTGTTTGGCAGCCTGAAAATTCCTTGCTGAGATGACTGGTCAAGTAGAAACAGCCTAAAGCAAGATGGAGTCACAAGGAGAATTTAATTAATATTCCTTATTTTCCTAAAATAGATTATTGCATTTTCAGATTTCAGATAACTATCAGGAAAAACTGTTACAGCAGAATGCCAGTGGAACTGATTACCTTGAGAAGTGCGGAGTGCTCCAATGTTGGAGGTGTTCAAGAGAAACCTGGACAACCTGGCAGATATTCTATTTATTTTATTTTATTTTAGAGTATTTTCGCTCACCTTTCCCCTTGGAAAAAGGGACCCAAGTCTTCTTACAGAATGAGGGATAATATACTGTCCAGTACAATTAAGACATGTTCAAGTATTGAGAATAGGGAACTGAGGGACATCTTACAGCATTAATAGACAACATATCACATTAAAGCTACAAGAGAATGCGAGAAGTTCAAGGGGAGTAAATTTCCATGTAAAGTTATGAGTGATGGAAACTAACATTGAAAACATAGTGTCAATGTAAAGCCATAATGTTATCAGTAGTTAAAGTCCATGTGAACCTGTAGATTCATATAAAAGACACATAATAGGGTAGACCATCATTCAGGGAAAGCTTGCCTGATGAGAAAGGTCTTTGCCTGTTTCCGGAAAGACCCTTTCATGGGTTCCCACGTGATGTAGCTGTGAGGATGGTGGGATGGAGAGAAAGGCCTCTCCTGATGACCTTAATACCTGAGTCAGTTCATACTGTGAGATTCGATCTTTGAGGTAGCTAGGACCCAGTCCGTACAGTGCTTTGTAGGTCAAGGATTTGTATTCCTGTTTTGAGCCGGGATTTGGACTCAATGGCCTTGTAGACCCTAAACAACTTCATGATTCTATGCTTCTGTGATGATAAGTCCTTGTGTATAGCTTTTTCTAATGCTGAAATAAATGGAAACAGAGCCATATGGTTTATCTTTGTAAGATTCGTATATACTATGCTAACAGCATTAACACGGAAGCATAAATACTTCCCCCCTTAAACCATGACTTCTGTTGAATCAGGCGAGAAATGTATTCTCCCTTGTAATCAATATGTTATAATTACATGCTTACTTCTCATGAATTTGTGCCAATCTTCAGTGCTTTTCGAGTGCACTATGCATAGCCTAGAGGGATTTTACCACACCCAGGGTAAAACCAAAAGCAGCAGCAACTATGATACAGATACAGTAGATGACTCAAATTGAGTTGGATGTAGGCTGTGAAATTTTATTCCTTTTGGCAGCCCCTATGCAAACCTCTTACTCCCTGGTTTTAAAGTGGCAGAAAACACATGTGTGACACACAATCGGGCTTGTAACCCTAATCACAAATCACATCTGCTTCTCTTTACACTGAAAACTGTGGTGGAAAAAGGAACAATGCTATAGCTGGGTACTCGCGTTCAGATCACAAATTTTAGAAGGTATCACATTTGTACCATTTATAAGGGGTCTATTAATCTCATAAATTTTGCCATAGGAAAATGATGCATTATATTCCTTCTTAGAGTTGTCATTTTGAAAGTTGCATCTATGCATGGAAATTAGTCCATCTATGCATGTAAATTAAGAACTTTGTTGTTTAGAGTAGCCTTCCCTGACCCTTGATCCTTGCATCATCTGGACCTGAAAAATGTCCTCTTCCACCTCTCGCTATGTCTGTCCATTTTATGATCAATTTTCTAATTATTTTGTTAGCTTAATTTTATTCACTCTAGGTTGTTGTATTCCATTCCATAAACCTTTAATGGCATTAAAACAAAAGAAGTACACAAATAAAAACTAAACGGTTACACAGAACATTGTAAAATAAATCTCATCAATGGTCTAATTCTAGGTTGTTATTAACATTTTATTTTGTAATTTTAAATTAATCTGTATTTTTTTGTTTTATGTTCCTTATCTTTGGTTATTGTTAGTTTATAATTTATATATTCTTTATTACTGTAAATCACCCAGAGTAGCCTTTGGGCTAGATGGTGCGGTATAAAAATCCAATAAATCCAATAACATTTATTGACTGCAGCTAGATTAATAATTGCTAGAAATTGGAGATCTAAATATGAACTATGCTTAGATGAATGGTGTAATGAAATATGGAATATTGTGTTAAATGATAAATTGTCATGTACTTTAAAGGTTAAAAAAGAAGAATTAAAATGTATTTTTATGATATATGGGGTAGATTTACTGAATATGTGCTTGTAAGAGATAAGGGTAAGGCTTCCATGCAACAATCTACTGTATATACTCGAATATAAGCCTAGTTTTTCAGCCCTAATTTTGGGCTGAAAAGGGGGGTCCTCGGCTTATATTCAGGTCAATACTTTTAGCCACTGAGGCAAGTTTGGGTCGGTGGCTAAAAGTCATTTTAAACATTGTGCGCCACTTTTCCTGACCCCCATGTTTAAAATGACTTTTTAAAAGTCATTTTAAAACAATGTTTAAAATGACTTTTACCCACCAACTCAGGGACTTGCCTCAGTGGCTAAAAGTCATTTTGAACATCACACACCCACCCAGCTCACAAAGGAGGAGTAGCCAGGCCCTGCTGCATTTCCCACCCTAGGCTTATACTTGAGTCAATAAATTTTCCCTGTTTGGGGGGTTTAAATTAGGGGCCCCGACTTATACTCGAGTATATATGGGTATATTGTTCTGGAGGGGAGGATAATGAATATAAATAAGAAGAGTGGTCCTCTTGGTGAAGGGGTGCACTGTTGCTGATGTTTTTTTGTATTTTTTGTATTTTTTTGCATTTTGTATAAAATAAAAGGCATTTTGAACCTTAAAAAAAAAACAAAACTGATAAACAAATAAATAAATAAATAAATAAATAAATAAATGTAGTCCTGGGGTCCCTCTAGTTCTAGTTATAAAATGACATGATTCTTTTCCTCCTCCTCCTCCTCCTCCTCCTCCTCCTCCTCCTCCTCCTCCTCCTCCTCCTCCTTACTTTCTCTTAACAAGGAGGAGGAGGAGGAGGAGGAAGTAGTATGGGACTGTGTAATTTTATAGGACAGTTACTCCGACCTTGATTCCTCACAAAACAGCCCATAAGCTATCTCACTCACCCAATTTGTCTGTCTGCTGTGCAACCAGATAGTATGGATTACTGCTCCAATAATCCTAGAATTCCCTATTCCTTCCTCCAGGCTCTGCTCTGGTCCATCTTTCTCAGAGTTAAATTAGATAGGAAGAAACTGTGGACTTCCTGGTAGTGATTCTTTTGTCCTCCTGTCTCAGGATCATCCCCAAACCTCTGTGCCTGAGCAAACAGACTTGTGTAACTTAAGTCCATGTTTGCCTCTGAATGACCAATCACAGAAGAAAGCAAACCTGCAAGATGCTGAGGTGAGACGCTCAGGATGAACAGAAGTCTTTGCGCTCCTGGAAAAGCGCTGTTTCTACATGTGAGCTAAGTGCCAAGCTTGACAACTGACGCAAAGGACAATAGAAAGCTGTCTACGAAGTGCTTGTCTTGAAAGAATTCGGGGCATGAAGTCTGTTCCCGTCGTTATCAGTGTTTAAAAAGCCCATTGTACCAAAGAAGGAAGCTCTTTTACTAGCTAATGCATTAGCATTCTTCCTCATCACACATTAACTTAAGACGTAAAGTATAAGACAATTGCAGAAATCCAGAGGACACCCACAGTTTGGAAAGACACACAATCTGCAATGGTTTGCTGTCTCTAGTTTGTTCTGTCGTCTTTTAATACAATGGTGATCGACGGCCCTTCGCTGCCCTCGATCACGCTACCATGCCAAAGACATACAAAGGTCTATTTCAGTTATTTATGCCACCTTGATTTTAAGATGCGACTCCTGTTGGCTTTTCTTCTGTCATCCCCTTTTCCACCGTCACATTGTCTGGAGAAACGGTGGGGCCTGGGCGCAGGCTTGTGGTGGTTCTGTTGTATTTTATTATAGGCTTATGGGATGTTGCCTTGTAATAATCAAACCCCTTTTGCCAGGTAAGGAAATTGGCTAAGACTTAGGGACAGCCTGACACTCATAAATTCAAGGTGCTGCTTGAATTCCTCAGCACAGGTGAAAGACCTCCCACTGTAGCAGTGAGATCCCCCAGGTTCAGCTTCCCTTTTATTTTATTTGAAATTTTATATTTGTTTTTTACTTTCATTCCTGCTACCTCCAAGTGAAAAAAAGAGGTGCACAGCTTGGGGGTCCTCCTTACTCATCCTTGAGCCTAGACACCCATGCCACAGCTGTGGCCAGGAGTGCATTTGCACAATTAAAGCTAGCATGCCAGTTACGCCCATTTCTTGAGAAACCTTCTCTGGCCATTGTGATATATGCCCTAGTGACATGTTGGGAAAGGTTGCATAGATGGGACTTTCACACACCCTAGCCTTTGTCCACCTAACGGGCCTATTCAGATCATGGCACACCTATGAACCTATTCAAGCTATTGTCCACATAATGAGCCAGTTCAGGCCCTTGTCTAACGTTTGAGCCTGTTCAGACCAGGCCAGCTGGTTGGCACAAGTAAAAAAATAAAAATAAAATAAAATGAAAATGAAAAATTGCACTGACCTGGCCTGTGGGCCAGCTGATCGGTATGACTAAAAGAAAAGAAAATATAAAAAAATGAAAAGCACGCCGACCCAGCCAGTGGGCCGGCTGATCAGTGCAAGAATTTTTTTTTTAAAGCACCGACCCGGCCCACGGGCCAGCTGGTCAGTGCAAGAAAAAAAATTAAAACAAATTTAAAAAAAAAAAACCACTGACCCAGCCCCCGGGCCAGCTGGTTGGCGTGAGCTTAAAAAAATGAAAAAGGAAAAAAGGAAAAGGGAAAAAAAGGAAAAACAAAATGAATGTTTTTCTAAAAAAAATGTTTCATTTTAAACAAAACAAAAACAAAACAAAGCGCCAATTTGACATTTCATGCCCAGCTCTAGACAGGTTCATGGAGAACAAAGGTATCAGTGGCTATCATTATGGATACCTAAGGACAACCTCCGGGTTGGAGAGATAGGTAGGCTATCTTTCAATGCCATTTGCAAAGAAAAGAAAATTTGCTTGGGAATACCCTGAAGCAAAAAATGAGACAGAATGCTGGACTGGATGGGCTGTGGCCTGTTCCAGCAAGGCTGCTCTTATGTTCTTATGTTCTTATGTTATTGTTGCATGTCTTGCACTCTGGGCCGATCGACAACAGATTCTGCTCCTCCTCTGTATGAAAACTCTTCAAATATTTGGAAAGCGTTGTCATATCAGCCCTCAGTCTTCTGTTCTCTATTTTCTAAAAGATCTTAAGATCTTGCCCAGTTTTCTTAAGTACAGCATCTTAAAGACTAGTCTATACAGCATCAGCTTTCCTAGACTGCAGCTACAGGATGCATAGCTTTGGGAGAGAGATGTGCTGCTGGGTCTTAGGCTTTGGCTCTATTACTCAATGTTCCTATTTTATTTTCTGGGTCTGAGGCTCCAGGCCTAAAATCTGAGATAATGGGATGACTGAGCAATCTGAATTTCATTCTTGGGTTCCTCTGGACACACTGCAGATGATATAAAGTTCTCTCAGGAGACCAACGTTTACATTTGTCCCACTTTGGATTTTTTTTAAAAAAAAACAACAATATTCCTTTTCCTTTTGGTGCTGCTTTGCACTGGCCATTGTCATTTTCAGCCTGCAAATCTCTGCCCATAAACCTTGGTTGCACTGTATAATTGGCTATTGAATCTGCAATGATGTCTTCAAACAGCCTCTGCTGTGCCACACATCTACACCCCCACACTGTTTTTCAATGGCTCCTATGCAGTCTGTATGAAAACATGTCAGAACCTCAATGACATCACAAGGACCCTTCTTTAGGCTTTGGCCCTTCATTCTCATGAATGGAATATTTGCTGCCCTGACAACACAGTTTAACTGGGGGGGTGGGGGGAAGTGTGGAAATACTACATTATTTCTGTTTAAATTACATCAACTATTTCTAAAAGCATCTATATGCTTAAAACCATACAGTAGTCCGCTGCTACAACGCAGTTTATATATTACAGTCTCAGTATATCACATTTTTTTTCAGGAGAGAAGCAGGCTTCCAAAGAGAGGTTTTAACCCCTCCTGGAATCTCAGCAAACAGACCTGGGGCTGCTCCTAATGGCTGCACTTACAAATAGCAGACAGATCTTGGGCTTCTGGCAGCAAAGTCTGCTGATTTGTCAGGAGGGGGGGGTTTAAAAACCTGTCTTTGGAAACGCAGCTTATATAGCAACACAAGGTCTCAGTATATTGCATTTTTTTTTCCTTTATCATGGGTGGATCAGGCAGAGGTTTTCCCACAATAATGGAATCTCAGCAAACAGACCTGTACTAATGGCTGCACTTGCGGGGTTGGGACCATCCATCCTTTTATTTGGGGACACACCTCTGTCTTTTCCAGTCGGGCATTCATGGCCACCTAGTCTCTATCAGCGACCAAAATACTCGGCCATTCCAGCTGCCTCTCTCAGGATAATGTGGATTAGAGATATGCCTGAAATTGCACAAACCCAGAATGCTTGTCATGGGTCCAGAATCTACTCAGGGTGACCAATATACTTACCACATGCAGAGGTTTTTATTCGAATATTCACACACATATTCACACTCAGAAGTGTTTGGCAGTGATGATGAAGATGATTCCAAAGTACCAGGCAGAGTCAATCAAAATTATAAAAACATTGACTGGTAATATATAAGTTTAAACTAAAAATCTAATTATCTGTTAAATATTGGCATTAGACATGGGCACAACCAGAAAAAATGATGTTTCGAGTTTTCGTTTGTCGGAACGGGTCCGTTTCGGGTCGTTTCCATTTGTCGTGAAATTTTTCAAAAATTTGTCATTTCGTTTGTCGTTTGTCGTTTCCACCATGATTTAGAGTGATTTGACTTCCCCCAGAGCATAGGGGCATCCTGCAATCAGGGCCAGCGCTAGGTGTTTTTGCACCCTAGGCGGCTGTCGGGGTGGGGGGTGGGTGGGGGGGGGGAGGTGCGGGCGAGCAGCGGTGGTGGGGGGCCATGGGCGGGCAGCGACAGCGGCAGGGGGGAGGCGCGGGTGGGCGAGTGGGTGGGCGGCGGCCGCAGGCAGGCGAGTGGGCGGGTGGCAGCGTGGGCCGCAGGTGGGTGGCGGCGCGGGCGGACGGGCGAGTGGGGAGTTAGGATATCACTTAGGATAGAGGTTCTGTTCTTGGCTTGCACCCCAAATGTGTGTGTGTGCAAACAAATTGAAGTTGGGAAAATAGAAAATAAATGGTAGTATATAATATATTTTTAAATAAATCCACACCTCCCACTCCCAGTCGAACCTCCCCCTTTATCCAATATCAGAAAAAAAATCCTCACAAACTGCCAGAGAAGAAATAAAGAATAAACTGCTATTCCCTTCAGCAGGCAAAGCTGCAGGGAATCAAAGAAATTATTTTCTAAATTCAATTCCCTCCCTGCCTGCCTAACTTAACTCCTAAAGCCTCCAGCCTCCCTCCTCAATCTCGATCGGATCACACCAGCACCAGCAGCCAGCCCTCCTCCCTCAACCACATCCATACACCCGACTGCGATTTCTGGAAGGTGCCTTGGCTTTTTATGCCCTCCGAGACATCCAGAAGTGTCAGTCAAAAACCTGGTGATGCCATTGGTGGAATGGTTCAAAACATTTGCATGGTTCCATCCCATGCCCAGCCCAAATGGGCAGGTCTAAAAAAATAAAAAATAAAATAAAATAAAATAAAATCAATACGACGTTTTATTGCTATAAAAACCTCACTGCTGCAACTATTAAAATTCAGGCATTTAAAATAAATAAATTTCACATGTTTCTGTGGTGATTTGGTGTTTTTTTTAAAAAACAATTTCAAAAGAAAAATTGCGGTCGCCATTTTGGATCCCCCCCACCGCATGGCATGCAGCGAGACAGACGACGAGGATGACCCCCCCCCCAGCCTGGTGCAAGCAGCCCAGGACAGGAGGGGGAGGCCGGGACAACCCCCCAGAAACTACCCCTCTGGTAGGTGTCCTCAGGCAAGCATATTTTTGCCTGCTTTTTTGGCTGGGAGTCGGGTTTTTTTTACTTTTTAAAACTTTTTTTCTGTGCTGCTTGGCATCACGCGATCGCCGCGATGCCATTAATGACAACGAAAAACCAGACCCAATTTTTCTTTTTTTGGGTCGGGTTCGAGCTGGAGCGGCGTAATTATTGTTACTGTTTCCGTTACGTAACGGAAACGATAACCGAAAACGGAAACGACAATTTCACCGCTCCGTGCCCATGTCTAATTGGCATACTGTAATATGCATGCTGTTCTTAATATTGTTGTTTTTGTAAGTCTAATGGTGTTATTTCTGCAATCTGCAACTGGTTGTATAGTCTGTGTGAAATTTCTTGACGTTGGTCACAAAGCCCCAATGAGCCTCATCTACAAGTAAGAGCCATGAGTTGGAAGGAAGGACTTAGCGAAGTGGATTTCACACTGGGCCCAATTCCAGGTAGTTGTCACTATTGTACTCCTCCAGTTACAGTTTCCTGGGAGATGAACAATAAATCAGGAATAAATCTGACATAAGTTCTTTTCATTTAACACTGTTGGAATTCCAAATAACCTCTTGGATTAACAGTAATATTCAACAGCACCTTCTTTGTTTACTTAGGTACAATTTGAAAGCTGACACTAAACTTGAGAATTCTCCTCACCACCACCACCCTCAGGCACTATCTGGGCAACATTGAAGGCAAAACCAAGTTCTTGGCAAGTTTGCTTCTGGCAGAAACCCAGAGGCATTCTGGGAAAATTAAACATGCCCTCACTCCGCATTTGGCTTCAAGGTGCAAAAAAAATGACAAGTGTTTTTTTGACTTATGTGCTAAAGCACTCTATGGTTGATATAAAACATAATTCAGTTCCTCAGGGGAAGGAAGGAAGGAAGGAAGGAAGGAAGGAAGGAAACCTTTGGTTTATGAATGTGGGATATTGTGCTTCTGTACTCATTAAGTGAGAGCTGTACTATAAAGAAGGCTGATTGCCGCAGAATCGATGCTTTTGAGCTGTGGTGCTGGAGGAGAGTCTTGAGAGTCCCCTGGACTGCAATGAGATCAAACCTATCCATCCTGAAATAAATTAACCCCAAATGATCACTGGAAGGACAGATTTTGAAGCTGAGTCTCCAGTACTTTCGCCACCTCATGAGGAGAATGGAGTCCTTGGAAAAGTCCCTGATGTTGGGAAAGATTGAAGGCAAAAGGAAAAGAGGACAGCAGAGAATGAGATGGTTGACACAACCAATATGGATTTGACGAAACTCCGGGAGGCAGTGGAAGATAGGAAGGCCTGGCAAGCCCTGGTCCATGGGGTCATGAAGAGTCAGACACAACTGAATGACTGAACAACAACAAAAACAAATCATTATTCAGGGGGCCAGGAAATGGCTCAATACCGTTGCACAATATCAGGCCCACAGTTGCCAGCAAGAAAAAGGATATCAAACTTTACATTACGAAGAGCAGATTGAATGTTAACAACACCAACGGCAGCAGTCAAGATGGTCTGACTCTACATGCACCCTTTAGTGCTCACTACCATTCACAAAGTAACATCGTACAAGCAAAATCCTCGAAAATGACCCCTTTTAAAAATTATTATTTAACGACTTCTCAGCCAAACACAAATTGGCTGTCAGGGCTCTTTTTCAACAGGTGTGAATAGTTGTACTGAGCAGAACGGGTAGTGAGCTTGACTGCTGCCATTGGTGTTATCAACACAAATGTTTCAAAGTTATAATTTATTGTTTGAGGTGCCCCCATTTTTGAGTTTCCTTATGGAACACTGATTTGCTCCCATGCAGCGATCATTAGTTAAACAATTAGTTACTTTGTCCCTCAGTGATCTGGGTATTCATTGTACTCATCTTGCAAAGAAGGAATGTTCAGCCTACCTTAAACTGGCTATCTGAATCTGTTGGGGATGAATTCAAATTGTCAGCAGAGGCTTGACAGCAGTCTTGTCATTTAACTACTGTGCCACAGAGCAGGGGTGGGAAGTCTGCTTCTGACCTCAGAAGACATGTTTCTTTTCAAAAGACCCACTTACATAGTTTCCTCTCATTGCAGTAAAGTTATCTTCCTCAATATGTCAAATTTCGTTGGACGTTTAAAATAAGTTGCTGGAGTCTTGGCATCAGCTGACCAGGAAAGGAACTTCATGAACCTGCTCCAGGGATGTTGTAATGCCTCTTACATAGTCAGAGAACAATACCATTTACAACATTAACTGAAAAGAATTACACAACAATTAACCTTTATCCCATTTGGTGTGAATTTTCATTGTCTTCCTGCTCTTCAGCTTTTGGCCTCCTGTCTTCACAGTCAAATGGCCTTGGCAGTTGGTCACTGCAAAACAACACTTTCTGATGCAGCATTTGTTGTGTGTGTGTGTGTGTGTGTGTGTGTGTGTGTGTGTGTGTGTGTGTGTGTGTGTGTGTGTGTGTTGGTATTTTCATGGCATCTGTTGTTGTCATTGGAAATGTGTAGATTTCCGTACAGAGCTGCCCTCCCCTTGAAATAAAATTTAAAATAAATAATCCATTAATTGCTTGTTTAATCATTCAAGCCACTGTGGAAGTCAAAAGTGGTTGGTGAAGTTGGGGAGAAAAAGCATTGGCAACTCTACTGCCCAGGCCAGTGGCCAGAAATTTAGTGGTGGGAGGAAACTGAGGACAGAGTCAGAACATATAGAAAACCACATAGAAATCCGCATAGAAATCCCATCCAATAGAGGTGGGGCATTTAGGCACAATCTGACTCCCATTTATCATGCTACACTTTCATCAATGCCCAGACAAAACAGAACCATTTCACACCTCCACCAGGAAGGCTAATGACCCTTACTTAATGGGTGTTGGTAAGGGTTACTTGGAAGTGACTTTCACACACCCCAGGCCAGGGGTCCTCAAAGTTTTCAAACAGTGGGCTGGTCCACACACCCCCAGACACCACTGGGGGGCGAACCACAGTCCATAAAAAGGCTGACATGGAAAAGGGGGGAGAGAGGGGCAAGTGGACAGAGCCTCCCCACGATCGGCCCATGATCAGTGCATCTCTGGGGCCCCAGTGATGCCTCCTGCTCTGGATTGCCGCCCTGAGGTGCTGCCACTGAAATCCCTCTGCTGCGCATCATCTTCTTCCTCCTCCTCCTCCTGCAGTGGTGGTGGCTGGAGTGGCTCTCCTTCCTTCCTTCATTGCGTCAGGAAGGTGGCAGCAGCCCAAGCAAACTCAGGTCCCTGCTTGCCTCCTGGGCAGCCACTCAGGATGAGGAGCAGCAGCCGTGGCAGGGGCGGTAAGGCTGGTGCCACCGCACACGGATCCAGCCATGCACCCTGGCCATCATGCCCTCGCTGCACCCTGGAGGGAAAGCCACCTCCTTTCTTGGACTGGTCAAGCCATGCCTGGCTTGGTGTGCTGCAAGGGAGGGAGCGAGCGCAGGAAGGCCTGCCCAAAGCCACAGCACTTGGTTGGCTCACCTGCCCACCTATCACCATTTGGGGTCACATGCAGCCCTGCCAGCCTCCCAGCAACCAAACACAGGCCACCATTGGACTTCTCTTCCTTTTCTTCTTTCTCCACAACCACCACTGCCACCTCCTCCTCCTCCTCCTTGCTGCTCTCACCCATTGGTGGTGGTGGCAGCATCAGCTTCCGGCCATGGCTGGGCTCCCTCCTCCCCTCACTTGCTCCACGGAGCAAGGCAGCAGCTCGGAGGGGGCTGGGTGGGTGGAATGTAGCTCTGTTTCCCCCTCAGTCACCCACTGTCCATCCCTCCATCTGTCCACTGCTATAGCTGCTCCGGCTCTGAAGGCTGGCTGGCGCTGCCTCCACCTGCCCCCTTCCTTCCTCACAACCCCAATAACACAGGTGATGGCCACACAAGGAAGACAGACCGGGTGGGGTGGAGGAGGATAGGGAGTGGGAGACCTTGCTGCAGCCCTCCCATTTTAAATTGCCCCTCTTGGCTGCAGCTGGTTCCGTGACCATCAGGGCGGCAGGTAGGGGGGGAAATGGGGGACCTTGCCCATGGCCCTCCTGCTTTGAACTGCCCCACTAGCCAGCACCCCAATCATCTGGGCGGTGGGTGGGGGGAGTGGGGGAAGCAACATAGCCTACCTCTTGAACTGCCTCAGTAATACAAGCAGCCACAGAGGCCAGCTTGCTCACTTGCTCTTTAAGCAGGGCTAGGTGGGGGGGGGGTCTGCAATTGGTCCCTGGGGCTGGATTCAGGACCCTGAGGGGCCATATCCGGCCCCAAGGCCATAGTTTGAGGACCCCTGCCCCAGGCCATTCAGGTCATTGTCCACCTAAGCAACCTATTCAAACTGGGGTGGGATGAAGCAAGATGAACAATAAATTTGAAGCCTTCTACCAACTTTTTCTCAGATTGCAGAAGCTCCTTGAATGAGTAGTGAAACATTTTGATCACACAAGAGAAGACCAGTTGCCATGTCTCAGCAATTTTTATGTTGTACAAATTTTATATTATACAAACTGTGTGTATAGATAGATAGATAGATAGATAGATAGATAGATAGATAGATAGATAGATAGATAGATAGATAGATTTGTACAACATATTACATCTTTAGTAGTTTACAGTCTTGTGGTATAACTCTGCTATCCAGGGAATTCTGAGTATTGTAATAAGAAAAGCTCACTGCAAAACACTAATTTTTATTGAGCAATATAATAAAATGCTGCTTCCCTGGCTTCCCTGCATGATAGGGCTAGAGAAGGTCTCACCATGCCAAGAATAACAGTACCTACTGAATATGGTGGTTGTAGGTATGGAAGAATTTCATTTCTGTTTTCATGAAGGTCATGAAATTACCATGATTTGAATAGTGTTTTTCATAACCCAGAGGGAAAGAGCCAGAGCTGCTGGTTGTTGTTTTCTGTTTTCTAAACTAAATAGAGGAGAAATCGATCCGAACAAAATTTTCCTATTCATAGACACCAGTAGTTTCTATGTAAAATATGGGATTACAACACAAATTTCATGGCTGAGCTGAGCAAAACATTAGCATCACATTTAGAGGGGGATAGTACATTTGCTCTCTGATGAAGCAATCCTTCAAAGCAGCCGTGTCTGTGCAATCAACCTGTGGATGAATCCTGTGCTTATCCCCCATCACCCAATTCCAAAACAAACATTGTTGGTTTCAATGTGCAAATCTGAAAGAGAGCTTTCACTCTTGCCTTGCCCATAAATGGATTTCCTGAAAGAACAAATCATCTCTGGCATCTGTTTGCACTACCTTACGCTGTGCAACTATATTAACAATGTCATCAACAGTTTGGTGTTTTGGGGGAAAGTAAAACATTTTCTGCCTATATGCCCTGAGCATATCCGATCTCGCCTGATCTCAGAAGCTAAGCAGGGTCAGGCCTGGCTAGAACTTGGATGGGAGACCACCAGGGAATACCATGTGCTGTAGGCGCCTGCAGTAGGGACTGGCAAGCCACTTTAGTATTCCTTCCAAGAAAACTCTGTGGACATGGGGTCCTGGTCATGACTGTAACGACACAACAATAACAACAAAACATTATCTACTCCTTTCACTCAATCTCCACCTTAGATTCTGCAGGCCCTTGGAGATCTTGTTTATCTGGGGGAAGTCTTTGGGACCACAGAATCTGGGAGGGAACTCTTTAATGCCCCCAAATCATCACCAGCTGACTGCCAGTCCCCAGTGTGAGATTGGACTTGAACTTTTGCTCTCTTCTTCAGCAGTCACAAACTCAGCACAAATTGCCTGCACTCTGCAATTAAATTGTGAAATCATCTCAATACTCCACCCCAGGAAGACCGGTGAGAAAAGGATATGCTGGAAAAGGGACACAGCTTCCATGTCAGCCCTTTTAACGCAGCTATGTTTTAATGCACTGGGCAAAAAGAATGAATGATGATGTGGTTTGTTACATGAAATGTACATATTGAAAACATAAAAAGTGACAGCCTGTTAAACATCACAGGCATTATTCTACAACATCTTCTAATAAGTCTCTTTTAAAAGAGTATTTGTAGACAACAGGTAATATTTTTCATTAAGCGAATGTTATTGAATGCGGAAATCATTCAAACCCTACTCTTCTTTTCTCCTCTTTAGTATATGATCTAAACAACTGCATAAATTATTCTGGGTACAATACATGGTATTGTGTTATCTAACCAACTGTCTATTGTCTATGCTTTCTTGCAGCAAATACCTTATGAGTCATACTTTCCACTAATTTCTGCGAACACAAAGCTTTTCAAACAGGTCTTTCCTAAATGAACACAACGTGTTCTAAGGTGCAACGTTATGCCAGAACACTTTTGCTCTTCATCTACCAGTTGTGGAGCTGAGGTGTTTCAAACAATCCAAGCCCAATAAACCATGGTTTATTAGGTATTAAACCATGATTAATCAGATGGATCGAGAACCCAATTCCCTGTTGTCATTCTATTTATCCAACGAAATTCAATTCTTCTAGGTTTTATTAAACCCAACATGCCTGAGAAACCTTTTAGAATTCCTTGAAAAGGTCAACAGGCATGTGGATTTGGGTGAACCAGTAGATATTGCCTATCTTGATTTTCAGAAGGTTTTTGACACAGTTCATCACCAAAGGCTGCTGAAAAAATTGCACAGTCAGGGGATAAGAGGGCAAGTCCTCTTATGGACTGAGAACTAGAAATGGGCACGGAACGAACATTTTTTAGTTTCCGTTACCGTTTGTCATTTCCGTTACGTAATGAAATGACAAACAAAAATTGTGATGAAAATGAAACGAAACGAACAGAACCACGAAAATTGTGATCGTTACGTTTCTATTGGGGGTGTCTATGAAATTATAGAACCAAAGGAAAAAAAAAAGCTTGGCCAACATGGATGTGAGGTGGAGAAATCCTGCTGTCCTAGACCCCATTCCCAAATGCTGTGTTACCTTGTCAGTCTAGAAACATTACAGAGGAGTTCTGCTCTGTCCTAAATCCGGTGCTATGTTTAAGAAACCCAATTCTTGCCATTTTATGGTGTCACTTGGAAGCAGTTTTAAAAGCCCTCTCTCAGCGTCATGCTGCTTGTGCTTCCTATAATAATTAAAGGTTCCATGTTTGGATGACAGAGTGGCATGGATCTGCCTCTCTCTTACTTGCTGCTGTTCTCTGGCAGGGTTTTAGCACACAGTATGAGGGAGTCGTGCTTTCAAACATGGAGCTGCCTCATTAGCATGACTGGAATGAAGGGAGGTAGGATTTTAAGAGAATCCATGTGTTTTCAGGGATGGCTCTGTTTACCGTTTCTAGTGTTGAGTCCCAGCCACTGTTGATTCATCAGAGCTGCCGCTTTCCCGCTCATCTAGGAACAGAATGTTAAGTAAGGGCATTTGCTCCCTTTGTCAAAGCCCTCTTGCTTTTGCATACTTCCTCCCATCCTTGATCAGGAATCAGTAAGAGTTTTTGCAAAGCAAATCAACCCCCTCCAAATGAATAAAGAAGTAGGTAAATGGGTCACACAGCAATTGGAGGAGTGGAGGGGAAAATGCTAGGTTTTGACACCTTGCAGAGCTGTAACTAGGGTGGGGTTTCCTGGGGGATAAATATGCCCAGATGTTGTCAGAAGCCCTCAGGAAAGGGAGCAGTTTAATTCTAGAGCATACAGTTACTCAACTGGATCACTGGTGCCCCTGCTGAGAGCATAGTCCAGTGGTTCTCAACCTGGGGATCGTGACCCCTTTGGGGGTTGAACAACCCTTTCACAGGGGTCACCACTGAGGCAAGTGGTCAGCCACAGCCCCAATGTAAAGCCGTGCGGTGCTGCCACAGTGGGGCCACATGGGCCTGGGTGCCAGCTGGCCCAATAAGCATGGGGAAGTGGAGGGCGGGGCAGATTCCACCCCCTCACCCCACCCACAATGCAGGTGCATCACCAGCATGGCCGTGTTGCCCATCCCCAAGGCTGCCCAGTGGGGGCAGTCGCCTCTTGGCTGGCCGGCTGCAGGCAGCTGGTCCTCGCCGGGCCATTTGGGCGGTGTGTGTGGGAGGAGAGGTGAAGTCTGTGTTGGCAGCAGGAGGGCACTTCCCGCTGCCCAGATAGGGTAGAGACTGGTTGAACAGCCGAAGAGGAGGAAGAGAGGAGTGCGGACCAGCTGGTGAGTGGGAGATCCATGCAGGGGGAAAAAATATGCAGCACCCATGGTGCTGTGCATACTAACCAGCACAAACTTCTGAACAGTGATTTGGGCCATCTCTACTCAGAAGTGGTTCACTGTCCCCTTCCAGGGGTATCCAGGAACTATGCACCTTGTCCAAGACAGCACAGACGGTTTCTTCTAGGATGCACAGTGGGTAATCAAACTCCCAAACCCTGGCATGGAACCCAGAGTCCTGGCTCACCAAGTTATCAAGCTAGCTACGTTTTGCATATAGCAAACTAGTTTTCTCCTTTTTCTAAAGGGATCACTTCACTCAAAACATGCATGTACTGTATATCTATAATATTTATTTATTTATTTATTTTAAAACTTTTATACCGCTCCTACTTCCCAAGCGGGAACTCAGGGCGGTTTACACAAAAGCCCGAAAGGCAAAGAACAGTAGCAGCGGCAGGGGCAGACTTACGGCATATGGGGGAGGAGGAGGAAGGAAGGGGAAAAAAAAAAAAGGTACTCTAGTCATTATTAAAGGCATCCCTGAAAAGGAAGGTCTTCAATCCTTTCCTAAAGGACGCCAACGTTGGAGCCTGTCTCAACTCCCTGGGCAAGTTGTTCCACATAGGTGGCACCGCCACCGAGAAGGCCCGCCCACGGGTACTTGTCTTACGGGCCTCCCTCGGGGGGATCGTCTGCAATGAGAGGGCCAGAGATGAACGGGTGGGTCGGGCTCGATCTGATTGTCGGTGAAGCCGCTCCGCCAGATAAACAGGGGCCAAGCCATGGAGGGTTTTGTAAGCCAAAACCAGCATCTTGAACCTTATTCGGGAGGCAACGGGCAACCAGTGGAGACGGACCAGGATGGGAGTGATGCGGTCAAAACGACACGCACCAACCACCAGCCTGGCCGCCGCATTCTGGACCCGCTGCAATCTCCGAACAAGGTTCAAGGGGAGCCCCATGTAGAGAGCGTTGCAATAATCCAGCCTCGACATGACCAATGCCTGTACCACAGTCCTCAAGGAGCTCCTGTCAAGGTACGGGCGAATCTGGGCGATTAACCTTAGATGATAAAAGGCCGACCTGGTCACGGCTGACACCTGGAGCTCCAGGGTCAGACCCGGATACAGGACGACGCCCAGATTCCTCACTCTTTGCGCCAGCTGGAGGGCGGACCCATCCAGACTGGGAAGAGGGCCACAGTACCCATCTGGGCCGCCCCCGAAGAACATAACCTCGGTCTTTCCGGGGTTGAGCCGGAGTCTGTGGGTCCTGGTCCAGTCCAAAACTGCAGCCAGGCAGCGGTCAAGGGTCTGGACGGCCTCCACTGCACAGGTGGAAAAGGAGAGATAGAGCTGCGTGTCATCAGCGTACTGATGACAGCAGACTCCAAAACTCCGGATGATCTCAGCCAGCGGCTTCATGTAGATGTTAAAGAGCATTGGGGAGAGGGACGACCCCTGAGGCACCCCACAAGAGAGTGTCCAGGGAGCCGACAACTCACCCCCAAGGCTGGGTACGACCCTCAAGGAAGGAACGGAGCCAGCCAAAGGCCGATCCCCGATCCCCACCTCAGAGAGCCGCCCCAGCAGGATACCGTGGTCGACGGTATCAAAAGCCGCTGACAAGTCGAGGAGGACCAGCAGGGTAGAGCAACCCCTGTCGGCCCCCCTCAACAGATCATCATGCAGAGCGACCAGGGCCGTCTCCGTCCCATGATGCGGCCTGAACCCAGATTGGAAGGGATCCAGGACATGGTTCTCCTCCAGGAACGACTGGAGACGCAGGCGGCGACTCGCTCGACTACCTTGCCCAAAAAGGGAACATTGGCTATGGGACGGTAGTTGGACATATCGTCCACAGCCAAGCCAGATCTTTTAATAATGGGCTTCACCACCGTCTCCTTCAGCAGACTGGGAAGGATCCCGTCCCTGAAGGAGGCTGAGGCGATTAGCGAAGCCCATTTTGGCATGCTCCCCCCTGTGGTCTTAATCAGCCAGGACGGGCAAGGGTCGAACGGAGAAGCCGCAGGCCTGCAATGCCCCAGAGCCCTGGAGGCCTCCTCAGATGTAACAGACCCAAACTCAACAAACCGGGCAACCGAGGCGGCCCAGTATCGCCATGCCGGGACTGGATCAGAGCAACCGGCGCGTCCAGCTCAGAACGGATGGCCTCTATCTTGGTTTTAAAATAGGCTGCGAACGACTCACTAGTGAAATCACTAGGAGGGGCGGACCAGGATTGGTGAGGTCTCGAACCACCCGGAACAACTCCGCGTGGCTATTCGAGGCCTCACCAATTCTCAGGGCAACGAAAGATCTCCTAGCCGCCCTTATCGCGTGAGAATAGCGACTGGTCAACGCCTTAACAGCAGCCCAATTTGAAGCCGTCCGAGCGTTCCGCCATCTGCTCTCTAGCCTCCTCCGTTCCTGCTTCATTGCCCGCAACTCCTCAGTAAACCAAGGTGAGGAGCGGGCTCGGCACCGGATCAGGCGCTTGGGGGCGATCCGATGCCACCTCCTCAAACCACCTTTGGACCAGGGAGTCACCGGATCGTCATCCAGTCCGTCTGGTAGGACCCCCAGGGCCTCCGAGAACCGTGCAGGGTCCAGGAGCCCCGGGGCGGGCCCAGATGGAAGGGCCCTGCCCCAGCGGGGGAGGGGTGGCGATTGCCAGGAGAAAGTCAGAAGATGGTGATCTGACCATGACACGGGACGGACCTGCAGGTTCCCGACCCCCAGATCAAAGCCCGTCGATGTGGAGGCAAAGACCAGATCCAGGGTATGTCCTCCCTTGTGAGTGGGACCGATGACAAATTGGGACAGGTTCATGGAGGCCATGGACTCCATGAACTCCAGAGCTGCTCCCGACAGCCCAGCCTCGGCATGCACATTGAAATCCCCCAACACCAAAAGGCGGGGGGATCTCACCAGCGCCGCCGAGATGAACTCGGAGAGCTCTGGGAGGGAGAGTGCAGGGTCGCGGGAGCTCGGTACACAAGCACAATCCCAAACCTGTCCCTCTGTCCCACCACAAGGTGAAGGCATTCAAGCCCTGGGCTAACCAACATCGCGGATCTGCTGACATAAAAGGAGTCCCTGTGCACAATGGCCACCCCACCCCCCCGCCCCCCCGGCCTGCCCAGCTGCTGCACGGAGTAGCCCTGGGGCCGAAGCAGCAGAGAGAGGATGCCCCTCCCCTCGGGCACCCAGGTCTCCGTAAGAAATGCCAGGTCGGCTCGCTCATCCACGATCAAGTCGTGGATGACAGGGATCTTGTTATGAACCGACCTGGCATTAATCAGCAAACAGGACGGGCGGGGGGCACACACGGGCTGGATCCCTGTCATGTGGCAGTGAGCCGAGGCGGGTCAGAGAGCGCGGGACAGGCCGAAGATGCCTGTCCCGAGATCTTCTTATCCGACCGGCCCGCCGGCCCCAAGCGTATTTTTACCGTGGCCCGACACCACCCTAATGGGGCGGCCCACAGGCTCCATGAGATGGTATAGAACTAGGACCAAAACCCACTAAGTGTAGGGATACAAAATAAAACAGTACAACAATAATACGACCCCAGAAATACAAATCAATATAATACAATGGAATAACCCGTTAAACAATGCTATATCCCACCCACCACCCACTAGAAACAGGCCAAATAATAAGATGACAATAATAAAAAAAAATCAACCAAAAGCAGACACTCAAACGGCTAGCGGATAGACAGACGGAAACGGGGGGGGGGTAGGACTGGAGTAGATAGAAATAAATCAGCATAATATAGGATGACAAAGCTGGGACCACCACCCTGCCCTCTCAAAAAGGAGTCCCCACGGAATTTTAAGGGGCAGGACAAGGTGCTGCCAGCCAGTCCGTTGCAGAGTTCCCACAGATGTTAGGTTCCCCAGCTGGCAGAATTCGGGAAGCCCCGGGGGGGGAGATGGCACCGACGGCTGACATGCCGTCCGGCTCCCAGCGAGACGGGCCACACCACCGCGCAAGCAGCAAATGATGGAGAAAGACCCCCCCCAGGCAATGCAATGGGGGGGGGCGCCGGTGGCCGACCCACCACCCGAGAATCCCGCGGAATGGCCCACGCCGGCGAGGACATGCCCAGCCCAGTCAAGCCGGGGGAGGGGGCAAGAAGGGTCCCGGCGGCCGACATGCCCGCCCGAGAGGGCCAGCAGCCAGAGCGCCCAGCGCTGCTGCAGACGAAAAGCCCCGGCGGCCGACACGCCGCCCGAGACAGCCGGCGACCCCAGCGCCCAGCGCTGCAAACGAAAAGCCCCGGCGGCCGACACGCCGCCCGAGACAGCCGGCGACCCCAGCGCCCAGCGCTGCAAACGAAAAGCCCCGGCGGCCGACACGCCGCCCGAGACAGCCGGCGGCCCCAGCACGCAGCGCCGCAGAAGGAAGGCCCCGGCGGCCGACACGCCGCCCGAAAAAGCTGGTCAGAGAGGGAGGAAAGAGCGCCGGCGGCCGCCCAGCCGCCCAGGAGCCGACCATCCAAAGAGCCGCCGCCACTCCCACGGCAAGCACCAGGTGGAGCCTCCCCAACCACACATGGGGGAGGGAGGGGGCAGGGTGGCGCCGGCGGCGGTGCAGGAGACCCCCTCCGATGGAAAAGGGGGGGCGGGGCAAGATGCCCCAGAAGAGGTCCGAGGCGGCGGCCCCGGCCGCTCCCCGAGCCTTCAAGACCGTCGAGGGCGGCCATCCGCCGCTGATGGAATGGCGGATCCCATCCTCCACGCCAGCCACTCGCAGCCAGGCCACCCACCAACCGCCCAGACCCGGTAGCTCACCAAAGGTAGAGCGGCTTCATAGGTCGTTTAGGAAGCGGCTCGGGTCTGGGGTGATGGAAAAGGGTGCCATAACAGCCACCGGGGGGGCTAAGGGTGGTGGTAAATACTCAGCCTTCCCGTCGTCCCGCTGCCCTCCGCCGGTCCGGAATGTCCAAACTATATTAAAAACCCATAATAGCTACTCGCAGCCAGGGCAACAATTCATGCACCAGCAAAAAACCACCCCGCAAAGGGGTAAGATAAAGAAAAACAAATTAAAAAAAAAAAAAAAACAAGCCTGGCGCAATATTAAAAAACAAAACGAAACCCCCGGCGCGGAGCAAACAACGGCCGCTGCTGCCCTGCCGCCATCTTACATATAAAATGTACACGCATGTACATTCTCAGTGATAATTCTACAGTGACAGAGTCACTTTTTGTCTTCACCTGACCCAGAACTGGGGAACAACTAATTGCAGGTTAACTAATTAATTTTGGTAACGAATAGTATAGCAAATGGTTAGAAAGCCTGGATCGCTTAGTGAGCTAGGTAACTGCTTACAGAACCAGAGGTTCAGAGTTAAATTCCCCATTGTGCATTGTGCACTTTAAAAATTAAATTAAGGATCCAGGTATTGTTTTAAAATATTAAAAGTTGATGAAATTTTTATTTATTTATTTATTTATTTATTTGATTTGATTTGATTTGATTTGATTTGATTTGATATTTTTATACCACCCATCTAGCAACAAAGACCACTCTGTAAGAATATAAGAATGAGTCCAAGTTTGGGAAAGTTACTTTTTTGGCTAATGCTTCCAAGCCAGAATGAGCATTCTGGAATTTGTAGTCCAACAAGTAATTTTTCCAAGCTTCACATCTGACATAAGAAACGACAATTTCAAAATTGAGCAAATAAATTGCACAAAATTTTGGATGAGAGTGTGACATTTGCAAGCTGCTTTTATTTATGCTCAAAAGCATTCCAATCTAGTGTAACTGTTGATGGGGTTTTTTTTTTTGTTAAAATCACAGTTAGAACAATTTGTAACTGGAGTATTGTTTTCAGTTTTTATCAAAACAGTGTTGCAAAAGAGGGTTCATGGCTTCTGCCAATAATAAAATATTTAATGGCAAACGTGGCCTGTCATCCATGGCACAACAGCATCTTAAATACCCAACCGAAATATCCATTGTAAAGCTTAATCTTGGCTAAACATGTTTCAGTTCCATGTTATGGGCCAGTGAATTAGCAAACAAAAGATCTAGATGTTCACAAACATGTTTGGCTTGCTGACATTTACTCTTATGCAGCGTCACAACTTATAGCATGTCATCGGCTTGTCACAGCCCATCAGGTAAGCCAGCTCACATGATAGTAGCCAATACCATCCCTGCTACCTGTCACCCAGTAAGCTTCCGCCACAAATCCTCCTCTACTTTCCCTTCAACTATTTTCATCTCTGCAACCTCTTTTTATACAGGGTTATATTGAGTCTCATCCTTTCTTTCTTCTATTCTTTTCTCTGCAGATGGCACACTCTTTGGGTTTTCCTCCTTCTCCTTTGAGTCCTCACATGCACAAATAGAGTAGACCTACTGAATCAATGAAATGACATACACGTCATTTAATTGATTCAGTAGCTCTACTCTATTTGTAACTATCAATGAAATTCCCACCATGCTTCGAAAGAGTTGAGAGTGGGAGGCGAAGTTTTCATTTAAGTCATTTTGTATTGCAGAACATTTTGAATAGACAACGTCGGCATGGCTGTCTATTGCTAATGCTGGGAGTAGAGCATTTCTATATACAGTGGTACCCTGACTTAAGACGTGCCCAACAACCAAGAATCCCGACTTACAAGCGGGCTTCGGTTGTCTCGTCCCCCCAGCTGCCTTACGAGCAATGGCGGCTGGGGGGGGGAGAAGTCACATTAGACAAAGTAAATACAGTGATACCTTGACTTACGGTTGCTTCGACAACCAAATTATTCAACTTACAAATGCTGCTCTGTGCTCTGCATGACAGCTGACTTTGACAGGTGCGACCTGTCAAAGTCACCTCCCTTCCAAATCGCCCAGGCTGCCCAAAGTTGCATCATTCCCTGTCAAAGTCATATGTGTGGTGGGAAACCGGAAAGCAGTCAAACACTGCCCCAGAGCCTTGGAAGAGAAGCCCTTCCCTTCCAAACTGCCCAGGCTTCTTCCTAAATCAAGGGCAGCTGAAGGCTGCGCTCCACACACCCCAGCTGATTTTGATAGGTCCAATCTGTCAAAATCTGCTATCTGGGGGGAAAGCAGAAAGCAGCCTTCAGCTGCCCTTGATTGAGTGGGGTTGGGACAGCCTTCCCATAGGAATGCATTGAAAACCTATTAATCTGTTCTGGAGGGAACGGATTAATAGGGTTTCAATGCATTCCTATGGAAAACCACTGTTTGACTTACAAATTGTTCGACTTCCAAAATGCCTTCAGAACGGATTAAAAATGTAAGTCGAGGTACCACTGTATAATATGTAGAAAGTAAATATATGCATATTCAGGCTTCATTTTGGTTGGAGATGAGGCTGAAGACAAAAAAAACATCAAATGGATGTCAACTTGGCAGTTGCATATACTGGGTTTATATTTGTTTTTCAATATTATGTAGTCGAGAATGGAGAAATCAGGGCTTTTGCCAAAATGTTAGAGTTTGTGCCAACATACCATCAGTAAGTGGTAGTTTCCTCTTTTTTGCTCTCCCACCCCATCCTAATTTTGTTGGTTCATGAACCTTCACATTCATATTCAGAACAATTTTCTACTCCGAGTTCCTCGCCCGCCATCTGATCGTAGCTCTCTGCCAAGAGATATGGACAAAGGAACATGCTGTGTTGGTCTTTTATGTGTGCTTCAAATTGAGCTCTAACAATATTTATGCAGGGACAGAGAGAGTCTGGGAATTTGTAGCCTGGCATTTATTTTGGGATGGGGGTGGGGGTGGGGAAGAGACAATTAGATAGGCATATGAAAGATGTGACCCGTGTTCATCTTCCTTTATTGAAAATATTGGTTTTGAGCATTAATGAGGATCACTGGAATGCTGTTAGATTTAACCTGCAATCATGGCCAGTCATTTTTTTGTCTGTGTATGCTGTTGCAACGGACCCCCTTTCCGTTTAACCACTTTAGCTACCACTTCATCCAATGTCAGCACTGTTTTATCTAATTTGGGATACAGTAGAAGGCTTGCCTTGTTTATGAGCTAAATCTGATAGTTACTACAGTGTTGTGTGTTGTGTCGTTACAGTCATGACCGACTCTTCATGACTCCATGCCCATGGAGTTTTCTTGGCAGGAATACTGGACTGGTTTGCCAGTTCCTACTCCAGGGGCCTACAGCACCTGGTATTCCCTGGTGGTCTCCCATCCAAGAACTAACCAGGGCTGGTCCTGCTTAGCTTCCACTAAAGAATTATACTGTAGAGGCAAATTTCTCTTGATCAAATCCATTATAGCAAAAATTTGGTAATTTTTACTACAGTAGTGAATGAATGAAGGAATGAACACATGTGGAAGTCCCATTAATTCATTGCCTAAACAGCCACTCCTCACTCAGTAACCTAAAAAGGGTAAAGGTAAAGGTTCCCCCCACACATGTATGCTAGTCATGTCCGATTCTAGAGTATTTTTACCCTGCCTTTCTCCTTGAAAAAAAGGACCCAAGGCAGCTTACAGTAATGAGGGTAATATACAGTCCAGTACAATTAAGACATGTTCAAGTACTGAGAACAGGGACAAAAGACAACATTACATTAAAGCTACAAGAGAATGCGAGCAGTTAAAAAGAAAGTAAAATTCCATGTAAAAGTTATGAGTGATGGAACTAACATTGAAAACAGTGTCAATGCAGTCAGACAAGGTTATAAGTGGTTATAAACACAAAGTCCATGTGATCGTATAAAAGGTAAAGGTAAAGGTTCCTCCTGCACATGCGTGCTGGTCATGTCCGACTCTAGGGGCGGTGCTCATCTCCGTATTCAAGCCCAAGAGCCAGTGTTGTGCAGGTCCATGGCCAGCATGGTTGCAAGGAAACACTGTTTTACCTTCTCACTTTTTACAGCAGTATCTATTTATCTACTTGCATTTACATGCTTTCGAACTGCTAGGTTGGCAGGAGCTGGGGTTATCAGTGGGAGCTCGCTCCGCTGCATGGAATCCGGGATTCGAACTGCCAACTTCACCAACTTTGCAGCTAACATGTTTCAGAACCTTAGTCTGCTGAGCCTAATGACCTGCTTAATGACTGCTTGGACTTGCAACCAGGAGCAGCAGCCAAACCTGCTGCTGCTATCACCTAATTTCTGCCTGAGTAAAAACCTGTTGCTCCAGCTGACAGGGCCTGGACCAAAGTGTCAAGCCTGCTTCTGCCTGCCTACACTCAACTTGTCAGCAGCTCAAAGGGAAGCAAGCAGGGCTTCCTGTCTAGAAGGAACAGTTACTATTGGTTCATTTAAGTTACGGCATTTGGATCCTTAGTTTTATTAGTTCCTGCCAAAAGGCAGCTTTGTGATTGCTGGAAATTGTTCCCTCCAAAATGTATCCTTTTCTAACCGGTTCTCTGTTCCTATAAATGTAGCTTCCCTCCCCTCAGTCTCCAGTTCTGCTCTGCCTTGAATAAAGAATGTTACTTGAAGAAGCTGCCTCCTGCCTGCTTGTCTAAGAGCTGAAATCACCGGGTTAAAATCCCACACCATAGAGATACAAAACAAATTTCATGCACCATATCAATCAGAGCTAGAAATGATCCTTTGGAATAGTGGCTTTTTGAGTATACATCTTCAGAAGTCCCAGTCTCAGACTGGCAGCAACAGTTCTTAGGGTTTCAAGTCAGATTCCTTTCTAACTACGGTATATGAAGCAAGCTCAGATTGATAATGCTGATTGCCTATACCAAACCTAACTACATACAACTGGAGGTGATCTTGAACTACAGTCATCCCCCACAATTTCGCAGTTCAGGTCCTGCGGTCCTGCTATATCGCGGGATCGCAGTACCTGCACCTCGGAGCTGCGTGGGGGGCGGCGGGGAGCGATCGGGTTGCACCCCACCACCCCCGGGCCCCTCCGAGAAGTCTCGGGTGGAACAGGCGGGCGGCGGCGGGAGGTCAGATCCTGCAAGACTGCCTGTGCGCACCGCACCAAGACTTCTCGGACAGGCACGCAATCGCCCCCCGGCCCACAGCCCCCCCACTTGCTTCCGCATATCACGGATTTTCATGCATCGCAGGTGGGGTGGGGTTACTGTACTACAATTTCCCTCTTTTCCCTCCTTGCATGTGTTAAAAGGAAATATCTGGCTGCTGTTATCCCTAACCCTAACCCAGACTAGCCCACCAGCAGATATAATTCAGCATTCACCTGTGTCTTTCCCAGTTGAAATGGATGTATTTTGTCAAGAGAAAATAAAGTTAAGCAAAGCCCAACTACCTCACAAATTGATAGTGTGACCGTGTTTAGGTGTTGGGAATGTTATGTTTTGAACAAGGCTCTAAGTTCCTGGGCCAGCATGCTAGCTAAAGGTTTCTCAAACATAGTCCCAAAATAACATTCCCAGATTCTGGCTAAGAGTCCTTCTTCATAAAGAACAGCTCTCTGCTAGAAGGCCTGTGAGAAGACTGTTTTTCCATTTAAGACAGTGCCCTTTGATTTGAAGAGCTGTTTGGTTCCATTTTGAGACCAAGTGAAGAGAAATAAAATACTCTCTTGTTGCTTGAAGGTCATAGCCTTAAAATAAAAATACCTGTATAACAAATAATACAAGACATACATGTCAATATCTCCTTGGCAATTAACTGTACAGATATGTATCAATCTGGGGTCCCCAGTGTGGTATAGTGGCTAGAGTGATGGACTAGGATTCAAATCTTTTCATAGTGAATCTGCCTATACAGGAAAGTTCGCAGAGGTGGCATTAGCAAATGTTTCTCCTCACCTTATCGATATGCTGTGATTTCACAGAATGCTCATGAATATTCTGACTCAATGAAGGAGGAACGAGCACAAATGTTGTAAGGGTGGGTACATATATGAGGGGATAAAACATGCCAAAGCACCTCAGAAAAAAAGATTGTAGGTTCAAGTGATATCAGGCTAAGGGATAGGGGGCTGAATAGGAAGTAAAAGTGATAGGAAAAACCACGTCAAATGTGGGCATACCAGGAATTGTGTGCTCCTGTCAGGAACACACCAAGAGTGTATTTTTTTTTAATGAGAAGCGTGTTCCCATTACTTTTCATAGTGGTTCAAGTAATTCATTGTTGATATTCATCACAGTATTTGGAAAGTAACAAATTACATTATTTATTTATTTATTTATTTATTTATTTATTTATTTATTTATTTATTTATTTATTTGATTGATTGTTTGTTTGTTTGTTTGATTGATTGACTGATTTCTATACCTCAGCATCCGGCAGCAATGCCACTCTGGGCAGTTTACAAAATTTTCAGCATAAGTAGTACCACATACACTATACAATATCTAAAAAAAAAATGACATAATAAAACATAATTAAATCAGCAACCACAAATAACAGTAAAGGTCAAAGACAGGCTAGACCACAACAGAGACAGATTGAGTTGTCAAAACAGATCAGCAAGAAGAAGAATCAATAACCAGGGGAAGCCATTCTACATAGCCAGGTCTTCAGTTGTTTTTTGAAGACCTGCAGCCTGGGAGCCTGAGAGATCTCTGAGGGAAGTTGGTTCCATAAACGAGATGCTGCCACCAAGAAAGCCCAATTCCTAGTGACTAGACATGGGCACGACTTGTCATTTCTGTTTTCGGATATCGTTTCCGTTACGTAACAGAAACAGTAATGACAATTAAGTTGTCAGAACTCGAACCTCGAACCGAAAAAAGAAAAATTGGGTCTGATTTGTCGTTGTCATCCCTGGCATCGCGTGGCGATCGCGCGATGCCAAGTGGCACAGAAAAAAAGTTTTAAAAATAAAAAAACCCCGATTCCCGGCCAAAAAAGCAGGCGAAAATATGCCTGCCTGAGGGCACCTACCAGAGGGGTGGTTTCTGGGGGGGTGGCAGCCTCCCCCCTCCTGTCCTGGGCTGCTGGTACCGGGCTGGGAGGGGGCATCCTCAGCGTCTCCATTTGCCATGCGGTGCGGGGGGAATCAAAATGGCGTCCACAATATTTTTTTTTGAAATCGTGGTCCAAAAAACCACCAAAGCACCACAGAAACATGCGAAAATTAGCTATTTAAAATGCTTGAATTTTTACAGTAGCAGCAGTGGGTTTTTATAGCAGTAAAAGGTCGCACTGATTTTATTTTATTTTATTTTATTTTTATTTTTTTACACCTGCGCAATGATGGGCTGGGCATGGGATGGGACCATGCAAATTTTTGGACCCATTCTACCAATCGCATGGCCAGGTTTTGACTGACACTTCTGGATGTGCAAGGGGGCATAAAAAGCTAAGGCACTCCCAGAAGAGTCGCAGTCCGGCTTGGATGTGGGTGGGAGAGGGCTGTGTGTAGCTGGCTGCTGTGCTAGACTAGTTTCGATTTCGTGGAGCCTTTAGATTTCAGTTAGGCAGGCAGGGAGGGAATTGATTCAATTGAATTTTTAGGAAATAATAATAATTCCTTTCATTCTTTGTCTGCTGTGGGGAATAGCAACACAGTTTATTCTTTTTTATTCTCCTGCAGTTTGTTAGGATTTCTTTTCTGATAGTGCTTCAAAGGGGGGAGGTTTGAGTGGGAGGGGAGGTGTGGATTTATTTTAAAAATTTCATTTGCTTGGTGGCAAGCCAAGGTCCTTTCATACCCTGCCTGCAGCTCTGCTGTGGGTGCACTGCCCACTTTGTTTGCAAAAATTGCAATTACTTTATTCGATGCAGTCTTGTGCAGCAAGTCAGTTTAAAGTGTTTTCCGCCTGCTCTGGGTCATTGCGGGACCTGCATCCGCCGCCCGCCTGTGCGCCCGCCCCTCCCCCCTGCCGCTGCTGCCGCCCACCCATGCCCCCCCGCCACCCTGCCTGCTGCCTAGGGCACAAAAACACCTAGCGCCGGCGGGACGCCACTCGCTGGGACATCAAATCACGCAAAATCGCGGTGGCGGTAACAACAAACGACACAACAAAATGACAAATTTTTTAAAAATTTCGCGAAAAACGGAAATGACCCGAAATGGACCCATCCCGAAAAATGACAACTCGAAAAAAAAATTTTTCTGGTCATGCCCATCTCTACTAGTGACTGTTTTATGGGCTCCCTTCAGTGTCAGCACCCTCAGATGACCTGCTTGGGAAGAGTAAGTGTTATGGGCAGTATTCTGGGGTAGAAGCCATTCTGACATTACTTGCTACTTTTATGGAATTTTGTTTTTTTTTAAGGGGGCAAAGAACATGGGGAAAATCTTGACCAAATACAATATTTTTCCATGCATAAAACTATATTTTTGTCTAAAATTGTTAGACTTAAAATTGAGGGTCTTCTTATACATGGGAGTATATAAAAATATCATCTTATATAGTTTTGCACAGTTGCAAAACTGTAAATATGGGTAGGAAACATGGAAGATGTCTTATATATGGGGGTGTTTTATAGATGAAAAATAAACTTTTAAAAGCAACTAGAACATATCAGTTTTATACTAATAAGGTAACTTTGTTAGATGACTATTAACAAGCTTATTTATCATTTTGGAAGGCTGTGAACTTTATTCCTCATATTTAAACTTTATTTTGATTTATGTAGATGCTGAGAACTGAGCAACATTACAATAGATTACCATTCCAGTTCTCCAAGGATTTTAAGCAATTAAGTTTCCCAGTTACCCTTTCTAGAATGTTCTCTGAATCCCCAGAGGCAGTTGACAACCCCTGACTCCCCTGAGACTTGCAATGCTATAGTTTGCTGTAATATCACATGAGGTGATTTCGCACACAAAGGGCAGATTGAGGTATTACTAAATACATAAGAAATCTGTATGTTTCATTAGATTTTCTTTTGAACTCTCAGAGCTTCCATATTTCGTAGGCCTTCTGCCACAAAGCTTGTTGTTGTTGTGTCATTACATTTGCGACCGACTCTTCATGACCCCATGTCCATGGAGTTTTCTTGGCAGGAATACTGGAGTGGCTTGCCAGTTCCTACTCCAGGCGCCTACAGCACCTGGTATTCCCTGGTGGTCTCCCATCCAAGTACTAACCAGGGCCGACCCTGCTTAGCTTCCAAAAAAAAGGCGAGATCGGATGTGCTCAGGGCATCTAGGCAGTTTGGAGACACAAAGCTAGGGAGGACTCAAAAATGAATAAAGGAGCCTCTTTCATGGTTTTTCACCTTTTGGAACTCTAAAGACCCATCCCTACAGATTCTCTCGGAAGTTGGTGGACAGCTCTTTGCTGGAGATACGTCAAACAGAAGTTGGGTGGCCCATCAAGGGGACTTTAGCAGTGACTCTCCTGGACTAGATGATTGTTTGGATCCATTCCAACTCCACAGTGCCACCATCCTCGGAATCCCCAATGTACAGATTTAAAGGCTGCAACAACAATAGCCCTCTTCGGCTCTGTGTCTTTGTCAGAACACAAAACGAAATGTAAATCGGACCACAAAGCGAGTGGTCTCTTCACCCACATTTCATTTTCATTCATTCAAAGAAATGGGGCATGAATAACGCAACGTGACACTCTCCCACTGATGTCATCTGTGCGTGGAGCAAGAAGGTCATTTTTCACCACAGAGAAACATATAATTGCAAGCACAATTCACAACTCATTTCTTCTTCAAAATGCCTGGCACCAGCTATTGTTTGAAGAAGCACATTGAAACATACATATACACACACACATGCACACATACTCCCATTGACAAATGTTTGGCAGTAACGCAAACAGACAATGGGAAGCTTTATAAACAGAATAAGGCTCCATAGGAGAAAGTAAGAATCAGATGGGCGTATGGTTTTATTTTGTTTTTCCTAACAAGAACAATGGACAACAGCAGTCAGATCATTGCTGATGAAGCTGCTGCTGTGTTTTTATTTCTTTTAATCTTCTGTAAAAATAACGTTCTTCTAGGTTACTCTTTCTGGAAAGACGTGAAATTAGGCCCCTGAAAAATAAGATGGCAGTTTCAATGAGATTGGAAGAAGCTTGAATTCTGCAAAAGCTGAAGGAGAAGGGGAAAGCCAACCAAACAATAAGTGGGCAATGCTCTGGACCAGACAATAAGGACAGGAACCTTGCAATGTTGAGTTGAAAAATGGTTGGAATGGAAAGAGGCTGTCAGGCATTACAGAAGCACTCCTGTTTAGGAGCCTTTTTTGTTGTGTCTCCCACTTACAATCAGCTTCCATGAGCTACAAGCTCTCAGCAAGTCTCTTGACTGCAATCCTGTGGCATAGCTTCATGTGCGCAGCAGGAATGATGCAGCCACAAATCTGATAAAAGTCCTCCTTTTGCATTGCTAGCACAAGCACAACTCCCTCACCTTCTATACAAGCTGAACACACTCTAAAATGGCAAAAAGAAAGTCTTTAACCAGACATCATACCTGTTGCACAGGAGTACCCCACCCAACAGGATTTTAGACACTATGAGCCTTACAAGACATTCATGCCGAAAGACTGGACTTGGTGGATGGGGTTAGCAAATGCTACTGAGGTCTTTTGGAATCAAGACCATTATTGTAAGGAAGGATAGAAACCACACTACAGTAAGCCCCCAAATGCCCAGAATCATTTATATGCCACGACATCTAACAACAGCTTTGCAGCGTAGATCACTTCTGAACAATGTCTCTTTTCCAGAACATAGAATCGTCTTAAGGTTGGAAGGGACTTCAGAGGTCTTCTAGTCCAATCTGCTGCCCAAAGCAGGAGACCTCATACCATCCCGGCTGTCCAATCTTTTCTTGAAAACCGCCAGTGATGGAGCGCCCACAACATTGGGAGGCAAGCTTTCCCCCCTGTTGAATGGCTCTCACCACCAGGAAATTTCTTCTTATTTCCAGGTTGGTGTTCCCTCTGATGAGTTTTCAGCCATTGGTTCTTATCCTACCCTCAGGTGCAACTGAGAATAAATCAATGTCCTCTTTCCTGTGGCAACCCTTCAGGTATTGGAAGACTGCTATTAGAGATGGGCACGAAACACCAAAATGGTGTTTTGTTCCATTTTTTGTTTCATTTATATATTTTTTGTTTTATTTTTCATTTTTCATTTTTTTTAAATTTCACGCCGACCAGCTGGCCCACAGGCAGGGCCGGCACTATTTTTTTTTATCTCTGCTGACCAGCTGGCCCACAGGCCGGGTTGGTGCATTTTTTATTTTTTATTTTTTAATCTCACGCTGACCAGCTGGCCCGTGGGCTGGGTTGGTGCATATTTTTTTTAATCTCGTGCTGACCAGCTGGCCTGCAGGCTGGGTCGGTGGTTTTTAATTTTTTAATTTTTTTATCTCCCACCCGATTGAGCCCGATTGGGTGGAGGAAAGGGTGGGCTTTTAAATTTTTTTCCTGCCGAAGCCCTGCACTCCTACTGAGTGGCGGTGGCTTTGGCAGGTGAGAAAAAGCCCATGGTTTCCCCATGTGGATCTTTTTTCATTGCATCCCTATGGGAAAACAAAAAATGAAGTGAATGAAACAGAAATTTCCGTTTCATTTCATTTTGTTTTTCTTTGATGGGTCCGTTTGTTATTTGTTTCATTCTGTAATGAAACAAATAACGAAAAACAAAATGATTTAAAAATTCATTTACAGTGGTACCTTGTATAAAGGAATTAATTTGTTCCAAATGAAATTATGTTAAGCACATTTTCCTTTATACAAATTCCCATAGGAATGCATTGAAAATGGAGTAATCCCATTTTTATGTTGTACGGATTCTCCCCATAGGCGATTATGTTAAGCAAGTTTCCCCTAACTCCGTTATTTTTATGTTGTACAAATTTTATGTTATACAAGCTGTTTGTTATACAAGGGTCCACTGTGATGCCCATCTCTAACTGCTATCATGTCTCCCCTCAGACTTCTCTTCGTCAGGCTAAACATGCCTAGTTCTTTTAGTTCCTCTTGACACAATTTAGCCTCCAGTCCTCTTGTCATTTTGGTTGCTCTTCTCTGCACTTTTTCTCGGGCCTCTGTGTCTTATTTGTATTGTGGTGACCGGAACTGAACACTGTATTCCTAACATGGCCTCACAAGAGTGATACTGTCACTCCCCATGATCTTGATACTATCCTGAGATGAGGAATATTGTGGAATACAGTAGAACCCCAGTATCTGCTGGGGATTGGTTCCAGGCCTTCCCATGGATAATGAAAACCATGGATAAGAGAGAACACCAACATTCCCCCCCCAAAAAAACTGCTGTTTTGTGACAGTAGCTTGCTTTACAGCTTCTGTTTGTGACAGTTGCTTGCTTTATGGTTTCTGTTTTACGACAGTATCTTGTTTTACAGCTGCTGTTTGTGACAGTCACTTGCTTTGCAGTTGCTGAATTATTTATTTACTTTGTTTTCCTGTGCCAACCGTGGATAACTGAATCAGTGGATACAGGGGTCCTACTGCATTGCCTTTTTGTAAGTAAACTTTTCCCAAAATTGAGGTCTGAATGGGAGATTTTTCACCTCAGACCCTTCTCCTTACACCTGCTTTCTTTGGTAGCTAGTTTGGTTGAATTTATAAAAGGCTGCTGGGTTAGTCAGTGCTAGCATGGCCGGCAAAAACAAAAGAAAAATAATAATAAAGAAAAGAAGAAGAAAATGTAGTGGCACCTGAAAGACCAACTGCTACACTTCCATTTGAGCTTTTGTGGACAAATTTGAAACCTCACCAGCCTTTTGGAAAGTGTTGCCATTCCTAGTTGTTCAGCACCTAAACTTCCACATTTTTCTTGGGACGCCGGGTCCAAACCGGTACCCACGGATGCCAAGGGCAAAGCTCTTGTGGATGGTACTGGTGCCACATGGTGGCCATGCCTTGGTTGCATCTGAAAAACTAGAAAATGCCATGGAAGAGTCTTGGTTAAAGCCTGCTGTGGGAAAAGCACCGCCATTGAAACCCCAGCAACAACCCATGTGCCTCTAATCCATGGGTTTAGTGGACAGTGCAATAAGCAGAATCAAATATTTCACTGAGATCAAACTGTCTGCACAGTCTCCGTAAGGATTTCTGCTAAACCGCTGTCCGTAAAAGAATTCATGGCTCAGCAAGCTGCTTTTCCCTGAGTTGCACAGTGCATCCTACAAAACTGCACCAGCTGCTTTCGTGGCTGTAGCCCTAACACATATTTTAATGGCAGAAAGTCCCACTGGCATCTGTAGGATATACGTCTGAGTAGACCAGAGCAAGATTACTCTCGGGGAGTTATGGATTGAAAGGTCTCCGGATCGATGTTCTGTTCTGCTACAGACTCACTAGATGGGTTCAGGTGAGTCCCTCTCTTTTACACAATGCCTCAGGGTGCAGTGGTTAAACTGCTATGCTGCAGCGGTAACTGTGTTCACAACCTGGGGTTCAATCCCAGGTAACAGACTCAAGGTTCTCTCAGCCCTGCATCCTTCCAAGGTCCATAAAATGAGTGCCCAGCTGGCTGTACATGTAGCCTGAATATTACTTGTAAACCACCCAGAGAATGTTTTAAGCACTATGGAGTGGTAAATAAGCAGAACACTTTGCTTTACTTTTACCCTCAGTCTGTCCACAGGTCAGATTGATTGATTTGATTTGATGATGATTTGATTTGATTTGATTCATAGACCACCCATCTAACCAACGGTTACTCTCAGGGAGGATAAATCTGATTCAACCCACAGGGAAGTCAGGAGATAACGAATACCAAGTGCTTAGGACATCAGAAGGTATAATGTCAATGCCAAGGGTTCACAGAATAGATGCCCTAAGCACATCCGATCTTGCCTGATTTCAGAAGCTAAGCATCCAATCTTGCCTGATTTTGGAAGCTAAGGCCCTGGTTAGTACTTGGATGGGAGACCACCAGAGAATACCAGGTGCTGTAGGCACCTGGAGTAGGAACTGGCAAATCCCTCCGGTATTTCTGCCAAGAAAACTCCATGGACATGGGGTCACGAAGAGTCAGTCACGACTGTAACATGACACAACACACACACATTGTTGTATGTCACCCAGAGTAATAAATGAATAATTTTTGAAAGACCACTCCTGATATCCATCAACCACTGTGCCTGTTAGGGGGATTTTGGCGTCCAAAGCTCTCCTGCCCCAAAGGTAGTCCTTTGCAAAGTCTCATTGATTTATGGAGGAGCACAATGCCTGCCTCTCTTTCTGCAAGTTCTTACAGAAATAAACCTTGCAAACTACAGCCAGTCTCAGGCCTGTGCACATTGACAAGTTCAATGCACATAGCCATTCACTTCAAAGCTATATGTTTCCAGCCTTTGAATGAATGGACCCTTCTAGTTTATGACACAAAGAAGGCTAGCCATGGTGGTTTACATGCCTATGTTGTTGTTTTCCCCCTTTTTCTTTGTTGCTCAGATCTAACACTTCGGCTCAGGTGTGCATTTTATTCCACAAAGGGCAGCAAGACCAGGAGGTGTGGAGACCGTTTCATTCATTCATTCATTCATTCATTCATTCATTCATTCATTCATTCATTCATTCAATTTATATACCGCACATCTGATGGGAAGCCACTCCGGGTGGAAAGAAAGGCCTTGCCAGACTGATTGATTGATTGAATTATATACCACTCCATCTAGCTTCATGGCTACTCTGGGCGGTTTACAAAACTGAACAGAAATCAAATCCATAAACAGCACAATACAATATATAAATAGATAAGCATAAATAAGTAAAACCATAATAACTAGTAAACAATATATATCAAAAATATTGGACAGGGACAAGATGGGCTACAGATAAAAACAAAAGTAAATGCATAATAGCAATCATTAGTAGAACAGATTAATATCCAGGAAAACCTTTTTAAAATAGCCACGCCTTTAGATGCTTCTTAAAGACTGGGAGGGAAGATGCCAGACAGATCTCAGGAGGAAGTTGGTTCCAGAGCCAAGGGGCCTGATTTCTTGTCAAAGATTTATGGGCCTCATTCAGCGACAGCATCCTCAAATGTCCTGCCTGAGACGATCGGGAGTTATGGGCAGTATTTTGCAGCAGGAGCCATTCTGCCGTAAGATGATCACCGATGTGTGTTCTCTGGTGGTTCAATAAAAAGCAAGTTGGACTACGCCAAGCCAGAGAAGTCCAGATAATAACATGGAGTAAATTCTGGATTAGAAAAGAACTGTGAGAAAATTTGCATTCACATATACAAAATCTGATCACAATGGATTTCCCAAGCTCCCTCCCACTTAAATCTGAATTCCTTTCTGACTCTGCCAGCCAGACAACTCGGAAGGAATATAAACAAGGCATCCTCTTATATTTTTTTTCTGGAAGAAGAGTAACTTGTTCTCCTCTTGGAAGAAATCTGAACTTCTAAAAGACAAGCTTTGTTTGCCGAGAGATCAAAGTGTTAACTTACCCGTATATACTCAAGTATGTCGACCCGAGTATAAGTCGAGGCCCCTAATTTAAGCCCCCCAAACTGGGGAAATGTATTGACTTGAGTATAAGTCTAGGGTGGGAAATGCAGCAGGGCCTGGCAGCTCCATTGTGAGCCGGGGGAGTGGTGTGTGATGTTTAAAATGACTTTTAGCCACTGAGGCAAGTGTTTGGGTCAGTGGCTAAAAGTCATTGTAAACATCCTGCACCGCTCCCCTGTGATGCATGAGAAGCGGCATGCAATGTTTAAAATGACTTTTAGCCACCGACCCAAGCACTTGCCTCAGTGGCTAAAAGTCATTTAAAACATCACACACCACTCCCCCGGCTCACAACGGAGCTGACAGGCCCTGCTAAAAGTATTGACCCAAATATAAGTCGAGGGCCCCTTTTTTCAGCCCAAAATTAGGGCTGAAAAACTAGGCTTATATTTGAGTATATACAGTAATTTTAAGTAGCAGAGACAACACTTTTAATTTCCATTTTTCTTCCTGATAAAACAGCACAAAGCAGTGCTTCAAGAAAGATCCAAGGCTCCAACCCTATTTATATTTATCTTGAAATAAGTCTCAGAGGATTCCATGGCATTTACATCTGAGTGGGCATTCCGAATACATAGTCAACACCAGATTTTAAATTAACATTTTCTGATGGCCTGCTTCATTTTCTTAAAGGCACACTCAGGTTGCCCCACCATCTGCAGCAATTCTGCACACTCAAGGGCTTTAAAATCACTCATGCCTGACCATTAGGTGACCTGTGAGGTATCAAAAAAAAATAACGTCATGGCTCTGGATCTGACAGGGCTTCCTTGGAATTATAAGGAGTTTCAGAATGTTTTGGAATCCATTGGAATGTCAGATTTTGATGTTTTGGATTGAGGCTTTAAAATCGGGCTCCACTGACAGCCAGTGTTGCATTGTACTCCTTAGTTGTTTAACACCAACAGGGGTCTGAGCCTCCTTCAGGCCCAGCGTAAGCGAGAGGGAACCTGAAACAACACCAGCACTTCTACACAACTGATACAACTTTTATTCCTTTGTTCATTCCTTTTTACCCCACCTTTCTCCCCAGAAGGCCCCACGGTGGTTTCCTTCAGTGGAAAGACAATATTTAAAAGCTTAAAACAGAAAGAATATAAATATTTCAAAAGAATTTAATAAGTGTAATATTAAAAAGGATTAATAAAATCAATGCTAAAAATATTTTAAAAGAACAAGCTGTATTAATCTCTTCTTAAAAAGCTCTCTCACGACAGCTAGTCAGTAAATGAAAGTTGCCTGAAGAGGAAAAATCATTACCTGCTTGCAGAAGAACAGCAAAGACGGGGTCAGCCTGGTTTCTTGTGGGAGGGAGTTCCAGAGTTTGGGAGTAGCAACAGACAGGGACCTCCCTCATGTTCGCACCAACAGCACCTGTGAGGTTGGCAGGACCAAGAAAAAGACCTCCCCAGGTTACCTTGATGCCAAGCATTTATTTATTTATTTATTTATTTATTTATTTATTTATTTATTTATTTGTTTGTTTGTTTGTTTGTTTGTTTGTTAGTATTTTTACCTCATCTTTCTTCTTGGAAAAGGACCCAAGGCGGCTTACAATAGTGAGGGACAATATATTGCCCAGTACCTTTAAGGCTCATAGTAGGCTCATGGAAGGAAACATGGACTTTTAGGGCGCTTTTACACGACCCCTAAAATCCGAGGCAAAGGGCTCCCAGATGCGGAGCTTAAAATTGTTTTCCCCACCAGCTCCGGACTTTTAAAAAAATTAAGTACAACCATGCCCACCTAAGCGTGTCCCAGCGCATTTTCCAAGTACCTGGTCTCCAAAGGTGAAAATTTTCTGATGTGAATTGCAAAGCAGTGAGTGATGGGCTCTCCTCGCCTTGTGTTTGTTTGGTTTTCTTGCCCCCCACTTAAGAGACTGGAATGCTTCCCGGGGCAGCTCTAGAGGTGCTAAAACTGTTCAGGGCTTTATAAAATAAAACCAGTACTTTGAACTGTGCTCAGAAATGGACTGGCAGCTTTGTGCTTCCCCAAGTTTCTCCAAATGGCCAGGAGAAGGATGGAGTACAAGAGGACTATTTATTTATTTATTTATTTATTTATTTATTTATTTATTTATTTGTTTGTTTGTTTGTTTGTTTGTTTATTATATATTTTAGAGTAATTTTATTAATATATTTTATTAATATATTTTAAAGTATATATATTTACAGTAATTAGGGATAATATACAGTGCAGTACAGTTCAATTAAGACATCTTCAAGTATTAAGAACAAGGAATTGAGGGACATCTAACAGCATTAATATACAACATTACATTAAAGCTACAAGGTTATAAGTAGTTATAAACACAACATCTATGTGAACCTACAGATTCATATAAAAGACACATAATGGTAGTCCATCATTCAGCAAAGGTTTGCCTGAAGATAAAGGTCTTTGCCTGTTTCCAGAAGGACAACAGAGATGAGACAGTTCTGGCCTCTAGTGGGAGGGAGTTCCAGAGTCTGGGAGCAGCAGATGGGTTCCCACGAGATGTACCTGTGAGGCAAAAGGTTAGCTTGGCTGAATTAATTCAAGGAATGTAAAAATGAAACAGTTCCACACATACTGTTTAAGGAACACTTGCCAGTGTCTTCAGGAGAACTCACTAAGGGCTGATAGCCCCGAGGTGGTCTTTGGCAGGTCCATAGCTATGGAACCAAAAGAAGATTTGATTCACAAAGAGATGGCAGAACTGTGTGATTCACTCATGCAATTTTAGATGGCCATTGATGTGTTGATCTGAATTGTCACTAGAGGACATTCTGTGATACCCAGGAATAGAGACTTTGTGAGTTTAAGGTGACCCAACAAAGGCGTCCACCTGTCGGTATAATGCCAGCTTACAACGACAATCAGCCTGTAATTGTAGTAACCACACATATACAAAACAGGCCAGCTTTCCGAAGGTGTCCTGGCAAGCGTCTGATAGCACTTATAAATAGTCATGCCCAGCAAACACGTTATCAAGCCTAATGCGCATATGCAAATATTTAAAAACAATTGTGGTTGTCTGATAACATTTCTTTCAAGTGCGATCGTCACAACATGCGATAAGAAGGAACTGGCAATGAGCTTCTCGCTACACATTGGTAAACATCACATGGTTTGAGCCACAGTCAGTTCTCCGGAGGATGGAAAAATCAACTCTGTATAAGAAGCAACACCAGGCTGAGTTTGAAAAAGCTCTCTCTTGCAAGAATTGGGAGCTTCTTGTGTTTACATTAAGTACTGTATTATCAAGGTAATATTTTGCTTCCACCGGATACTGAGTGCATGTGTTTAGGTATGTTTCCATGCACTAGGAGTATAATTTATACCAGTATCTCTATTTTGCTGAAGGCCAAAGGTCCTTTCATATCACGGAAGACTAATGAGATTGTATGGACAAGTGACTTGAAAACATCACTGTCGGCCTGTCACAGAACCTTTCCACATCTATAACAGAACCCTTGAACACTGAAGAAAATTATAAGCCATGTTTAAAGTCATTTGCATGGAAGATGGTGTGGTATAAAAGTAAAACAAACAAACAAACAAACAAATAAGTTGCTACCATACAGGTTTTCAACTTAAGTTTCACCGCAGCTATATGTCAGTGAAGGGGCCCTCTTCAAACATGTTGCTGCTACAGTACTGGGTTTTGAGCAAGGTACAATTGCTACAGTTCTCTCTGGTGCAGGAAAGTACTAGAAAAGTGGTGGCGCGAACCTTCAGCAGTCCAGATTGTTGGATCAAAACTCTCACAGTTCTTTGTCACTGGCAATCTAGGCTCGGAATTCTGGAAGTTGTGGTCCAAAACATCTGGAGTGCCAAAGGTTCACCACCACCGTACTAGAGCGACCTACTGTATCTTAGGTGTTGATTTGTTGATATATTGTTTTTTAAGGGTAGAAGCACAGTGGCCATCAAGTAGCCTCAGTGGCCAGACACCCGACCTGACACCTTTTGCAAAGGAAATAAATTGAGAGGCGCAAACACACCGGTAAGGAATGCATTTATAAATCAGTGGTACAATTTAAAATAACCCTCTCAGGAAGAGGAAAAATAAACCAGAAATAAACTGCTGGCCAGGAAAACGAATCAGTGTCGGCTGTGCATCATGTACTCAGGAATTTATAAAACAATCTAACAAACTGCCATATCAGTCTCACTTAGGTTCTTTTCCCAAGCGTGTTCAGATCCAAAGACCATGTTTGTTCATACAAATGTGATAGCAGGATGGTAAACAAAGGTGATGGGGAGGGGAAATGATTAATTACAAATGTGGTGCTGGAGGATAAATTTATAGAGACCCTGGACTGCCAGAATGATAATTAAGTGGATTCCAGAACTTAAGAGAGCAGGAGCTCACTTTAGAAGCAAAAGCGACTATGTGGAGGCTATTGTACTTGAGGTCCACCATGAAAAGCAAGACTAACTGAAAAGACAAAAATGCTCACAAGTTGAAGGCAGCAGGGAAAGAGGATGTTGTTTATTCATCATATTTGTAAGCCACCTTCCTCCTGATAAGGACCAAAGGCAGCTCACAGTAATGAAAAGAACAGCATTAAAAACGCAGTAAGATACACATTAAAACAATTAAACTATAAAGCCAATGATGATAAAATTCAATAATTAAAAACAGATACAATGTTTAAAATGACCTTAATTAAAAATGACATTCAGGGACCCCAGTTATGGTTGTTATAAGTCTGCCTGAAAAGGTGGGTCTTCAGTTGTTGGCAGAACAATGAAAGGGTTGGCGGAGGGGGAGGGCAATCTGACCTCCTAAAGTAGAGTGCGGTGAGAAGGTCCTTTCTCATGTACCCATCAATTGTGCCTGCGTTGGAAATGAGATTGAGAGGAGGGCCTCCCCTGATGATCCTAAGCACTGAAAAGGCTCATATGGGGAGATACGGTCGTTCAAGTAGCCTGGACTCAAAACATACAGGGCTTTATAGGGATACGGAATATGAAATGGAGTGACCATATAAAGGAAGCCATGAACAGGGCTGTCAATGGAAGGCCGTTTTAGAGGTCGCCGGTTCCTAGGCTTGTCATAAGTCACCCGTGACTTGATGCCACATAACAGACATAAATGCTAGGTGCAAGGGGAAGGGGCAGCAGAATGGCAAATGTCATATGGCAACATCTGACCAGAGTCATGTGTTGCTCCATGGACCATTTGTTAGCTCTCCCTGCCTTAAATTATAGAATTCCCACAGAAGTTCAAGGGAGGCCCAATGGAGTAACCTCCATTTCATCTGATATGCAATATTTAATGAGTAATCTTACCACTGCTGCCTCCCAGTGAGTTTCGATACCCAAGCAGGGATTCAACCCAGGTCTCTTGAGGCCTATTTAAGCACTTTAGTTTCAGCACTACGCCAGCTGCCTGGGACACAGGCGTCCTGGTCTCTGCGCTGGTGAAACCAACATGTTCTGTTATCACTAAAACTTAAAGCTCTTGGAGCCTTTTCTGAACCTAGTGTGATTTTCCATATAATACCTGGCTGCTTGTTTTTATATAACCAATGCCACAGAAGAATTCCTAGGACTGTCTTTCCACCATTATTTATTGATGTTGGCAGGTAGGAAAGGGTGAGCACCTGCGCTCACAGTGAAGTTTTATTTACACAGCCAACTCATGTTATTGCCCTGATGGGAGGAAAAACCCAAGACCGATCAAATATTAATGAAAAACCACATTTTTTGTTAGGATTTACAATGTATCATGACTTTGACGACTGGCTCAAAGGCTCATGCTTGATCCTCAAAGGACTGCCTCAGTGGAAGCTTCATTCAAATAAATGTCTATCTTCTTTGGGACACCTGGCTAATAATTGCATCGTTAAACTCTACAAAGCCGTCCTCATTCCACTAAATCAACAGAAAAGCATCCCCCCCCTTCTGGGTTTAGCCTTCCTGTGGGACGTCACCAAGTAATCTCTGCTCTACCTTCAGAATGTAAGAAACAGAGGCATGCAGATCTGTGTCTTCAGAGGACAGCTCCCACAATTCACTGGGCAGTATGGTCAGTAGCCATGTTGCCCAGGGAATTATGGGCATGGCAGTCAAAATTTATACACATCTATGAGGAAAGTAGTAGGTCTCCAGTGCAGTGTAGTGATAGAGTAATGGACCAGGATTCAGAAGACTTGGGTTCAGTTCCTTGTCTTTGTCAAGAAAAGTCACAGTGGTGGTGGTGCAATGGGTAAAAACATTCCTTAAATAGATCTCTTACACTGAAAACCCTAGAGTGGTCACTAGACGTCTGTCGTGACTCTACGGGACACAGCTGTATAATAACTACTAAGAAAGTTAAAAAGAACCATACAGTAGGACCCCCGTATCCACTGATTCATTATCCACTGATTCAGTTATCCATGGTTGGCAGGGGGAAAATTAAATAAACAATTCAGCAACTGCAAAGCAAGCTACTGTCACAAACAGCAGCTGTAAAGCAAGCTACTGTCACAAAACAGCAGCTGTAACGCAAGACGTTTTGAGGATTTTTAGTGTTCTCTCTTATCCATGGTTTTTATTATCCATGGGAAGGCCTGGAACCAATCCCCAGCAGATACCGGAGTCCTGCTGTACTTGATCAAACATAAGGCCTTTCCAGTTCACTATCATTCCCACAGTGGCTTTCCAGATGCTTTTGGGAAACCTTCCAAAAAGGACAAGAGTGCTGCTAAGGGTTTTTGACTTGTGTTTCCCAGGAATAAATATAACACAGGAGGTTGCAGAGGCCCCCTTGATTTGTGCCAGAACTCAGCCGGAGCTTTGGAATAACCTGGATATGAAACAGGCTGGACATGGTTGATCTATGTTCCAGATCCGAAATTTTGGATATTGTTTCACCCCAGAATCAAATCTATCTACTTTAGAATCTCATAAAATTGGCCAAAAATTGTCAAATTTTGTTAGCAATTTAGGCGTGGGCCAAATAAGAGGCATCCCACCTCTGGGAGACAAGAGGCAGACCTGATGATTAGTAACAAGTGACAGCTTCATCCTCCTTGGGATGGCTAAATCTTCTTTCAAACCTATCAGAGGCTAGTGCTGCATAATGTGGAATCAAATTCTTCCATTTAACGGTGCCTCTCAGGGTTTCTGTAAGAGGAGGGGTGATGACGATAAAGAGAATGACAACACTTTGGCCTGAATCCTGTTGGGTAGAGTCTGCCTGTGTGAGGAGAATAACTTCATGGACAGTAGCTACCGATTCAAGACTTCCTTTTGTGATTTCAGGGTGCACTCAACTGCATGTGAGCCACGCACAACCCAAAATTGGAAAATGAAGCTGTTAATCAGCATGACTTATGATGCAACAAATAAAGTTTATGGACATTTCTGAGCCTGAGGCATTTTTGCCTCTCAGAGTGATACCTTTTTGCATAACTGTGCAACAGGATTTTAGCTGCTGATTTTCAATCCATTCACAAACTTACATTCTGCTTCACACATAAGTTCCTTACCACTGAATTATTCTTACTGTAAAACATTTATGTGGAAATTCAGGCTGGGCTGTGGACAAATAGATTCACAGCTTAGGGGGAATGTTGGCCCTTGCTCATTCCTCAATACCATCCATGGTTAGAACATCCCACTCAATAGAACAACATAAATAACTGACAATGTGCTGATAATTTTTAACACTTCTGCCTATGTCTACCCCCATTGTCTCTTACAGTCTCTGGGAAGCTGTGCTTCAAAACAGATAGATATTGAACATTTGTCCTTTTAACCCAATAGGGTCAGACACTGAACACAGCATAAAACCTCAGACAGACACACACAAATATTAAGCCACTGGAACTACCCTGAAATCTTAAAACCAATGATTTATTTTGAGGGGTAGGAAGGGACAGTGAATTGCTCTGCTTGAACCGCTTGATTCCTTAGCTTTCGGTGTTCCCAAGGCTGGCAAATACCCCCCTTTCTGTGGCTTTGTGCTAAATATATTGCTATACACTGTTGACCCAGTCTGTGGCTGTGAGAACTTTAGATTTTTAGATTGGTTAATGACAAATATATCTGTGTTCCGTGATTTTCAGAACATTTCCTGTTAGCACAAATTTCCTGATCCTTTAAGAGACAGAAGACTGTGTCACATCCTCCATTAGAAATGTTACCACAGAAAATGGAAAGAAATATATTGTACACTCCACTGAGGCCACAGGCCCACCTCTTGTCCAGGGAAATGCTATTTCTTTAGCTGAGTCTGGGCAGTCGTTTTGGAGAAGAATGAATACGATGATCAGCAGCTGAGCAGAGAGAACTTTTGAAATGTTTCTTCCAGAACACACACACACACACACACACACACACACACACACACACACACACACACACACACACACACACACACACAGAGAGAGAGAGAGAGAGAGAGAGAGAGAGAGAGAGAGAGACAGAGACAGAGAGACAGAGACAGAGACAGAGACAGAGAGACAGAAAGACAGAGAGTAATGGAATTTTTTTCATTCCAATTCACCTTCGCATGCCTTGAAAAACTGTTGGAAGAAAGATGCCTGCCAATGGTTTCAGATGAGATCAAATGATTGGAGCTTGGAACTATTGATAATTAATGTAATTGTCTGTGACATTTTGCTTTGGGGCAAGAAATCATGTAATGAGTAACACCTTGTTACTTTTTTAGTAACAACAGTGTGCTGTCATCAGTTCTGATGTACAGGACCCTTTTCAGAGTCTTCTAGGTTGGGAGTAGTCAGAAGTGGTTGAACATTTATTCTTCTGTCGGTACCTTGGGACTGTGCAACTTGCCCAAAACACAGACTAGATCTTCTTCCTGAGGGCATATATGGGAATTGAACTCCCAAAGCCAGATACTTAAATCAGTGAGTTACTTTTAAAAAGACATTGTGGCTGAAAGCCTGTCTGCACAGCTCTGCATTCACGGGGATGGTGACATCATCATCATCATAATCAACAACAACAACAAGTTGCTTTTGATTATAGGCTTATTTTGGGACCTGGGGGTGCATGTGATTCCACTGCATTGTGTACAAGTCACCCCCTCCCCAACTTCCCTGTAATCAATCATAATTATCCATTGATAATGTCATCACTGGGAGCCTCTTAAAATATTTTGATACGACATTTTTCAGGTTCTGTGCCATTCTCTCAAGTGGCAAAAAGAAAGGAGTTTTTTCTTTGTGTGTGTGTGTGTGTGTGTGTGTGTGTGTGTGTGTGTGTGTGTGTGTGTGTGTGTGTGTGTGTGTGTGTGTGTGTGTGTGTGTGTGTATCTATATCTATATCTATATCTATATCTATATCTATCTATCTATCTATCTATCTATCTATCTATCTATCTATCTATCGATCGATCGATCGATCGATCGATATAGATATAGCTAGATATATAGATATAGATATATAGATATATAGATAGATAGATAGATAGATACATCCATCCATCCATACATCCATCCATCCATACATACACACAGTAGACCCTTGTATAACAAACAGTTTATATAACATAAAATTTATACAACATAAAAAATTCCGGAGATAGGGGAAATTTGCTTAACATAATTGCCTATGGGATGAATCTGTACAACATAAAAATGGGATCACTCTGTTTTCAATGCATTCCTATGGGGAATTTGTATAAAGGAAATTTTGCTTAACATAATTTCATTTGGAACGAATTAATGCCTTTATACAAGGTACCACTGTGTATATATATATATATAATTTCTATGCTGCAATATCAGAATTGGACACTAGAGGGAAACAGAGATATCTTCTCTGCAATTTTCTGTTCTGCCAGTAACTACAATACAATGTGCCAATGACACACAATGTGCCAATATTGCTTGCCGGATTACAGTGATAACTTAATAATACCAGCTATGAGTTTTTGAGAAGTAGATTAACACAGGAGATTTGTTTTAAATGTAACTTTGGGAGCCTGAGCTTTGGAAACGATATTATCATGCGGAGTATTATTTATTTATTTATTTATTTTAAAACTTTTATACCGCTCCTACTTCCCAAGCGGGAACTCAGGGCGGTTTACACAAAAGCCCGAAAGGCAAAGAACAGTAGCAGCGGCAGGGGCAGACTTACGGCATATGGGGGGGAGGAGGAGGAGGAAGGAAGGGGGGGAAAAAGGTACTCTAGTCATTATTAAAGGCATCCCTGAAAAGGAAGGTCTTCAATCCTTTCCTAAAGGACGCCAACTTTGGAGCCTGTCTCAACTCCCTGGGCAAGTTGTTCCACATAGGTGGCACCGCCACCGAGAAGGCCCGCCCACGGGTACTTGTCTTACGGGCCTCCCTCGGGGGGATCGTCTGCAATGAGAGGGCCAGAGATGAACGGGTGGGTCGGGCTCGATCTGATTGTCGGTGAAGCCGCTCCGCCAGATAAACAGGGGCCAAGCCATGGAGGGTTTTGTAAGCCAAAACCAGCACCTTGAACGTTATTCGGGAGGCAACGGGCAACCAGTGGAGACGGACCAGGATGGGAGTGATGCGGTCAAAACGACACGCACCAACCACCAGCCTGGCCGCCGCGTTCTGGACCCGCTGCAATCTCCGAACAAGGTTCAAGGGGAGCCCCATGTAGAGAGCATTGCAATAATCCAGCCTCAACATGACCAATGCCTGTACCACAGTCCTCAGGGAGCTCCCGTCAAGGTACGGGCGAATCTGGGCGATTAACCTTAGATGATAAAAGGCCGACCTGGTCACGGCTGACACCTGGAGCTCCAGGGTCAGACCCGGATCCAGGACGACGCCCAGATTCCTCACTCTTTGCGCCAGCTGGAGGGCGGACCCATCCAGACTGGGAAGAGGGCCACAGTACCCATCTGGGCCGCCCCCGAAGAACATAACCTCGGTCTTTCCGGGGTTGAGCCGGAGTCTGTGGGTCCTGGTCCAGTCCAAAACTGCAGCCAGGCAGCGGTCAAGGGTCTGGACGGCCTCCACTGCACAGGTGGAAAAGGAGAGATAGAGCTGCATGTCATCAGCGTACTGATGACAGCAGACTCCAAAACTCCGGATGATCTCAGCCAGCGGCTTCATGTAGATGTTAAAGAGCATTGGGGAGAGGGGACGACCCCTGAGGCACCCCACAAGAGAGTGTCCAGGAGCCGACAACTCACCCCCCAAGCTCACTCGCTGGGTACGACCCTCAAGGAAGGAATGGAGCCAGCCAAAGGCCGATCCCCCGATCCCCACCTCCGAGAGCCGCCCCAGCAGGATACCGTGGTCGACGGTATCAAAAGCCGCTGACAAGTCGAGGAGGACCAGCAGGGTAGAGCAACCCCTGTCGGCCCCCCTCAACAGATCATCGTGCAGAGCGACCAGGGCCGTCTCCGTCCCATGATGCGGCCTGAACCCAGATTGGAAGGGATCCAGGACATGGTTCTCCTCCAGGAACGACTGGAGACGCAGGGCGGCGACTCGCTCGACTACCTTGCCCAAAAAGGGAACATTGGCTATGGGACGGTAGTTGGACATATCGTCCACAGCCAAGCCAGATATTTTAATAATGGGCTTCACCACCGTCTCCTTCAGCAGACTGGGAAGGATCCCGTCCCTGAAGGAGGCTGAGGCGATTAGCGAAGCCCATTTTGGCATGCTCTGTGGTCTTAATCAGCCAGGACGGGCAAGGGTCGAATGGAGAAGCCGCAGGCCTGCAATGCCCCAGAGCCCTGGAGGCCTCCTCAGATGTAACAGACCCAAACTCAACAAACCGGGGCGACCGAGGCGGCCCAGTATCGGCCATGCCGGGGACTGGATCAAAGCAACCGGCGTCCAGCTCAAAACGGATGGCCTCTATCTTGGTTTTAAAATAGGCTGCGAACGACTCACTAGTGAAATCACTAGGAGGAGGCCGAAGCGGACCAGGATTGGTGAGGTCTCGAACCACCCGGAACAACTCCGCGTGGCTATTCGAGGCCTCACCAATTCTCAGGGCAACGAAAGATCTCCTAGCTGCCCTTATCGCGTGAGAATAGCGACTGGTCAACGCCTTAACAGCAGCCCAATTTGAAGCCGTCCGAGCGTTCCGCCATCTGCTCTCTAGCCTCCTCCGTTCCTGCTTCATTGCCCGCAACTCCTCAGTAAACCAAGGTGAGGAGCGGGCTCGGCACCGGATCAGGCGCTTGGGGGCAATCCCGATCGGCAGCCCCGGCCACCTCCTCAAACCACTTTGGACCAGGGAGTCGACCGGATCGTCATCCCAGTCCGTCTGGTGGGACCCCCAGGGCCTCTGAGAACCGTGCAGGGTCCAGGAGCCCCCGGGGGCGGGCCCAGATGGAAGGGCCCTGCCCCCCGCGGGGAGGGGTGGCGATTGCCAGGGAGAAAGTCAGAAGATGGTGATCTGACCATGACACGGGACGGACCTGCAGGTTCCCGACCCCCAGAACAAAGCCCGTCGATGTGGAGGCAAAGACCAGATCCAGGGTATGTCCTCCCTTGTGAGTGGGACCGATGACAAATTGGGACAGGTTCATGGAGGCCATGGACTCCATGAACTCCAGAGCTGCTCCCGACAGCCCAGCCTCGGCATGCACATTGATCCCCCAACACCAAAAGGCGGGGGATCTCACCAGCGCCGCCGAGATGAACTCGGAGAGCTCTGGGAGGGAGAGTGCAGGGTCGCGGGGAGCTCGGTACACAAGCACAATCCCAAACCTGTCCCTCTGTCCCACCACAAGGTGAAGGCATTCAAGCCCTGGGCTTACCAACATCGCTGATCTGCTGACATAAAAGGAGTCCCTGTACACAATGGCCACCCCACCCCCCGCCCCCCCGGCCTGCCCAGCTGCTGCACGGAGTAGCCCTGGGGCCGAAGCAGCGAGAGGGATGCCCCTCCCCCCTCGGGCACCCAGGTCTCCGTAAGAAATGCCAGGTCGGCTCGCTCATCCACGATCAAGTCGTGGATGACGGGGATCTTATTAAAGTTAAATTAGTACCAAAGTTAAATGGTTCTAAGTGTAATCAGGGTCACGGTGGGGTTGGAAATGCTGTCCTCCTTGTTGAACTGTTTTGCACTTTGGAGTAGTCTACTGTATTCTACTTTATCTCCACTCACAACTTCAACTTAGATATTCCCATGAGTCTTGGATTGCCTGGAAATAAGATTGCAAACATCTCTGTTTCAATTTTGTCCAAGTTTCTCCAAATCCCACATGTATGTTCTTCCCATCTTTATGTCCTGCCAGTTTGCAAGGTGGACCCAAATGCAGCCTCTCCGAGGACTGTGAATCTATTTGAGCAACACCTGGACAAGGACACCACCTTGTTGACAGAAACTTCCTCCCTGGAAGCACCACTGAATGATTTTGTGACAAATTCAGTTTTGAAGTCTGTGTGTTCTCTGTCCACGTTGAGCTGTGGGTGTAGCCTGCATAATTAAACTGTAAACCTCCTGGAGACTACTTGAAGTGGTATGGGGCGGTATATAAGCAGAACACTTTGCTTTGTTTTGATGCATTTTTGGTAATCTGCTTATTTATTTACATCTTTTACTGATCATGCCCAGTGTTTTCTCAGTGAAAAATTGTGAAAAACTGGACTACAAATCCCAGAAAGATTGTACATTTTTTCCGCCATGCATATTTTATCCACTAGTTTTTAAATGATGCCTCTTGTGCACATTTTATTTCACCAAAATATCTCTTGGACCTGTCATATAAGTTAATTATCATGCTTTGGTCGATCCAAAACCACTACTCTCAGTGAGACTGTAAACTTATTTCCCCGTTCCAGGGGAATGCTCAAAGTTGTTTTCATAAAACACATGTTTTTACACATGTTCCTAAATGTGTTAATATGAGAATAACAGTCTCCAGCATATACAAAAGAATTATTTAAAAGTTGTACAATACCCTTAGAAATATGGTTATCCAAAAAATTTGGGTTTTGAATTTGCTGCCTTCAACAAATTCTTTCCACATTCTCTCTGGACATATACAGAGATCTGCAATTATTTCATATTGTGTTTATGGTCATGGCCAAAACAAGAGGCTGATGGCTGGTTTAGTTTATTACATTGGCAAGGAATGACTCTTTGGTGTATGAATCACCAAATACATCAGCTAAAATTATGAAGGGATGACTTCTGGTGACTGATAGATTTGTCTGTACTGTATAAATAATCTGGAGAGCAGACCTCCAGATCCTTCCTTTCAGTGGTTCTCAACCTGTGGGTCCCCAGATGTTGATGTTCCTGGACTACAAATCCCAGAAGTCTTCATCCCTAGCTGAGCTGGCCAGGATTTCTGGGAGTTGCGGTGCAGGAACATCTGGGGACCCACAGGTTGAGAACCACTGTTTTAGCACCTCTAGAGCAGGGCTGTTCAACTTTAAACAGGGCAAGGTCTACTTTTTCTGGCCCAAAGTGCCTGAGGGGTACTACACTAAAACCTCTACTTATGAATTTTATCCGTTCCAAGCACATGCTCATAAGTAAAAACTTTTGTTAAGTACAGCAGCAGTTTCCCATAGAAATGCATTGAAAACCAATTAATCTGCTCTGGAGGGAACAGATTTCAGTGCGTCATGGCCCTTGAACTGCCCCGCTCGGCTGAGACAGTGGGCTGGCAAATCCAGAACTTTGCTGGGGCAGTGGTGGTCCTTGGGATGGGGGAGGGAGGGGTGGAGAACTTATCCCCTCACTTTTTTTATTGATGGCTGGCGTGCTACTTTTGAACCCTTTGCGGGCTACCAGTAGCCCGCGGGCTACCTGTTGGGCAAGCCTGCTCTAGAGAAAGAGCACACCACTGGAATCTTGTGATCTCCAGCCTGCAGTTACACACACAGAGAGAGATACCACCTTTTCACACTCTACAAGTGTTTTGCTTGTGCAAGGAACTGCTGGATTTCCTACTTGCACAAAACACACGGAAGGAGGAACCACATACAGAACAAACTATTCCATGATGGGTTTGAAATAAGCAGGGTAAAAGCAAAGCAAAGTGTTCTGCTTATATACCGCTCCATACCACTTCAAGTAGTCTCTGGGTGGTTTACAGTTTTTTAATTACAGTAATGCAGGTACTAGCACTTCTGTTTACCATCACATGCTGGTTGCTTGTGTTGAGGCCTGCCTGGCTTCTTCTGTTTTGTGTTGTTGCTCTTGTGTTTTTACCCGCAAGAATGCTGGTAAGCCTTTGGGCCCGAGTCTATATCTGAGTCTGAGTCTTTGGTCCCAAGTCCCAAGACGCAAATATGAGTCCCTATTAATAACATGATTCCCACGCCCACCCCAAAAGGGAGGGAGGGTGGGTTCCAAGTCACAAGTGTGAGTCATAGGGGAGGAAAAAAACTGAGCTGAGTCCAAATTGAGTCCCAGATGAGACTTAAGCCTGACTTGAAAGCAAATCCTACAAGTTGAGACTCCATGACTGTTAACCTGTTTGGCAACCACCACCCCTCTCTCACACATGTGGAGTTGTGTTCAAACTCTCATTCTTCCTTTGGGATCCACTCTGAAGTGGATCCACTGCTCCAAATCCTGAACCATGTGGGATATGGACACCAGGAAAAATAGCAAGGTTCCAGCTCGAACTTGCACACAATGTTTGAATAACAAGAAGATGGGATGTTTCATGGGGATGCAATCAAGTCACATCTTCAGCCTATAATTCCCAGAGTGTGTTTCATTCATACCAGATTATTTATTTATTTATTTAGATTTGTCACCACTCATCTTCCCTGAGGGGACTCTGGACGGAATAAAACATCTAAAACTAACCATATGCATACAAATAATTATTAAGAGTAAGTGGTAAAGCTTTAAAAGAGATAGACTCTCTGATATTAGCCATCGCCAGGAATAACAGCTGCTTGTTCCACTCCAGAACCATGTCTTCAGACTTTTCTGGAAGGTTAGGAGTGAGGAAACCTGTCTCAACTCTGGAGGCATGCTGTTCCAGAGTCCAAGGGAGTCCAAGACAGCTTGTTATGATCAAAACCCAATACACCTAATACCCTAGAGCAGTGGTGGTGAACCTTCGGTACTTCAGATGTTTTGGACCACAACTCCCATAGTCCTTTGTCACTGGCCGCACAGGCTTGGAATTCTGGGAGTTGTGGTCCAAAACATCTAAAATGCTGAAGGTTCGCCACCACTGCCCTAGAGCACCCAATGCCAGAGCAAAACTGGCACAATGACCATCACTGGTCACACTGTGGTGGAACAGAAACCTGAAGAATGTCTTAAACCAAGAATGTCTTGTTTGAGACAAGAGAAAAAGCTGTTGTCCACCATTGGCACATCACCATGGAGGGGTGGTCCACAATTTGTATCCCTCTTGGCCAGAGAACGCAGAACAGATCTTTGCAAGATGACCCCAAGTGCTTGCTGGTAGGTGCGTCTCAAACATCCTGGTCCTAACCCCCCTGAAGTAAATAAATAAATAGGAAAAGAGATGCAGGAAGAAGAATTTATTGGCCCAAATCTCCTTGCTTAGTGTCAACCTAAAGTGGGTCAGCTGAGTCAAGGAGGACTGGGTGAGTCAACACCTGTGTAAATTCCAAGCTCTAACCATAACTTACTATGCTAAAATAAGTCATAGAGTAGGCCCATTTGAATCAATGGACCTTATTGAGAGTTAGCAAATCTCCACTGATTCAATGGTCCTGCTCTACTGCGATTTAGTATGTCAAGAAACAGGATTTTGGCCACTGAATTGACAACCTTGGAAACTGGTTTGGGTACAACATGGCACGGTTGAAAATGGCTACACCCAAAGTCAAAATATGCACAATCACATCCAACCTGTGGCGTGAGAGAAACCACAGTAAGAACAGGTCTAGCTCTTCTCACAGGCCTGAAACAGCTCAGAAACCAATGAAATATATGCAAGTGTCATCCAAGAGGGTCAAGAAATGTTTTGGTTGCTGCATTCTGCATCAGTTTCCATATGCCTACATGGAGCAAGCTGCAATAATGTGATCTGGATGTGACCAAGGTAGATGCAATGGTATAGACTTCTTTCTTCGAACAAGAGAACAGCTGGTGACTGAAGCTGGGTGAAAGCACTCCAGGCAGCCATCTGGCCACTGAGGAACGAAACTAGTTCCAGGGACAAATTCTGAATGAAGACCACGTCCAAAGAGAGTACAACCCTAGCTGGAACAGACTGTGCTTCCAATCTGATTTTACCTACCCATCAGCAGCAAAACCATGGGGCGGGCTACACAGTGAGGAAACTACGGTTTCATCTGCCTTGTATGTAGCATTTTAAATCATGAATTGCTGTAGTATACAGAAAACAACTTAAAATGATTAACAGCGTGCAGATGTCATCAGGGGCAGGGAGATCTGTTTGCATGGCGCTCTGACAGCAGAAGCTGCCTTAAAGTGCCGACAAGGTGCTAATTGGCAATTTCCACCTTCCTCTTGGTTTTATTTAGTTCTCCTAAGTGCCTTATGAAGCACCAAGTTGAAACTTTTTTTCTTTAATGAAAAACACTGTGCAGAGACTAGGGGCACTTGGTGGAGTGGAGCTGTCACCCACGTGAATACCCCTTTGCATCGGGCAACCAAACAGGGCAGAAAGAAGTCAAAAACAATGCCAAACCATTTGGAACAAACTTAAACCATATTTGAGAAATGAAGAAAACAGAAGGTTTCCCCCCTCAAAAAAAAAAAAAGAGTCCTGCAGAACAGACATCCTTGCATTGAGCATTATTGTCCTGTAGTCACTAGGTTTTAAATTGAATTTATCTATGCCCAGTCCCAGCTGCCTAGATGCCCTAAGCACATCCGATCTTGCCTGATTTCGGAAGCTAAGCAGGGTCGGCCCTGGTTAGCACTTGGATGGGAGACCACCAGGGAATACCAGGTGCTGTAGGCGCCTGGAGTAGGAACTGACAAGCCACTCCAGTATTCCTGCCAAGAAAACTCCATGGACATGGGGTCACAGAGAGTCGGTCATGACTGTAATGACACACACACACACACACACACACACACACACACACACACACACACACACACACACACACACACACACACACACACACACACACACCCCCAGTCCAGCATAGATTGTAGGCTAAATAACTAATATAGTTGCTCTCTGTGCTGTCGGGACTAAGTCTTGGATTGCTAGTCTACTGTATATCCAGTCCCTCACTGCATTTACAGAGTGATTCAGGATTTCCACAACGTCCTGAGTCTACAAAAAGGAGAGATGACACAGGATGCTATCAAGCCACTTGGTGGAAACTCAATCCTCAAACCCTGAGAACCTCTATATGTAAATGTTAGATGACATGGGAGAACAGAACGAAACCACAAGATGCCCATTGGGGAGGGGGAGTACAACTTTACCACTTTTGGGGATCATTCAGCCAAGTGGAACCACTGTAAGAGCATTTCTAAGCCCCATATTTGTTAGACCACCCAGAAGGGTCAGTGAGATTGGAAATGATCCAAAGTTTGGCAGTCGTGTCCCCGGTACAGAATACCCGACCTTGGGACGTGTGTCCTGTGATAACACTGGTGCTTTCAGTCCAACGATCCTAGCTGGACTAGTTTATGGATCTGTTACACTGTATACCATGTACAGCATGCTATTATTTTAAATGGTTCTATTCATTTTAAGCTGTTTTCTATATGCTTTAAAGTACTGACCTGCTTGGACTGTACCCTGGTATTCTTGCACACAGGATGGGATATAAATATTTTAATAAATAATAAACTGAGATGCACACGTTCTGCTTTGCTTCCCGTGCAGGCAATACACATCCATTTCCAACACAAATCTGTACAAATTAAATACAAACTAAAACACTACTCTCAAAAGAAAGCTAGGCATTGGCACTCTCATTCTTGCTCAAAATACATTACAATCGTGAGCGGCCATCTTCAAGGACGATGGTGCCTGAACATTTTTTTTTAAAGGCAGCCACTTAGCTGTTTCTTTTATTAGAGCTAGTCTCCCGTCAGGGAACCAATCAGAACTTTCTGCCGGGTCCTCTTGAGGTTTTATTAATTATACAGGATGCATACATATGCAGATGGCAAGTGGCTGGTCCCAATCCCCCCAGCAATTTTCAACTGCACTGGAACTGTCCTTGCAGTGACTGGAGCCTGTCCTGCAAGCAGTCCACTGAAATTGCAATTCTGGCGTACACCAACTTGGGAGTCAGTTCTCATCAACTCCGTGGCTTGAATTCAAAGCAGACTCGTAGCCCTCTTTGCCTGTGCTTTTCTGGGACTACCAATCCCATCCTCCTTCACCATTGGCGATGCTCAGAAGTCCACGGTCCAGCTCTGTCCCAGGTGTCTTTCTCTCTCCCCCCTCTCTCTCCTGGAAAGCAGGTGAGCCCCCACCCCCTCACCACAGTGCGCAGGGACCCAGAGAGAGCTCCCCCCATTAAACTAGGAAAATCCCATTGAGTTCAATGGCTCTAGTCTAAACTAACAGGGCTGAGACTTTTACAGTGCTTATTTTTACTATTATCTATTCACTTGTAGCGGCCTAGATGGCCTAAGCGCATCCGTTCTTGCCTGATTTCGGAAGCTAAGCAGGGTCTGCCCTGGTGAGTACTTGGATGGGAGACCACCAGGGAATACCAGGCGCTGCAGGCGCCTGGAGTAGGAACTGGCAAGCCACTCCAGTATTCCTGCCAAGAAAACTCCATGGACATGGGGTCACGAAGAGTCGGTCATGACTCTAACGACGCAACACACACACACATTCACTTGTATCATTTGTATCTCATGGTCCCTCTAATAATCCCACTTTATCCTGAGATAAACGTATGACTGCCTCAAGGTCGTTTGAACTCAAAGACTTCCGAGTCTGAGTCCAACCCCCATAACCACTCCACCACGCTGCCTCTTGGGTCTTGCCAGTCACTTGGATCCCATAGGTGGAAACGAAGAAAGGAACTGGACAAAAAGCCGCCGCAAAACAGAATTCGCTCCTGGCAGTCACCATCCTTGGCCTCTTTATGCAGAAACCAGTCCTTGTCTTTTAATGGGGCTTCTCTCCTCGGGAGGCGCGTGCCCGGTGTTGCCAGGTACATGACTCAGGAGTCACCGCTAGGGAACCCTGCGGGACTTCCCTCCCCAGGCGTCTTGGGGGATTGGCACTGGCAATTAAACCTGACCTGGGTTTTACCCCACCGCCTCCTCACTCTGCACTCTGTGCCCGGAGCCCAGAGCGGAGGCGGCAGCCCACGGCCCAGCTCTATCCCAGGTGTCTTTCTTTCTCTCTCTCCTGGAAAGCAGAGGAGAGGGGGTCCCCCCTCACCGCGGTGCGCAGGGGCCCAGAGAGGCCAAAGGCGGATGCAGACCCCCGCTCAAACGGAACTTTTGGACACCCCAGAGGGCGCTGAGCCTTCTGCCTGCACCCCTCCTTCAAATGATTTGGGTGTGTGTGTCTGTCTGCAAGCAGAGTTAATTCTCTCTCGGCCGGATCTGCTTGCTAAATCGTTCCCCGGCTTCCCTCAAGGGCCTTTTCGCTTTCCTTTCTCAGTTCTTTCAAACGCCGAGGCATCCAACCAGCCGAGCGAAGCAGCAGCTACGACGCTTCGGTTTGGTCTCCTCGTCTCCCGGACCCAGATCGTCCCCTCTTTCTGCGTCCTGACGCCCGGGCACTCTGCGTAAGCCCAAAATTTGCGCCGTCCTAGTTCTGTTCGAAGGATAACCTGCGCCCGTCCTCCTCCTCCGCCCGATCCACACCCGGGTCGCTCGGAGCAGCGATGAGCCGGCGTCTGCTTCTCCCCGGCCATGGGGCACCGCGGCCGCGAACGGGGACCTCGGCTCGGGAGATCGCCGGCAAGGAGCGCCGGAGCTGCAAAGCCGAGTGAAAAAGAGGCACGGAGGCGCCCCGCCCGCCCCAAGGAAGCGGTGGAGGCGAGGAAAGAGGCGAGAGCGGGAGATCCTGCCCGGGGGAAGCCCGGCCGGCTCTCCTCGCGATCCGGAGCGCTCATGGCTTCAACCGAGGAGACCCACCGAACCCCAAGGAACCTTCGGGAGGACCCGGAGTGCGTGGCACGCCTTTTCTAAGACTTACGGTCATCGCAAATCGTCTTCTTCTTCTTTTGCCGAACCTGGAGATTAAGATAATTTGAATTTCAGAACCTTTGGAACAACCCCCTCCCCATTTTTTTAAACTTAGCGCGTTGGATTTCTTCCGCTTGGAAAACGTCTCGTTTCCACTTTAAAAAACAAACAAAGCATGGTCTCGACCGTCCTTCTTGATTTCGCTTGATTCTTGTTCCCGAAGTGCGGGAGAGTTTCCGTTTCATCCTTTGTGATCTACAACCCCCCCTTTCCAAAGATCGCGTGCAAACAGAAAACTGAAAAGGAAAGAAGCTTAATTATTATTATTTTCCTCCCGGCGAAGGAGGGCGAAAAAAAGGAGGAGGGGGGTTTCAAACCTGGGAGTTGCCATCTCCCACCCCCCTCCGACACACACACACACACACACACACACACACACACACACACACACACACACACACACACACACACACACACTTCTGGGGAAGTCTGCTGGGAAGGAGAGGAGGGGACTGGGAGGGGGGAAGTGGAGGGGGGAGGTAAAGAGAGAGACCTCGCAATGGCCGGGAGTTGCGCCTCGGCGAGCGCGGTCAGCAGTAGCTGCAACGCCGGCGGCGGCGGCGGCGAGGAGCGCAAGCCCCGGGCGGCGGAGGGAGGCAACGCCGGCGGGTGCAACGGTTGCTGCGCCCCGCTCGGGCCGGAGGAAGTGGCCGGGAGAAGCAGCAGCAGCAGCAGCAGCAGCAGCAGCAAGAGAGGCAGGCACGGCCGCCTGCGAAGCGCCCGGGACGCTCTGCTGAAGCTGGCCAAGGGTTGTGCCGCGGCGGCGGCGGCTGGGCGCTGGGCGCCGGGTCGGTGGCGCTGCTCTTGGCGCTGGGGCTCCTGCGCCCACCTGATCCGGACTCCCACTCGGGTGGGAGCGGCGGCGGCGGCGGGGGTGGCCGTGCCCGGCGCAGCAGCTGGACGCCCGTCCCCGACGGCATCGGCTGGACTCCGGGCTGCCTCCTCCTCCTCCTCCTCCTCTTGGCGGCCTCGCTCCGGCTCGGCTGGGAGTTGCTGCGCGCCGGGGTGCGCCCGCTGGCCGCCGCTTGCCTCTTGCTGGCCGCCTGCGGCGGGGGGGAAGCGCTCGCCCAGCTGGGCTTGGCCCTCAGGAGGAGGAGGGGGGAGGCGGCGGCAGGCGGCGGCGGCGGCCGAGGAGGAGGAGGAGGAGGAGGAGGAGGAAGAGAAGGGGGACCGCCTGCTGGGCCGCCGCCGCCGCCGCCGCCGCCGCCGGGGTGCTGCTCAGCTGGCTGGCGGGCGGGACATGGCGGGCGCTGCGGCTCCGGCACGGGCTCCTCATGCTCGCGCTGGCTAGCGCCCTGCGGAGCTGCGCCCTCGGCTCGTGGGAGCGCGCCCGGCCGCCCTGGAGCCCTTACCTGGCTTATCTCCTCGGCTGCGTGGGCATCCTCGGCGCGGGCTACTATCAGCCGTCCCCGGCTGGGCGCCCCGGCACGGGGGAGAAAGGCGAAGAGGAAGAGGAAGAGAGGAAGAGGAGGAAGAGGAAGGCACCGACGGTCTGGAACGAGCCCCGTGCGCTCCGGCTCGGCCGCCCAAGGACGAAGCGCCGGGTTTCAAGAGGCGGCGGCGATCCAGTTCCATGATCTCGGCCGAGATGGCGGGCTGTGGCAATAAGAACCACCGCCGGACCTCGCTGCCTTGCATCCCCCGAGAGCAGGTAAGCGGGGCGGCGGCGGGGTGGGAGGGAACGGAGGAGTGCGCCCAACAGAAGTGTTGGGGGGGATCGCTGCGGGGATGGGGGGGAGGAGAGGGACAAGGCGGGGGGGGACAACGAAGGCCCTTCTGAGACCCCAGGCGCTCCCGCAAATGATGGGAGACGGAGTTGGGGGACCGTCGTGGCGCGTCCTGGGTGGAAAGGGGCGTGCGAGGGCCCGCAGAAACTTTCGCGGAGCGCACGAGTTCGCGTCGAACTTTTCCCCCTCGCCCGACTTGAGAAGCGGTGGGGCTCCGGAAGTGAGAAGAGACTCAGTTCAGGCGTTAAAAACCTTGTCTGGAACCGTTTGCTTGGGATGCCCCTCCCTCCGTCTCTAGTTGCCGTTTATTATTATTATTATTATTATTATTATTATTATTATTATTATTATTATTATTATTATTATTATTATTATTATTATTATTATTATTATTGGATGCCGCCTTTTCGTCTTTGGAAGATGGATTACTAAAAAGAACGTTGTATCCTCCTCCCTCCCAATGTGCAGTCAGAAAAATGTAACGTAGCTCTCTCCCCCAATACTGTATTTTTAAAAACCCTCAGTCAGGCACTGGGGACTGGAAAGGTGAGGCGGTTTATACAAGGGTAGGTCCCTTCCAGCCAATAAAGGATGCCTCTCCTTCCAATAACACAATTGTGTGTGGGGTGGGGGTGAGGGTGGGATGTTCCTTTGGGTGATTTCGGAGAATTTCAAAAATTATATGGAGGATAACTACTGAGCTACACACAGGACAGCACAAGAGATTTTTCAGGCGATTTTTCTGGGAAAGTGCAGGGTTTTCACTTGGGTGCCATGGAGCTTTTGAGGTCTCTAGATGTGCAGATGGTGCAGTGTTCCATTACAAGGCTCCATAGGACCCAAAAGAAGATATATTTATTTATATTACATTTAAAGATGCTTCTTGTCTAATAACATAAATGCACTGAGGCCTAGGAAAAGCTGAATTGTCACTTCTTTCTTTCTTTCTTTCTTTCTTTCTTTCTTTCTTTCTTTCTTTCTTTCTTTCTTTCTTTCTTTCTTTCTTTCTTTCTTTCTTTCTTGCACACCCTACCGCCTATATTCTGTCTGGTCAGTTTAGCTGCAGGTTTGCATTCTACATTTTGGCCCCTTCCAACTTCTGTTCATTGGACTTTGGTTCAAGATGAAGTGAGCATCCTTAAGGCGATGATGTCTTTGGAAGCATTCTCAACTTGGTAGAACTTGGTGCCGAAACTTTGTGGCACCCCCTCCCCCCCAAAAAAAAGGTTGTAGATAAAACACGGTGGAAATGGAACTTGGCACTTTTTTTTTGCCTTCCTTTGTAAGCGATCCACAGCTCCAGGAAGGCAAAACATTCAGCATTGAGACTGGGCCTTAAAAACACCATTGTGAAACTTTTGTTCATGCATTTTAGTGATGCGAAGCAGACTTGCTGCTTGAGATTTGATGTGTTTACATGGAAGTATATCCTGCTGTTGTGTCCTATTTTGAAAGTGACTTTTGCTAGAGTCAGTGCGATCTCAGTTTTCTGTGCAAAGTAGCACTTGGACGATTCTCTTAATTACAAGTGTACTGGATTAAGTAGAGAGCAGATTAGTTCCACCACATGTCAATATGGAATAATATATATACAGTATATATATTTAGTGGATTCTTTAAAGATGATGATGAACTTCATTAGTGACCTGAGTGTTTCAGCAAAGGTGTTTTACATCCTGATCTCCATCATGTGGCATGGAAGAAACTTTTGCTACTTTTTTTTTTAAAAAAATGACATTTATCACCTTAGGCGTTGATGTAGGTTGAAGTAGTGGATAAGATTCTTACTTGGAAGACAGATCAGTGAAATTTATAGACCTCTTCCTATCTAATTGTGTCTTAAGGATTGGTTGCCAATGAATGTATTTCAAATAATATTTTGCCACTGTGGCTCCAAAATATGTTTGTTTATTTGTTTATTTATTTATTTATTTATTTATTTATTTATTTATTTATTTATTTATTTATTTATTTATTGAGTTTATATACCGCCCGTCTTCCCGGGGGAAATGTTCATATTCTTTTTAACTCTTTTGTAAACAGTGTTGTGATTTCTAGGTTGTGAACTCAGAAAGGTCCCCCTCCATTTCTAGAGCTGTCTGGATGCAAACTGGTTTTTGTGGCTTCTTGTGACACCTTCTTGAAAACTCACTGACATCCATACATTTTGAGGGTTTTATTTTTTGCTACTGATGCACTTGGGTTATTTTATTGCAAATTGTTTCAACACATTCCAGATTCTTTTATTTGAGATAATATAGGTGTAAGACCATAATGCTGGGGTGGAAATACCATCCACAAATAGGTGGGAGACTGGGCTTGGCTTCCAGTGCTTTCTCATATTATGGGATATATGAAAAGAATATGATAATATGAAGCCACAATTTTTAAATTATCTGTCTAGGAGACAGAAGTGAGCTTGGTGAGAAGTGATTCTGATTTGTATTTTGTTAAAACAAATAAGAGTTTGTAACTTTTCTGCTGCTAACTGTATCACTTAAAACAAGGGGAAATTTAGGGGAAGCCTGTTTCTATTTCATCCCTTTAAAGTGGCCTGCTAAACTCAATCCTACTGGCTATTGTTTGCTTACAACAGCCTCTTAAATCTCCTTAAATTTATAGTGGAGGACATAATTAGTAGCCTTAATTAGATTCCTCTTCATCTGTGAGAGGTTAATGATGCAACAGACATAAAATTAGAGACGTCAAACAATGGTGACATCGAGGGTGGTGGTGGTTTCTGAGCTCCCAGGATGTGTCTGATATCTAATAGATTGAGAACTTGGATGACTAGTTGGTACCTTTAAGGGCCTCTGGGGTGATATCCCTTTTGGTTGGATGATAACAAAACAAACCTGGTATTTGTAAAAAAGAAAAGAAAGGAAAAGAAATATTTAAAGGCTACACTTAAAGTGGGTCTGTGCAGTTAATTAAACTTGCTGATTTCAAGTTATAAACTCCTGCTTTCCCAAAACCAATGGTTCTGTTCTATTATTATTATTATTATTATTATTATTATTATTATTATTATTATTATTATTATTATTATTATTATTATTATTATTATAGTATACCACACCTATTTTCCCATAGGAAACTCTGGGTGGTTTACAAACAGGGAAGTACAAACAATTAAAACCACCACAACAGGTACCGTAATACTCAACAAAGAAAGGGGAGGAAAAACAAAAAGATGTGTTCTGCATATAAGTTACTGTATATACTCGAATATAAGCCTAGTTTTTCAGCCCTAATTTTGGGCTGAAAAAAGGGGCTCTCGACTTATATCTGGGTCAAAACTTTTAGCCACTGAGGCAAGTGCTTGAGTCAGTGGCTAAAAGTCATTTTAAGCATTGTGCCCCACTTCTCTTGACACCCCCCCATGTTGCAGGGGAGCAGTGTACAATGTTTAAAATGACTTCTAGCCACCAACCCAAGCACTTGCCTCGGTGGCTAAAAGTCATTTTAAACATCTCTCTCTCTCTCTCTCTCTCACACACACACACACACATACACCCCAGCTCACAAAGGAGGAATTGCCAGGCCCTGCTGCATTTCCCACCCTAGACTTATATATACTTGAGTCAATAAATTTTCCCAGTTTTGAGGGGTTAAATTAGGGGCCCTGACTTATACTCAGGTCGACTTATACTCGAGTATATCACTTAAATAGGCAAGGTGACAGTATACAGCCTTGTCGTATTCCTTTCCCAATTTTAAGCCAATCAGTTGTTCCATATCCAGTTCTGACGGTTGCTGCTTGTCCCACATACAGGTTTCTGAGGAGACAGATAAGACAAAGGAGATCTGGCCCTGATTATCATCAGCTATGACCGTTTTAGCTTGTCCTGTATAGATGATGCATCGAGTCGGTACATTTATTCAGCTTTTGTGTGAGAGCCAAACAGTGTATGACATGAAACTGAGCCCTTATAGCAAGCAATAAAAGAGAGAGACTTTTTCTTTTTTTCTGTTTTCTTCTTTTAAATAAATACTAGGCCTCTTCTAAAACTCATAACATCTGTCACCCAGGAACAGTTAAATGCTGGGGAGATCACGATGGTCTTTTCAATATGTTGAAACTCTGCTTTGCTTTACTAAAATGTTAAAAAGTTCTGAGCGTAAATTTGGCTCTTCCTTATCCGTGTCAGAAGCTCTGTCAAATTATATTGACAGATAAACAGTCATTACTAAGCAGAATATCAGTAAGTTGAAAAAGTTATGACATACAGAAAGTTATATACAACAAATAAGATAATCTGGTTGATTTTAAATGATCAGCCTGGCCCTGTACAAAAGTGGTAAAACTGTTAATGCTATACTGTGAGAGTTTCATCTTTTGCTTCTGATCTGAATTTGACTGTCTGAAAGCCGTTTCCCCCCCTAAATGAAAATCTAGGGTATCTTGCTACTCAAGCGTGCATCCTTAAAATTATAACTCACCAAGTGGTGAGAGCTACTTGTCTGTGAGCAATTATGAAAGTTGAATTTTAAGAAGGCAATGGGGCACCAACTTGTTCAATGGCAATGCTGGGGTTATTTGCATATGCAGTGGTGTAGGTGAATGGAAGTGACTATTGTTTAAGCTGCCAAATAAATAAATAAATAAATAAATAAATAAATAAATAAATAAATAAATAAATAAATATTGGGCAGTCTTCTGGGCCTAAAACACTTTTTGTGCCAAGTTTTGCCTTAAAACACATTTATTTATTTATTGAATCAATGTCATCCAGTATCCAATGTGTTTTGCATTACAAAAAGGCTGCAAAGCCAGCAAAATACAATATTATTATAATTATGCGGATTGAACAGACATCATGCCTGCTTTCAGAAGCTCCATAGCTTTATATTCGTTATTTTTTTACTATTTGTTTAGTGCTGTTTGACATTGTGGTGCTTGCCTCCCCCAAAAAAAACCCCAAAGCCCCTGGCAGTACAGTCTTAACTTTGGAAAACCAAAACAAAGCCCCTGGCAGTATGATCTTAACAGTGGAAAACAAGCCTGACATATTAAAACAAGAGGGATCCACCAATTCAAATGCAGGCTGTTTGGTGACTTGTCTTAGGGGCTTCATCTTTTCTCGAAAGACAACTTTTTGTTCTCTGCTTGGGACCACGAGAGCAGAGAGGTTCCCGGGCCACTGGTGGGACCAGAGTACAGGACTGGTGGCCTGCATTCAACCTCTAGCAGTTCAGAAACGCTCAAACTACAGCCTGAGTCCAGACTGTGTGGAAAGAAATAAGGGAATGGGTTGTGTCGATAGAGCCTCAAATGCGAAGGGAGTTATGTGTGGAAAATGGAGATGGGAGAGAATTATGTTTGGTTTGTCTTTCATTATGGATTTTCTGGAATGAACAGATTTCTTCAAAGACTTGATGGAAATGAGTGTACGAAAAGAAAAAACGACAGATCTGCCTATTCAGAGAGAGGTCTTTGAATACTTAGATCTTAAAAGGCCAGGTTTACATTCAGCCATGTTTGTTGCACTCAACATGTTTGAGATCTGTTTTAGTTTGTTTCATTTGCCTGAGGTTCTTCTTTTAAAGAGTTACATGGCAGATCGGCAACATAGTCTCCTCCGTGCTGGGAATACCTACATTTATTGAACTTCACCAGTAGTGTACAGTACAGATTGGTGCAGGTCATCTGTTAGTATTGGAGAAATTCTGCTGATATCTTCAAAGACTGAAGAAACTTGAGATTATCATTTTTAATTGAATTTAGGGGAAAGTGAAACTATGTGTCCATTCTAAGTTAAATGTGCATTGACTTTTTAAAGAATGGGGATAAAGTTTGGCTTCAAAACCCTTGGATCTAAGGTTTGAGGGTACATAAAGGTAAAGGTTTCCCCAACACATGAGTGCTAGTTGTGTCTGACTATAGGGCCGGTGCTCATCTCCATTTCCAAGCCAAAGAGCCAGTGTTGTGCAAGTCCATGGCCATGCAGCCAGCATGGCCGAACACATTTCTGGGCACGGAACCCTGTTTACCTTTTCACTGTTTACGCCAGTATCTAATTATCTATGTGCATTCACATGCTTTCAAACTAATAGGTAGGCAGGAACAGGGGTTAACTCCGCTGTGTAGCACCCGGGATTTGAACCACTGAGCTGCTGACTTTGTAGCTGACGGTTTCAACGCGGTAGCTTCCTGAGCCACTGGTCCATGCCGGTTCTTCATTCACAGGGAGGCTGCTTAGAAGCTCCACTGGACATGTGATGACGATGACGATTTGGATTCTGCCACTGCAGTGCTTGGCGTCCCACAAGGTTAGACTGGTAACATAAAAAGGTCACTCAAACTAAACCCAAACTTGCAAACTAAACTGAACTGTGAGGAGGTAGAAGGGAGGCATTGAGAGCAAAGCCCTGAAAAAAACAACCACAGTGCATTGATTTAAAGCATTGGTTCTCAACCTGTGGGTCCCCAGATGTTCCTGGACTGCAACTCCCAGAAACCCCTTCCAGCACAGCGAGTGGTAGAGGCTTCTGGGAGTTGCAGTCCAGGAACATCTGGGGATCCACAGGTTGAGAACCACTGAGTTTGAGTGCAATATCACAGCTTGAGTGCAATATCACAGCTTTACATTATAATATTACGTTACTAGAGGCAGCTGCTTGGTGTGGCCATATGGCTAGATGGGTGGGATATAAATATAATCAGTAAATAATAAACAAACAAACAAATTCACATCAACTTATTTTCCACTCATCAAGCCCAATGTTACCTACACTCCATGTTGGTAATCTTGAAGAATCTTAAGCAGGGATCTTCTTCACCAAATACTTTTTCTCCTCATCTTAAAAATTATTTGTTTTGAATCTGGAGCTTTCTGCATGCAAGGTTTAGGTTTTTATCATCGAACCAGAGCCTTCTCTTCTCCTTTGGTCCTTTTTTACTTCTGCCTTTAATGCAAACATTTTCTGCTACGTCTGTACATGCACTGTTATCTACATATAATGTTGTAGGCTCAGTAACAGTCACATGTATTTATCAGGCATTACAGTGGACCCTTGTATAACAAACGGTTTGTATAACATAAAATTTGTACAACATAAAAATGCAGAGATAGGGAAATTTGCTTAACATAAATGGGGTGAATCTTTAAAAATGGGATCACTCTGTTTTCAATGCATTCCTTGGGAAATAAAGGATTTGAACAAATTAACTTTATACAAATATAGTTTTTGTAAAATACAAAGAATATATTTTTTGTGTAAAGAGCTGTTGAATATTTATTTAATGCCCATTATTTAGTTATTAACTTTCAGTACAAATAATTCCTGCAAACGTACACATCTCATGGAATTTTTTTTATTTTTGTAAGTATTTATTAGGCCACAGTCGCTGTATACTCTGTCACTTAAAGCTACAAACAAAGCTTCTTATTTAGTTATTTAATCTCTATCCCAACACATATTTCCAACATTGCATACCTGGCAGAATCCAAAGAGGAATTCAGACCCACTCAATAAGTTTGCTGAAATGTCTTCTATTACAACATCCCCCCCAATCTCTTAAAAGACCCCTGGTTTCCACATGCGGTTCATGTGGAAAGTACTTGTTATAGATTTGCACAGTTGGCTTATAAAAGGTGGGTTATGTACTTGAGGAACAGCAACATTGCTTTTGTAGAAAGGCTAGTTTGACTTATATTTGTCTCTTGCAATGAAAACAATGAGAACCTCTGTGTTCCTCCTCAAAGTGTCCTGAATGGATATAGATAGAGGTATGTCAACATTTTCTGCTTTGCAATCTCTTCGCTGGAAGTTGAATCAAGGCCTATCACTCAAGCATGTGGTTTCTCATGGAACCCTAGTTCAGTCTAGTTGTGCTTTCAGTGAGGAGCTTGCCATTCTGTCTTCTGTTGGTGGTTAAACCCCATGCATTTGTCTGCAAGGCTACTGACCACAGTTTACTGGGGGCTCGCGTAGGATGAATAAAAATCTCCCCCAAGTGATCAGGGAGGGTTCTGTACAAAATGCATTAGTCATTTTTTTGCTTCAGTACAACCAAGGTTAGAGCAACATGCCCAAAAATACATGATTAAAAATAAATAAATGTACAAAAATAAGCGGGTAGGGCTGGCAAGGTTTTTGGTTTTCCCAAATAGGTCTTCGTGATGCTAAATTCCCAGGGTCTAAGAGAGAGAGAGAGACTTTGAATCTGAAATTTATAGTACAGACTGCTATATTTAGCAGCCCTTGCTGGACCTGTCCTCTATTTCCATGTTTTATTTTTCTCATGCCTGTGACCATTGTGACATTTTGGGTGACCCACGTCCTAAGTGGGCTGTCCATTATTTGCCACTACCCTGAGTTGTTTCCCAGAATGTTGAACTTGTGTCATTTTACTTTTAACTAAGGTACCTCACACAGTTCAATGGAATACGGGTCTAGGTAACTGTGCCTAGGATGGCTTTCCTTTGTCTCCTAATATTCACTTCCCAAAGGAAAGGATTCTGTACGTCCTTGCAACCCTCCCAGCTATAATCTAGTTTTCTGCTTTTGTTGCTGCAGACCGAAGTGATCTCCTTCAGTTGAATTCCATAGAATACTCAGTGTTACCTTGTATAAAGGAATTAATTCATTCCAATTGAAAATCTGTTAAGCAAATTTTCCTTTATGCATATTTCCCATAGGAATGCATTGAAAACGGATTAATGCCTAATCGTGACCATTTTTGTGTTGTACAGATTTGCCCCATAGGCAAATTTGTTAAGCATATTTCCCCTGTCTCCGAAATTTTTTTATGTTGTACAGATTTTATGTTATACAAACTGTTATACAAGGGTCCACTGTAATAGAATCATAAGGTTCATACAGTTTTGTGAAGCTGTTGAGTCCAACGCCTTGCAGAAGACAGCGATACAAATCAAAGGAGAAGTGGCAATCGGTTTTCCAGATTTCTCTTGAATGCCTTCAGTGCTGGAGCACTCACCACTTCTCAAGGTCATGGGTTCCACTGCCATACTGCTCTGACAGTCAGGAAGTTTTTATTGATATTCTGCTTTAATCTGGCTTCCCGTAACTTGAGCTGATTGTTACATGGTCCCGCACTTGGCGATGATTGAGAACAGCTCTCTATGCTGCTGACTTAGCAGTGGCATCTCTAAAAGCTGTCATAGGTGGTTACTTCACGTCCTTCTTTGTTCCACGACTGGTTTTGTACCATGACAGCGTTGGTCGCGATCACTTGGTTTTGTCCCTGTTTCAGTGTTCCCATGGTCGTGATAACTTGCCTTGTGACAAGTGTTACCTCACGGTCTTGTACCGTGAGAAACACTGAATTTGTCTAGCTTCCTTTTTTTTTTTTGGGGGGGGGGGGTTTAAAATAATTTTTCGATATTTCGCTTCTGAAAAGTAAACAAAACAAAACAAAACCCGGACATAGTTTTCTGAGAGAGAAACAAATGTATTGTTGCGTGATAGTCGTTGCTACACGGTGTCTTGTCTCGGAACAGAAAGTGGGAACAAAGAGTGACAAGGGAAAACCCTACCTCAGCATCAGGTACAGTATTGTCACGCTTAGCACCCATTCCGGGGGCGTGGTCGAGACAAATTTCAGTAGTTGCACGATGGACGTGAAGTAACATTTTTTGTACCGCTCCTAAGTGCAACACTAACAGAGACAAAACGGACGTGAAGTAACCATAATGTGTGTGAAGGAGTTTGTGGTGGGTATGACCGATGCCCTCATACCCTCCTGTTGGGTCTGCTGCCAGTGGGCCATGGTTAGTGACTGTGCATAGAGGATGTTATATTAGAGAGGCTAAGCTCTTCCAGATTGCACTTACTCCTTACATTTTCTTACATTTCCTTTTCGTTCTTTATGCATTTGGTGTTCAGTAGGCACAGTATATTACAAGCTATAAGAGGTTTGTTCCCAGACCTAAGCAGCTTATAATTATGTGATACAGACAGGACAGAGAGGAGAAGTCATGGACACTCAAGAAGTAACAGAAATGGAGGTGGATCTCAACAAAGGCAAAAATGCTACTATCTCGAGGGGTGAAACTTGTCATTGAGAGGAAGGCGTGTTTCCCGCCTTGAGCACGTTGTCCCTCCAGTGACTTCAGAGATGTGCATCTCAGAAATCAGACTTACAAAACAGGCCAGATCCTATACCTGCAACAAGCCAAAGCACACTCAGTGCAAACGATGTAGGGAAAGGGAAGCTGTAACAAACAGATGCTTTCCACCAGCCTCAAGGGCACCTCATGTCTAGATAGATGCTAGTCAGTTTGATGGTCTATTTACACATACATCAGTTTAGCTGTTCTCAACCTTTGAAAGACCATGGCCATAAACACAATGAGAAAAATATATATAAGCTGGATCAGGAGTGTCTATGTCACATTATAAGGTGTGTGAAGAATTGTTTCTATGTCCCCCTTCTAATGGGACGGGACCCCCAGGGGACATATGGCCCCTGTTGAGAATGGCTGCAAGTTACTTAGTACTGTATTTATTGGTTTATTGTTTGCTTATTAGATTTCTATGCCAGCCATCTAGCTACTGGGCTGCTCTAGTAGTGGGGTGTGAGGACTAAATAACATTGGGGATTGTTCTCTGAAGATTGTGGCACATCCTTGTCTCTTCTTTATTTTGTCTTTCAGGCAAAAGCAAATATTTTGTTACCCAGCATGTTGTTAGTCTACGGTACTCCCTCCCACAAGATGCGGTGATGGCATCTAGCCTGGATGCCTTCAAAAGGGGATTGGACAGATTCCTGGAGAAGTCCATCACAGGTTACAAACCATGATGGAGATGCGTAATCTCCAGGCTAAAAACTGGGGTACTTCAAGGACCAGATGCAGGGAAGTGGTATGAAGAGACAGATATCTAGTCTCGGGCGTTCCCAGATGCATTTGGTGGGGCCACTGTGAGATACAGGAAGCTGGACTAGATGGGCCTTTGGCCTGATCCAGCATAGCACTTCTTATGTTCTTATGTACTCCCCCCCCCCAATTCAGGTATTATAATAACAGGAAAGAGAGAGGGAAGGAAAGCGAAAAATAATTGCCATGCTGGTGTCGCTGTGTCTCACTGACAAATACAGTACCATGTTGCAAGAGCAAAATCTGTAACTACAGAGGTGACCTCTGTTTTCTGCCCACAGCTCCACAATATTGGAGGAGTCCCCTTACCTTATACAATGAATTCAGAATCATCACAATCATAGCCATATTTTAAAAGTCAGAACTCCAGTGGAAGCAACACCAAATGAGGCACTGCCCCAGGCATCCAAACCTGAAAGGCAAAGGGCATATTGAATAAGGTCACCACACCTAGAGGTAGGTGGCTAGCTTTGTGCAAGTGGAAAGTGATGGATCAGCAGAGAAGGCAATCCTAATTGCCTGCAGGCTGTACAAATGCGAGCAGGAACCCTGGTTTCTCTTGGCTTCACTTTCTACTGGTTGTTTGTGACAACACATTTGAAAGGGCAATGATTATGTTGGTCCAAATCATCAGTCCTTGGTGACTTGGCACACCTGAAAAAATAAAGACCAGGATTCTTCCTGATGTTCCCAAAACTTTTCATATCATTGGCTAATTGAGGTTAATTAATGAGGGGCTGGGACATATCTCCGACACACACCAGGTCACATGCTCTGCTGTACAACTGAGATGCAGCCTGGCACTTGCCAATTAGCCACAATTAGCCATGACAACTTTTGCAACTCATATGCAGCAGAATTTCAGCCATTAACATGCTCATTATGGGTTTTTTTTGTTTTAATTTTGTTGAATAAATCACGTTATTATTACTCAAGACCTCTGTCAAGAGGACATACTTTGAATGAATGGGAAAGTAAGGAGTGTGTTGAAATAAATATGTAAGTTGGTAGGAGAAACTTAGGACTTAATACTTTAAGAGCATTTTTAAATAGTATGTTAAAGGATTGTTTATTTACACATTGGTTGACTGTAAACAGATATGATGGCTGAAATAAATGTTGCATTAATATGAAACTAGTTTCTTCTTGTTCATACTTTTCTAAACCAAAACAACCACTATGAAAGTGGAAAGGACAACTTTGTATTCTTTCCTTGGATACAGAGTTGTACAGGTAGTACTCATGCAATTTAATGCAGGATTATTTAAAATGCCAGTGTTGCACTGTCCAAAAAAGCCACTCAGAGGTTCTGAATCTGGTTGTCCAAAGCTTGCTTGCTGTATCAGTTGATGTCATCAAAACAACCACACTTTTCTCCTACTTAAAATTTGAAAAGCAGTGGTGAGGTATGTTTTGTGATTGGAAAAACAGTTTATAAAATGTGTGAAATGAAATCTTTCTTCCTTTCTTCTTTTCGTTCTTGACTTACTGGGGGGTGGAGGGTGGAATACAAAATACAGTAGAGGCTTTCAGCTGTTTTTTAAATTACCCGTAAAGTGAAACACATACACATTCGCATAGAAAGGTGCCGAGCTGAAAGAAACACAGTGTGGACTGGGAGTTGTCGTGTCACTTGGATAAACAACTTGAACAGTGGCCCCACTGATGAAGTGTGTGTTGCCGTTTGGGGCCAGGAGTATGTGGTGGGGGTGAGTGACCCACAGTGTTTAGGGTGTTAATTGTGCCACTTACATAAATTTGTCTGCTGTGCTTATTCTTACAGTTTGCTGTTTGCTGGATATTCCATATTTGAATGTCCGGGCTTACATACTGTACTGACATGAATACTACTACTGCTGCTGCTGCTGCTGCTGCTGCTACTACTACTACTACTACTACTACTACTAAATAAATAAATAAATAACTTTATTTTTATTCCACCTTTCTCCCCAAAGGTGGATGTTCCTCTTTTTTTCCCTTGGCCCTCCTAGATTTCAAAACAGACACCAGGCCTTTAAAAATATTTAGGTGTTTCACAGCTCATGTAAAATATATAGATAATTTCTGAGACATAGATTCCTATTCTAAAGTCCTTCTCTCCATTCAATCGTGTTTGGTTTTGCTTTATTGCATTTGTGCTTATTTGCTTATTTGTTTTTTATTATGATGATGATTTGATTATTTGGTCTGATTGATTAGTTTTTATTTCCTATTTTGAGTTGTTTAATCTGTTTTTATATTTTGTATATGTATGTAAACTGCCCAGAGTAACTTTTTTTGCTAGATGGTATCAGTATATAAATCAAATAAATCAAATAATTCAATAAAAATAAATTGACACTTTGTGGATCAGTGCTCTTAGTGCTATCTCTTACAGATTCTTTTAATCCCATTAAAGTCAGTGGTTCTCAACTTTCCTAATGCCGCAACCCTTTAATACAGTTCCCCATGTTGTGGTGACCCCTTGCCCTGCTTGGAAGAGGCCCCAAGCCCCCTTTGGCAAGCCATTGCAGTTGATGCCATAGAGAACTTCCCTCAGCCAATTGCAGCCTCCGGTGGCATTGACTGACATCCCCTCCAACCTATCAAGCTGTAACTCACTCTTTGTCCCCCCCTCCCCTCCCCCTCCAGACCCAAGCCATTTGTACCTTTTTCTTCACTGGTTCATGGTGACCCCTGTGAAATGGTCGTTCGACCCCCAAAGGGGTCCCGACCCCCCAGGTTGGGAACCACTGCATTAAAGACTTTCCAGGGTCCCTTCTGATGGCACCAAGCCAATGAGTCCTTGAGTTCCAATGAGTCCAATGAGTTCTAGGGTCCCTTCTGATGGTGCCAAGCCAATGAGCGGCCCCTTCTTTTACCACTGACCAATCCCTAAATTAAGTTATTTAATTTAGGGCGGGCCCATCTTGACCCACCCTTCATTGTTATGGTTCCTTCTGTTCAGGAAGGAATGGGTGGAGGTGACATAACCCGCTTCCAGCAGCAAGCCCCAAAGAATGGACCCGCACCCCATCAGCAACCAAGTTTGGCATCTTCTGAATTTCAGCTATGAATCAAAGGCTCCATCTCTACTTCTAACACACACACCCTTACAGTTTTGGCCCTCTCCCTCATAAGCTCATTTGGCCCTGCAGGTCAGCTTGAAAGGTGTCAACAAAATGGTTTCTGTCATAGTTTGGCTTAGGTCCTAGATACCTGAAGGACCGCCTCCTTCCGTATGAACCTACCTGGCAATTAAGATTGAGCCAGGGGGCCCTCTTGAAAGAGCCATCTCTCAAGGAGGTGAGAGGGATGGCTTGCAGACACAGGGCCTTCTCGGCAGCTGCCCCCAAGCTATGAAATGCCCTCCCAAGTGAGATCCGCCTGGTGCAAACATTGATGACATTTCGGCGCCAGATAAAAAACTTCCTGTTCCAGAAGTTTTTTAATTGATACAATATAGACTGTGGGTGCAATTTTATTGTAATGATTTTAGTGTAAGGTTTTTATTATTGTTTTAATTATTTATTGATATCTGATGTTTTAGCTGTTTTAATTTTTTGATTGTAAGCTGCCCAGAGACCTTTGGGTAGTGGGTGGCATATAAATTGTAAAAATAAATAAAAATAAATATATACTTTGGAGGAGAGAATCTAATATTGGTAGCAGTCATCATGTGGGAATTACTCTCTTCTGGTAACAGATAAGGGTTGAGAATTCTTATTTGTAGGTGCTTGACATACGTTTTCCAAGTATAATTCAGTCCAGCATGTGTTTTATGTGCAGTGTGTAAAATCAACAAAAACCCACTTGAAAAAAAGCAACAACCATAAAGCTAAGCGAAAACAAAAAGCCACAGTTTCCTCCAAACCAAAACAACAACTGTAAATAAACTGCACTGAAAACAAGTCCTCTGGCATCTTTAAAGGCAAATAATCATATTAGGCATACACTTCTGTTAATATTTCAGAATCCTCTGTGTTGTCATCCTTGTTTTTAATGCAGTGAGTCACATGGATATGTGTAGATAATGTTAAGATTTCATATTGATGTCATTTGTTTGTAATTGTTTATTTTATGACTGGTGTATGTGATTGTGAAATTTTGCTATGTAAGGCAGTTTTAAATGAAAATAAGTATTGCATGGTACATTTACCACACTTTTCTACACCATGCTTAGCTTTTCCCTGTTGACTTGAACTTGATTTAAAGTAAAGCCGCAAGCTGCTTCAGTAGAACCAGTGGTATTCAGATGTTCTCTGTATTGGAAACAGTCCCATATTGGGAACAGTCTCAAGGAAGAGTTTTATCTGTTCTTGTAGAACCAGAACTATTGACTTATTGGCCCATAGCTACTGGCTATGTTGAGTACAGTTTTTAAAAACAATGTCCTCAAAACTGTCTAGATCTTCCCATATGGCTTTGTGTTTTGTTCATGTTCTCAGGTGGCAGTTCCAAAATGTTTATTCTCTTGGTAGATGATATAAACCGGTGGTTCTCAACCTGTGGGTCCCCAGATGTTCCTGGACTGCAACTCCCAGAAATCCCTTCCAGCATATCGAGTGGTGGAGGCTCCTGGGAATTGTAGTCCAGGGAACACCTGGGGACCCACAGGTTGAGAACCACTGATATAAACATTGCTAGCTGTCTTATTAGGCCACATTCTCTCTCTCTCTCTCTCTCTCTCTCTCTCTCTCTCTCTCTCTCTCTCTCTCTCACACACACACACACACACACACACACACACACACACACACACACACACACACACACACACACACACACACACAGCTCTTACTCTAATACTGTACTGTAATATGAACATCCTTATGGTAGGGTGCTGGGATGGGCCCCTTTAGCTGTCTAGATTTGAAAGTGGAGAAAAAAACATTGTACCAGCAGCCAGTGACCAAATCCACGGGCTCTAAGATGCTGTGTTTTTATTGGTTGTGATAATCCAGCCTAGGCAGGAATGGTGTTGATCTCTTCCTTGTTTAAAGATGTAAAATTTCCAGATGTTTTGAAACCATGGGGGGAAAAAAACTTGGGAGAAAAAATGGAAACATTTGAGGAAAAGTTTCCCCACCTTTCCCCCAAGTTTCCTCAAATTTTACATCTCTTCTCATGTTAGAAAAATGGAAATCAAGTGCTCAGACTGGTGTAGATGTTCCTTGCAGTTCTACCAACCTTCTACGGATGCAAAAAATAACACAAGCATAACTTGAAGATGGCTGTTCTGTTTAGAAAACACAGGCAAGAGGTTCAAGTGTCCGTTTATCTTTCTGTGCCACAGAATGTTTTTAGCCTACTCTTGTGGCTGTACATTGCAACAGAGAATTGATGATGATGAAAACACTCCCTTCTCAGTGAAGGATGATTTCCTGCCCCATGTACTGAGGCAACCATGATGAAAATCTAAGGAATAATATGAAGAACTAGTGTGGCAGAGGAAGCAATGGAGGCTTTACGGAAGAGGTGAAAGATGTGTAGCCTTCCAGATGTTGGATTATAACTCCCTCATCTGCCTTAGTGAGCCTAACTGGAGATGAGATGTGTTGGGAGTTCCAGTCTAAGAACATCTGGAGGGCCACGTAACTCCAGTCCTAATTTTATAACTTGCCCTTAGACCTGGTCAATCAAGAATCACGTCCCACAGAGGATGGTGTTGACTTCACAAGCAGATGAATTTTCTCATAAATTCTCTTTTAAGAGCAGCTTCCTCCCAAGGAACGTTTTTTTTTAAATAAAAGGACTGCAGTTCCAAGGACAAATTTAAAAAATAATAATCAAATATTTGGACCCCTACTGAAAATTGTTCATTTTGTATATCTCTTTGTTCATATATCTATTACTTTTTCCTTCCACAAAAGGAAGACCCAGGACTCATAAGAACATAAGAAGAGCCATGCTGGATCAAGCCAAAGGCCCATCTAATCCAGCTTCCTGCATCTCACAGTGGCCCCACCAAATGGGTCTGGGAGCAGACTAGATATCTGTCTCTTCATACCACTCCCCTGCATCTGATCCTTGAAGTACCCCGGTTTTAAGCCTGGAGATTACACATCTCCCTCATGGTTTGTAACCTGTGATGGACTTTTCCTCCAGGAATCTGTCCAAACCCCTTTTGAAGGCATCCAGGCCAGATGTCATCACCACATCCTGTGACAGGGAGTCCCACAGACTAACAACGCGCTGGGTGAAAAAAATATTTTCTTTTGTCTGTTCTTACTTTCCCAGCCCACAATTTGAGTTTATGTCCCACAATTTGAGTGTATGTGGGATATGCAGAGGGGTTGCCTCCAGTCATGACAAGCCTTCCTGCTTGGGACCACAACTCCCAATATATTTACTAGCCATGGCAGTTCAAGTATTCCTAGCGTCATAGTTCCTCCATTCTTCCATAGTTGTGTTTCCTGCATCTAGTTTTTTTCTGTTCCGCATGCGCCAATACTTGGATCTTCTCTCTCTTTCTATTGCTCTGCCAAGCAAGGGATTAACTGCAGTAAGGTGGAGAATGTCTGATCCTTCTGAGGCTGTTGGCTTGCAGATCCCCTCTGCCATAGCCAAGAAGGCCGGTGACAAAGGGTGCTAGAGCCCATCAGGATCTTCAGGCCAAATGTTCACTGTGCTGTGTCATTCCATTTGTTAAGCTTTGTTACCCTTCTTCTATCCTCATTAATCCCCGGCTTGATCGGCAACGTGTCGGTGGGCTGTAGTTCCCATCTGCCCTTCCCACCTCAGCCTGGTGGCGAGGGAAGATGGAAGTCAGAACCTACCCACACATCTTTAAAGTGACATCTCTGCCTGGAAACACTTCTTCTCCTTCAAGTGTCATGTCCTTGACCAACGTTGGCAATCAGTAGCACGATCTGTTTTTGTTTTTAAATCTAAATCTACTCTAAATAGAGAAGCTGTGCCTATTGTGAACCATTGGCTTACATTCTTAAGCCAGAATGTTCTTCTACGACCCAGGCTGCTCTTTCCATGCATTTTTCCTTGAAGGATAACCTGCAGTAGATGGTATATGTTACTGTGCATTATGTGGCCAAAATATTTTAATAAACACTAGGGAACCATTTAGTACTGGAGTTCTGACATTATGGAAATACATATGCTTCACAGGTTAGTGGAGGGGCCAGAACCCCGAATGATTGGCCAACTACTCTCTTGCGAAGCAAAGACAAACAGACTGAGGACCAGTATTTTTCCATGTATAAGACTATGTTTTTCTCTAAATTTGTTAGACTAAAAATTGAGGGTCATCTTATACACAGAAGTAAGCCGAAGAGAGAACTGTGGGGTTGCTAAACTGTAATTTTAGGTTGGAAAAGTGAGGGTTGTCTTATACATGGGGGTGTCTTATACTGTAGATGGAAAATTCTTCTTCTTCTTCTTCTTCTTCTTCTTCTTCTTCTTCTTCTTCTTCTTCTTCTTCTTCTTCTTCTTCTTCTTCTTCTTCTTCTTCTTCTTCTTCTTCTTCCTTCTTTGAACTTGCTCAGTTATCATGAGATGATAACCTTCTTCAGATGTTTCAACCTTAAGTGATGTGAACTGGAAGTAAGGAAGGAAACATTTCTAGCCAAAATAGATGGGTTTTTGCCTTGGAATATATTATCAGGTTAACCATAATGGGATTATCAGGATTTCTAGAAGTTCTAAGAAAAACCAAAAGCAAACTATAAACTGCCCCATAGTGCTTAAAGATCTCTCTGGGCAATTTGCAATTTAATTTAATTTGCAATTCAATTTACCACCAACAAAATGGTGGAAGGCTGTGTCAGCCTTGAGACAGTTACCTGAGCCTGGGATCGAGCTCAGGTCCTGAGCAGAGTCTTCACTGCAAAACTGCAGTTTAATTGTTGTGCCACGAGGCTTTAAGAAAACACAAGCATGGGTGTGATTTTTGAAAAGCTGGAACCACTTGTGATTTTTCATTTAATGAGCTCTGTGTTGGTTGAGATTTGGAGCTGGAATTACCCTTTGTTTATCCAGGGTCAAAATACCACTAACTACTTGCGCATATCTTTCTAAATTGACTTATGTTTCTTCATTGACATTCACTGTTTTAATGCACATATGTTATGTGAAAACATCAACCCATTTGAGTCCTGATAGTGATCGGACAAGATTCGAGCTGTATTCCTCCTCCACCCTTGCTCACTTACACTACTAAAGTGTAAAAATGTACAATTGGCTGGTTTGGGCTCCAAAGCATGCTGGGATTTGTTTCCAGTAGCACCGTGTTGTTCACCACCTGTTTCACTTTGAGTCTCAAAAAAAAAAAAAAAAAAAACAGCTGGATTCAGTTCTTTTTTCTTCTTCGTTTTCCTGGCCAGTGCAAAGCATGTGAAAATCTAAACCTTTCGAATCAAGTTAGAAATAGTTTTCAATAGGTCTGCTTAAATCCCCCCTTGCCCCTTGTACATCCAAATGTTTCAAACAAAAATACATTGTTGACATAAACTCGATTCTCTCCCATTTCCATGTTTGGTTTGTCTACACTACAGCCTAAGCTCCATGACTCTCTCTCTCTCTGCATGGTGTGTGTTTTAAAATACACAGAAAGAAAAAGTCATGTGTTCCTCCAAAGGTATTTTCTGCATCTTGTTCCCTGCCTGCCATGGTCGATGAGTATTCCTGACCTCCGCAGACAGATGTTCAGATGCTTCATTTCTGAGAAAAAGCTTCAGTTGCGGTTCACAAAGAAATGCTCGTGGGGACCTGACAGAATTAGCAGCTGCCCTGCCTTTTTTCCTTTTTCCTTTTTTTTGGAAGGGCTTCAAAATACATTTCTGAAGAATCTCATCAATTCGCTAGAACTGAGTCGATTTGCTTAAATAAATAAATAAATAAATAAATAAATAAATGTATCTATTTATTGATCTATCTATTTATTTATTTATTCAACTTATATGCCGCCCACTACCCGAAGGTCTCTGGGCGGCTTACAATCAAAAGCATTTAAAACAATTTAAAATAGTTAAAAATAGAATATCAATAAATCATCAAGCAATAATAAAAACCTTACATACATACATACATACATACATACATACATACATACATACATACATACATACATACATACATACATACATACATACATACATACATAAAGCCAAGCCCCATCTACTGCGGCAAAGAACAGGTTTCCCAAACATTACATTCTGAACATTATGCTCAAATATGTATTATTTTAAAATTAAAACAGGTAGAGATATACTGTATGTTTCCATGTATAAGACTATATTTTTTACTAATACTGTTAGACTAAAAAATTAGAGTAATCTTATACACAGAAGTAAGCCAATGAGAGAACCACACAGTAGAGAAACTGTTATTTCGGGCTGGAAAATTAGGGGTCGTCTTATACATGGGGGTGTCTTATAGACAGAAAAATATGGGTGTTTATCTTTCGGCTCCTATTTTTTGTGGCATTGCCATACAATCATAGGATCATGAAACTGGAAGGGGCCTTCAAGGCTGCTGAGTCCCGTCTCCTCCTCAAGGCGGGAATGCAAATCATAGATAGCTGACCAGTGGTTGTCCAAAATTCTCTTGAATTGCCTCCGGTGATGGAGTGCTCAAAACATCTGAAGGTCATTGGTTCCATTGCCATACTGCTCTTACAGTTAGATCTCCCCCCCCAGCCCGATATTCAGCCAAAATATGGCTTCCTGTAACTCAAACCCATTGTTCTATGCGGTGCATTCCGTGTTGACTGAGAATAGATGGTGCCTCTCCTCTGTAGGAAGTACAGTGGTACCTCTGCTTATGAGCAGCTCGACTTAACAGCAATTCAACTTAAGAGCGCAAAAAAAATTTGCCATTTTAACTGCTGCCTTACAAATTTTAGATGTGGTTTGCTCTACTTACAACTTTTTATTTTTTCAATGTACTTTTTTTAAAGATAGGGCTGCTCTACGTAAGAGTTGTTTGACTTAAGAGCATGCATTTGGAACGGATTAAACTCGTAAGTAGAGGCACCACTGTATTTGAAAATATTTCCTCTCAGTCTTCTTTTCTCAGGGCTAAGCATACACAGATCTTTCAGTCTTTCCTTGGAAGACTTGGTTTTGACCCCTCCCCAATAATTCCTTGTTGCCTTCTTCTGGACTTGTTCCAGTTTGTGAAGATCATGGTTGTTAATATAATTAATATAGTTAATATAATTTGTGCAAATAAAAAGCCATGTTTATCCCTTTGGTTCAGGGAGATGTACAAAATAATGAAGGGCATGAGTAAAGTGGATAGAGGGACACTCTGCTCCCTCTCACAAAATACCAGAACTAGGGGACATACACTCAAATTGAAGGCTGGGAGAGTAAGAACAGACAAAAGAAAATATTTTTTCACACAGCACATTGTTAGTCTGTGGGACTCCCTGCCACAGGATGTGGTGATGGCATCTAGCCTGGATGCCTTTAAAAGGGGATTGGACATTTTCCTGGTGGAAAAGTCCATCACAGGTTACAAACCATGATGGAGATGTGTCATGTCCAGGCTTAAATCCAGGGTACTTCAAGGACCAGATGCAGGGTACTGGTATCAGGAGACAGATATCTAGTCTCGTGCGCTCCCAGACCCATTTGGTGGGGCCACTGTGAGATGCAGGAAGCTGGACTCGATGGGCCTTTGGCCTGATCCAGGATGGCTCTTCTTATGTTTTTATGACCACGTGCCAAGAAAACCCCAAAACCCATTACAGACAAGTGGGACCTGAAGTAGAAGTAGTTCAGGCCAGAATCAGAGGCTGCGAGTTTGATTCTCTGCTGTGTCTCTTTGAGAGGGTCTGGATTCAGTGATCCATAGAGTCATTCCCAGTTTTGTAGTTCCAAGATGGTGCTGACAGTGAAGTTTTCCATGCTAGGTTGATATCCAGCAGGGTATTCCCTTGTCTAAGACATTCCTTTACGTTCTTCACCCCCCATGTTGTCTCCCCATGGAGAGAACAGCAGCCAAGTCTCTGTGATCCATCTCGAATCCGATATCTCTTTTTTTTCTATTCTCTTTCTCGCTCTACAGCTGCCAACATCACCTTAATTTGTAGGCCTTACAAAATGTTCTGGTTTGAGGGTTGCTGAAAATTACAGTATTGAGAACCAGAATTGTGCGACATGTTTTTAAATTACAGATCTGTGGTAGCTTTAAATTCAAAAAGTGTGTGTTTAGAGCAATGCTTTAAAAACCCGAGTTTTCCAAAATTCTGTTGCAAGCTGGGATACCTCCCCCCATCCCTAATCTGTAGCAAGAAGGTTACTTCACGAGCCGCTCGCTTCGCGGCTAGCCTTTTCTGTCCGAATCAATCGTTTTAGTCCGCACGCCCCTCCATTTTAGCTTCGGTGCCGCCCCGACCACTCCCCCTTAACCGTGCTCCAACCGGGGCGAGTGGTGCCCCTGGCTGCTGCCGGGAATCTTTTCGCTTCGCCTCTTGCTTCGCTCCCAACGTGACGTGTGGTCTCGGTTTTTGGCTTTTATTTCAAGTTTTTTTAAAAAATATTCAAACAGGGATATCGATGCATCGCTATATCGTTTCATCGCTTTGCGCTGTTACTTCCTCGCTCGAGTAGTGGCGGCGGCGGCGGCGGCGGCGGGAGCAGGAGGAGCCGCTGCCGCCTCGCCCGGCCAGAGCAGGGCACCCGGGGCAGGCAGCGTGCAAGTGGCAGAGGGCGGGCGGCTGTGCCATGCGGGGCTCCCCCCGAGTAGCGGCGGCGGCGGCGGGGGGGGGCTGCCAATGATGCCAGGAAACAGTTGAAATCAGTAGAGCCATTGCAACTGACAGCATCGATGCATCGATACGCCGTCGGTAGGAATTTTTTAAAAGGACAGATGGGAAATAACGAACGTTGAAAAGTGGCATGCGAATGCGAAGGCAGCACGTGAGGTTGTGCTCGAATCGGTCCTAAAACTGCAGCTCGTGAGTACTGAGAAACAGGGGCGGGAGCGAAGCGAGAACACGTGACTGCCACGTGACCGCCTCCGAATTCAAATCGAAGGCAATATCGCTGCGGAGCGCCGCGCCTCGTGAAGTAAGGGCCCAAGTCGCAACATGCAGGTTACCTTGAGTGTGATGCTTACCCACTACCCAAGTGCAAAGGATCAGACTCAATGGTTGCTCTTTTTATCTGGGAAACTTTGGAAAGTCAGAGAGTTGCAAATGTTGATACTACAAGGCCATCCCTACAAGATCACAGTTTGAAGGATCTCACATAGAAGCAGACCTTGGAAAAGTGAATGTTTTGGACTATAACTCACCATGACAAATACTAGTAGGATCTCCTATGAGATGCAAGAATGACTAAGGTCCATGGACACTTACATAAGAACATAAGAAGAGCCATGCTGGATCAGGCCAAAGGCCCATCTAGTCCAGCTTCCTGTATTTCACAGTGGCCCCACCAGATGCTTTTGGAAGCGCATGAGACTAGATATCTGTCTCCTGATACCACTCCCTGCATCTGGCCCTTGAAGTACCCCGGATTTAAGCCTGGAGATTACACATCTCTATCATGGTTTGTCACCTATGATGGACTTTTCCTCCAGGAATCTGTCCAATCCCCTTTTGAAGGCATCTAGGTCAGATGCCATCACCACATCCTGTGGCAGGGAGTTCCACAGACTAACAATGCGCTGGATGAAAAAACAATTTCTCCCCAGAACAATTTCTCCATTTAGTTCAGAATTGTCATCATGGGCTGGAAGCTTCTCTTTATGGCTTCCGGCAGGATTTCTTCCTAGCCCTATCTGGAGTGCCAGGGAAAGAATCTGCAAAAGAGAAATCCTGCCAAAGGGCAGTAACCTTCTGGTGGTTATTGGCTGCTTAGGTGCCTTGTTGCATCACATTTCAGAAGTGCCTCCTGGAAAGTGACACTGTGCTGACTTGTTTTTAATACCCCTTTTGCATATTATGCATACGTTGGTCTGAAGTTAGTCCCCTGGGATCTTATCCATCTTTACTGAGTCAAGTGGGAAGTGCTTCCCAGAAAACTGTGCACAGGCTTGCAGCTGTTAAAAAAACAAGCACGTTCCTTGTGAAGTTCCAGGTGCATCGTTATTTTGCTTTGATTTTCAATGACGCTACGATGTGGTTGCTACTGCAAAGTGCTGGATTGTGTTACTGAATGTAATTTCAGGGTGCATTTGGGGGACCGGTGCAATACGCAGGTAATTACATGTCTTTGATACAGCCTTTATTACTGATGGATCTGCATAAAGCTGCAGATGAACATTTTTTTCTATGAATGGATTATAGACCACATTGCCCCCTGTCTTGGAAGGAATGTTTAGTGATTGAAATGAGTGGGTTTTCTCTTTCTAAATGAATTTCTCCCATTGGTACTGCTGGGTAAGTTTCCAGATGTGCAGCATACTCATCTGTATTGACTGAAAGTCAGCCGTTCACAGATCTGGTCTTGGAATGGACAAAGTTTATCTCACTTGGCTGTATTTAAATTGTAAGAGGCTGATTTTCATCCTACTTATTGAATTAAAGTGGTTGAGTTGCAATTTGTGTATTTATTTAGATACTGAGCCCAGCTTATTCTGTGTATGCTCTGGGTATCAGTGACAGAACTGCAGTAGTAAAAAAAAAAAAAAAACCATAAAGAGCTTTGTTTCACTCACTGTTTTGTGAAATCCTTTTGAATTTACATGTGGGTAATACAGTTCCTGGGGGCGGGGGGTTTGAGATTGTTGTGTGGATGTCTGATGGTAGGTATTCTCTTTTGTAAAGTGCCTTATAAGGTCAATCATTTTATCACTTGACTTTTTAAGTGGGTTTTTTTTTCCTTTCTGTTTTGACAGCATTGGGCAGTACCAAGGCCATATGTCCTTTTCATATGAGTGACATGTACAGGTCCCCTGCTGTTGCCCAGATCTGACAAAAAAATCTTCCAGTACAGTAGCAGAAGCTGTAGTCATTTTCAAAAATCATTATCCATCTCCTCATTGAGGTGCATGCTCCCCCTGTACCTTGTTTACAAGGAGGTTCTTCATTTGAAGAGGCTTCCGGGGCTGCAGACTACTGCAAACAAAACGTTCCAGAAGGAAGGGTCTTGTTTAGATGTCAAATAGGAACAGAGGAACAGAGCCTTTTCAGCAGTTGCCCCCAGATTATGGAATTCCTTCCCAAGCGAGATCTGCCTGGCGCCAACATTGATGTCATTCCGGCGCCAGGGAAAAACATTCCTCTTCAAGAAGTCTTTTTAACTGATTATTGTGGGTCCTGATGGTGATTTTAGTGCAGTGTTTTAATATATTGTATTTATTGTATTTAAATGTTTTATTGTTTTAATTTTATTGCAATTTGATGTTTTAATTGTCTAAATTGTTAACCTTGATTGTGAGCCGCCCAGAGACCTTTGTGCAGTGGGCGGCATACAAGCTAAATCAATCAATCAATCAACCAATCAATCAATCAATCAATCAATCAATCAATCAATCAATCAATCAATCAATCAATCAATAGGATTTCCCAAATGAAAGCATCTCCCTCTGCCATTTGTCCGATTTCAGTGGCTAGATCAGTTATGGCGGGTTCTGGAAGGCAATCCCTTCCAGTTCCACGGGAATTGTTTACCCATTTTGTGATGTTGCTGCTTCCAACATTAGGGCTGGTCTTAACAGAGAGGCAAGTGAGGCTCTTCCTTTAGGCGGTTGGGTCTGGGTGTTGTGGAGATGCCGGGGAGACATGTTTGTGTCCGTGTTCAGCATTGGATGTTTGAATAACATGGCTGAGCAGTTTGATTTAAGTGTTGGAGTTAGTATAGCGATTTAAGTGTTTCTAATCAGTATATGACACCGCTTTTCATAATTAAACCTGTGGCGCACTGGTTAAATGCCTGTACTGCAGGTAAAACTGTGCTCACGACCTGGGTTTCCATCCCAGGTACTCGGCTCAAGGTTCACTCAGCCTTCCATCCTTCCGAGGTCAGTAAAATGAGTACCCAGCTTGCTGGGGGAGGGGCAATGTGTAGCCTGCATACTGTAATTAAAACTGTAAACCACCCAGAGGCTACTTGAAGTGGTATGGGGTGGTATATAAGCAGAACACTTTGCTTTGCTTTATAACTTATGTGTTTTGAGTTTAATTTGCCCAGCTACCCATCCATTATATCATCTTAACATCACAGAGTTGGATGGGACCCTATGGATCGTTGTGTCCGGTCGGTGCCAAGAAAGCACAGTGGGCAATCCTGCTCTCAACCTCTGGCTCCGCAGCCAGGTGCCCAAACCACTGAGCCATCTGTCCATTTCCGATTACACATTTCCCCCTCCAAATGTCCATTTGGTGTCCCACTGCAGGCTAAAAATAGCCCTGGTTACTGGTTTAAGATAGAATGGTTTGAAGCAGGCTCTTATGTTTTGGGCCTTTTGCATTCATCCCCCCTCCCTCAAATGGATTTTGTCCAAAATATTTTGTATGACAATAGTAATGTGATAAATGGTAAATTAAAATAATAATAATAGTAAAGTAAAATAAAGTAATAAAACAGCCAGCCTCTAACAAAAACTGCAGGGGGACTTTTTTAAAAATTACCAAATATTTGCTATAATTGATTTGATCAAGAGAAATTTGCCTCTAAAGTATAATTCTTTAGCGGAAGCTAAGCAGGGTCGGCCCTGGTTAGTACTTGGATGGGTGACCACCAGGGAATACCAGGTGCTGTAGGCCCCTGGAGTAGGAACTGGCAAATCTCTCCAATATTCCTGCCAAGAAAACTCCATGGACATAGGATCACAGAGAGTCGGTCGCAACTGTAATGACACACACACACACACACACACACACACACACACACACACACACACACACACACACACACACACACACACACACACACACACACACACACACACACACACGATTCTTTAGAATAAACTGTGCTTTCTTATTAAAGATGGGTATTGTTGTTTGCTTGGATTAACACCTTCCAGAATCCCATCCCTTAGTCTGGAAGCACTAGTAAAAAAAAGTAACTTTCCCTAGATTTCAATCAATTAACAACTGTTTTCCTGTCAAAGGGTGCTTGTAGTGCCTTTTACATCAGCAAGGTAAAGAAAAATTAAGGCTGTAGCTTTTGCTATCCTTTACTGCTCTGAAATTGGCAATGTTGCCAGCTGTTGTTATCTAAAGTGTAAACAAAAAACACAATGACGCATACACAAGTTTTAACATATCCATCTCACTTGTCCTAAAGTGAACCGAGAGATCCCATTTCTATTTGATTGTGGAATATCTGAGATTATAAGTACAAGACAGTCCATGCAGTCAAATAAACAGATGTTCTGTTGACCAATCTCATAATCCAAGCATGGGCAATAGATGTTGGAGGAGGAATACCTGTCCTCTAGACCTGGGAGGTCCGGTATCCTCTGTTCTTTAAAGAGGCATAGTGCAGTGGTTAAACTGCAGTACTGCAGTAAAGACTCTGCTTGTCACTTGAGTTCGATCTTGGACTCAGGTCCAGTGTGAGGTTGACTCTGCCTTCCATCCTTTTGCAGTCATTACCATACAATGAATACTCAACTCGCTGAGGAGGGTGGCAGTGTGTAGCCAGCATAATTAAACTGTCAACTGCCCAGGGAGACATTTAAGCTCTATGGGATAGTGTATACGCAACACACTTAGTTTGTAGTGCACTCTCCTGTGAAAATGCGTGTCCAGGTGGATGCACCAGTGAGGACCCATCTCATTGCTCATGGGGATCTCGCTCATGGACAATGGGGGCATAGCAGTCTCTGGTTGGGGCTTTCACATGGGTTGTCTGAATCGCTGAAAAGTGTAGTAACTTTTACAAATGGAGCAACAATTCCCACACTCTTTGGCATCACATCACCTTTTTGATTTTTGAAAAACTCAGATGCCTTCTGATTTTTCTGCTAATCCCTTCCAACAACTAAAGTAATAAAATAATTTAAGTTTTAATTTATTTTTAATCAACAGAGAAATGCTGACAGGAAGAAATTGGTTTGTTTGAAATGTGGTGCTGGAGGAGAGCTTTGTGAATATTCAGGATCATCAGAAAGACAGATAAGTGGGCTCTGACGAAATCGAGGCTTAACTATCTCTGGAGGCCAAGATGTCGAAACTGAGATTGTCCGGCTCTGGGCATGCCATGAGAACATGGGATTCTCTGGAAAAGACAATTCTGGGAAATGCTGAAGGCAGCAGGGAAACCCAATGTGAGATCTACTGACTCTCTGAAGAAAGCCACAGGCTTAAATCTATGAGAATTTACTAAGCCAGTTGAAGACAGGATATTTTGGAGATGGCTCATTCATGGGGTCCCCAGAAGTTGGAGGCTACTTTATAGCACGGATTGACAATAATAGGTGATGGTGAAACAGAACTGAGCCTCATTTTGGATCTGATGCAGCATAGTTTTTTTCCATGAGCTGTTGGGCTGACGGAGATGAAGAACGTTTTTCACAAGTTTTTTAGGGAGTAAACAACAGAGGTTGTAAGTATTGTGAAGAACAGAAACCTGAATTTCAAATGAGCTGAAGTTGTGACAGTAATAAATGTCTCAAGGGTGGACTGAAGCTAGTCATGTTTTTTTAAAAAATGTTCTCAGATTCTTCTCCCCCTGAAATACTTGTCAATGTCATACCATCCTTGATTAATGAGTGATGTCTAGGTGGCCCAGCCAAAAAAAGAGGGAAAAAATCTGTCAGGTGTAACTTCAGCTATCAGTAAATCATTTCTTGGAGCTAATCCGAGCTGCAGGAGCATTTGGTACTTGGATTCTCTTTAAGACTGGGCTGGGTTTGCCTGAGAAATGTACGGTGAAGCAAAGCAAAGCAAAGTGTTCTCCTTATATACTGCCCCATACCACTTCAAGTAGTCTCTGGGGGGTTTACAGTTTTTTAATTATGCAGGCTACACATGCCCCCCTCCCCCCAGCAAGCTGGGTACTCAATTTACCAACCTCAAAAGGATGGAAGGCGGAGTCAACCACGAGCCGGCTACCGGGGATTGAACCCCAGGTCGTGAGCACAGTTTTACCTGCAGTACAGGCATTTAACCACCGTGCCAGGAGGCTCTTCAGGAAGTATTTTTTGCTGTTGGGAAAACTCAGCAGTCCTTGAGCTGGTGTGACCTCAGTGACAACAGAATTTCCATCACATATTGCTGCTTTTGCATTCCTGAGGACCAGGACTCTGGGGATTTGGAAAGGCGATGCGCAAGGGCACGCCAGTTGTTTACGGAACGTCTTGAAGCTTACAACCGCCCAGAGTAGCCATGTAGCTAGATGGAGCAGTATATAAGTTTAATTAATAAATAATAGATAAATAAAATGGTTGACACGTTTGATAAGCAGCTTGGGTTTAGATTTGGCTTCCGCTGCCCCCATTCTTGAAATGATTGTCTTGTGAGCTTCCAGACCGTTTGTCTGCCCTCTCCAATGGAATTGGGGATTGTCCCCGTTGGCTGTTTTGTGACTGTGGTATGAGTTGCAGCTTGTGGTTCATGTAGTTGAAGGTTCATTGTTCTGAAATAGTAGGGCAGTGGTGGCCAAACTTCGGCCCTCCAGATGTTTTAGAGCACAACTCCCAGAATTCCATGCCCATATTGCCAATGGCAAAGGACTGTGGGAGTTGTGGTCCAAAACATCTGGAGGGCCAAAATTTGACCATCACTGTAGTAGGGCAAACCACTCACCATACTCTTGGACCACAAGTTACCAGTGCTGCAGCAGCATTTAATATGAGTATTCTTCTCTGAGGAGTGCTGGGGGGACATACAGTATTTCCTTGCGGGGCAACTGGTTTACCACTATTGATTCTTCCCTTACGTCGCATGGCTACATAAACTTCTCGAAAGAGGCCAGAATACTATATCAGCCCAGTCTGGTGCACTAGAATTCTCTACATTGTACCCAGCTTCTTCAGTAGATGTTTAGGTTTTCCCCTTCAAGGTTCTGATGTAGTAGGAAGCTGAAAACTCTTCTACGTCATCTCCCCCCCCTCCAATGATGTTTAGTCCAACTGAACAGCTTCACTGCAACTGTCAAATAGGTTCATTGAGTCTCTGGACATCCTGTCCCCTTCTTTCAGCCCTGCCACTTTCACAGACATGTTTGATGGTCGCGACTCCCAGACTCTGGAACTCCCTCCCACAGGAGACCTGGCTGGCCCCATCTTTGCTGTCCTTCCACAAGCAGACACAGACCTTTAAATGACTGGTTGATCAAGGGGACTTTTTAAAAAGGGATTATTTGAGTCCGTTGCTTTACTTGCACTTTGGAGACTGCTCTTATATACGAGTTTTAATATATCTGCTCAATGCTTTATTAACTGTTGTGATAATTTATATTTTATATTTTAGCTTTGTTTCTTTTAAAACTGAAAGCAGAATTGGATCCTTTAAGGAGAAAGACATCGTATAAATATTTTAAATAAGAAGAGTAAATAAATATGAAGTGGTCAAAACACACTCTGAGGGTGCAATCAGATAGCCAGAATAAGTCACATCCACACTGAAAATGGGTTGTTTTTTTGTGAATAGTCTTCTTTTGAGCAACCCTTATGTACATCCAGGGATTGCTGAAGGCCAGCTTGAAAAAACAAAAAACAAAACAAAACACCTAGATCTGCTGTTGGAACAAAAATAAAGAGGATCGGTCTGTTTAAAAACCTGTTGTGTGTTGTGTGATGGTCTAAAATGTGAGCTATTTCTCTGTTTGCACCTGAATATCAATTTTAAAAAATGAAGACATTATAAACAACTCATTATTGGAATAGGGAATTTCATCAGCTCTGAAAGCATCTGAGTATGCATCAGGAGTTTCTTGCCTTACCCAATTTGTAGATTACTTTGCTTTATTTTGCTGATTTCATTGTGGAGTTCCTTTTAAGTTCAACTGATACAGTCTTTCTTAAAGATTTTCTGCATTGCATCTCTCCAGCTCTGAAGGATTTTCAACTTGAACCCTGTCCTGTTTGTAACTCCTGTTTCTGTGCTGTGTAACCAACACTTGACTGTTTATTTATATACAGAAGCCCTAGGTGGAACGAGTGTATGCCTTCAAACACATTAAGGGATTATTAAATTAAAACAGCTGCTTGTGTGAATGAAGCCACATGCAGGCTTATATATGTGCTCTGGATCTCTGGGGACATTTCTAGAGCAGGTAGCAGGGGAAAGAGCGGAGTGGGACACCCTTGCACACCCACATTTTGTGATCAATGTGATGCTAATGAATAAACAAACACACATATAAATGTTATGTAAACATGCACATAAAACTGGCAATAAAATGTCCTTAAATATCAATTTTATGTGTCTTTTGAGGGTTTGCATATGTCTGTTTATGGTCAGCTCTACAGAAGGCAATACAGGCAAACTCGTTCTGGAGCTCTAAAACACCAAGATCGACACAAAAACAAATATTATTTTAGTAAGCAGAGGAAATTCTTTGTAAGGCATGTACAAGAAAGGTATTTTAGCCCACCTCAACCATTTCCTGCCCAATAACATCCAAACAAAATCAAAGGCTTTTTTTTTATTTTTTTTCCCCCCCTTTCCCCCCCCTCAAAACCACTGTGAATGGACTCGTTTTAGGGAAAAAATATATATGTGAGATTCAGATAACTGAAATATCCACCTGGTTTCTGTCTTCACCTTCACTTTTTCGGTTCCAATGTCCTTTTTTTCATGTTTTAGAACAGGGCTGTTCAACTTTCAACAGGCCAAGGTCTACTTTTTCCGGCCCAAAGTGCCTGAGGGCTTCTACACTAAAACCTCTACTTACATGCTCATAAGTAAAAACTTTTGTAAGTACAGCAGCTGTTTCCCATAGGAATGCATTGAAACCCAATTAATCTGTTCTGGAGGGAAGCGATTTCAATGCGCCATGGCCCTTGAACTGCCCTGCTCAGCTGAGAGAGTGGGCTGGCAGACCCAAAACTTTGCTGGGGCAGTGGTGGTCCTTGGGATTGGGGAGGGAGGGGTAGAGAACTTATTCCCTCACGTTTTTATTTATGGCCGACGGGCTACTTTTGAACCCTTCACGGGCTACCAGTAGCTTGCGGCAGGCCTGTTTTAGAAGGTGTTTAGCTGGAGCATGGAAATTAATTTGCTTCGCCATTTAAGTGTAAAATCTAATGTGTTGATTTTATTATTTCTTTCTTTCTTTCTTTCTTTCTTTCTTTCTTTCTTTCTTTCTTTCTTTCTTTCTTTCTTTCTTTCTTTCTTTCTTTATTACATTTATATACCGCTCCATCTAGCTACATGGCTACATGGCTACTCTGGGCGGTTTACAAGCTGAACAGGCAGTATTGCTGGCTAGATGGCAGAATTTGTGTAATTGCTTTTTTTAGCGTAACAGGATGGTTCTCTGCATCTTTTGCTCATATTTTGCCCCAGGATACCAAGGAGGCTTGTTTCATGAACAGTTTTTTTCTCCAGAGCTTAGAAATCAGAATTCCCAGAATACTTTTTCAAGCAGTTGGTACTAAGTGAACAAGCATTCTGTCAGTTGTCATGCGCCATCAAGACACTGGATTTAGAGATGGAATGTCACTGTTATTCAACATTATTGTGCCCTTTTATTTTACCTAAACCTTTTAAGGGAGAATACAGAGTGACGTTACCTAAGGTTTGTCTCTTAGAACTCATGAGCTGTTCTGTTCCCTTACCTTTCTTTCTTTATTGCTGCAGTGCATATATATAGTAGAAGGAATAACTCTTTTCTTTTTCTTTTTTCTGCTAGCCCCCCCTCGCCATCCCCTGTCGCTGTGCCCCCTCACTCTCCTCGTTTGGATGAGCTTGGGCCTGTTTCCTCTCAGGAGGCCTCCAGGGCGATTGCCCATTGCCGGCCCGCATCCACCCCCTTCGATCCTTGCCCATCCTGGCTAATAAAAGCTGCCGGAGGGACTATGCCAGAATTGGCGTCCATCATCGCCACCGCCTCCTTCAGCGAGGGGTTTTTTCCCCGATTAAGCCCATTCTTAAAAAAACAGGTATGGCAATGGACCAATTGGCAAATTTCCGTCTGATTGCCAATGTCCCTTTTATGGGCAAGGTAATCGAGAGGGTGGCCGCGATCCGGATCCAGTCTTTTTTGGAGGAACAGCAGTGCCTTGATCCATGCCAATCCGGGTTCAGGCCGGGCCAGGGGACCGAGATAGCTCTGGTCGCGCTGCAAGATGACCTAATCCGGATGGCCGACAGGGGTTGCTCTACCCTGTTGGTCCTCCTGGATTTGTCAGCGGCCTTCGATACCGTCGACCACGGTATCTTGCTGGATCGGCTCACCGAGGTAGGAATCGGGGGCACTGCTTGCAGTTGGCTCTGATCCTTCTTGGAGGGCCGTCCCCAGTATGTGCAGCATGGTGGGGAGTTGTCGGCCCCGTGGATACTCCCTTGTGGGGTTCCGCAGGGCTCGTCTCTCTCCCCCATGCTGTTTAACATCTATGTGAAGCCGCTGGCTGGGGTCATTAGGAGATTTGGAGTCTGCTGTCATCAGTACGCTGATGATACGCAGCTCTATCTCTCCTTTTCCACCTCTGCAGTGGAAGCTGTCCGGACCCTTGAGCAGTGCCTGGATGTGGTTTTGACGTGGACCAGGGCCAACAGGCTCAGGCTCAACCCCAAGAAGACTGAGGTGATGTTCTTCGGGAGTTCCCCATCTGGAGGTGGAAGCCCCCTCCCTAGTTTGGATGGTGTCTCCCTCCAACTAGCGGAGAGGGCTCGGAATCTGGGCATGGTCCTGGATCCGGCGATCATCTTGGAGGCCCAGGTGGCTGCCGTGTCCAGGTCTGCTTTTTACCACCTATGTCAAATCCCCCAGATCCGCCCATATCTAGATGGTGACTCCTTGAGAACAGTGGTGCAAGCGCTGGTGATCTCGAGGCTGGACTACTGCAATGCTCTCTACATGGGGTTGCCCTTGACTCTCATCCGGCGTTTGCAGCGGGTAGAAATGCGGCGGCCAAGATGGTGGCAGGTGTGCGTCGTTATGACCATATCACCCCAGTCCTGGCTCGCCTGCATTGGTTGCCCGTTGCTTCCCAGATCAGATTGAAGGTCCTGGTTTTAGTTTATAGAACCTTCCATGGCTTGGGCCCGGACTACCTGTCAGAGTGGATCATCCAGCGATCAACCTCAGCCCGTCCAGTTCGGCAGTCGCGAGCGCACTCGCTACGGGTTGCCACCCCTCGTGAGGCCCGGAAATCCTCCACCTGCAACCGGGCCTTTTCGGTGGTTGGCCCCACCCTCTGGAACAGCTTACCTAGCGAAGTGCACTCTGCAGAGTCCCTGCTAGCCTTTCGCCGAGCATTAAAAACTCTGCTCTTCCTTGAGGCTTTTGGCGACTTAGTTTAGTTTTTTTTTTCCCTCCGCCATCTGTGGGTTTGCTCAATTAGTGCTGCTGTTACCTCCTAATGCTTTTATGATGCCTATTGTTTTAATATTGTTGTCTGTTTGATTGTATTGTTAGCTGACTTGTTCAGCCTTGTAAGCCGCCCAGAGTTCCCTCGGGAAGATGGGTGGGGTATAAATCCAATAAATAAATAAATAAATAAATAAATAAATTTGGAACAGTAGATAATACACACCCTGGGCCAAAGGAAACCATCACGTCCCGGTGCATCCTTTAACAACCAGAAGACCGATGCATGGAGTTTCCTTACTCAGGGGTCTGAGATCTTGGGCCTGCTGAATTCATTGCAGTCTGGACCGTCAGACAATTTAAATGGAAAAGTCCACAGTATATAGTCCTCCAGAAAGGCATCCTTGGAGATATATTTTTGTTATACAGTAGGACCCCCCCATCCACCTATTCATTAACCAGTGATTCAATTATCCACAATTGACAGAGGAAACAAAATTAAATAAATGATTCAGCAGCTGCAAAGCAAGCTGCTGTCACAAACAGCAACCATAAAGCAATGTACTGTCCCATAGCAGCAGCTGCAAAGCAAGCTATTGTTGCAAACCAGTAGTCATAAAGCAAGCTACTGTCCCAAAACAGCAGCCATAAAGCAAGCTACTGTTGCAAAAGAGCAGTTTTGGGGTTTTTGGTGTTCTCTCTTATCCACTGTTTTTGTTATCCACAGGAAGGCCTGGAACCAATTCCCCAGCGGATACGGGGGGTTCCTATTGTATTTAGAGCCCACTTTGTGGGTTTCACATCTTAAAGACCCCTTTGATATTTGCCAAGTGCCTTGTGAGACGCCATGATTCTTTGACATGGTTGGTTTGCTATCAGTACTGCAACAACATAGGCAGTGGTTATGGCTTCTTCTCTTGGCTGCTTAGTCTTTCCCTTTGTAAAACCTAAGATCAACACTCCTGGCACTAAGCCTACGAGGACTGTTGCCACTGCCCTCCAACCTAAAGCGGGATAAATTTTCTGCATTGGGTTACAGCTCCCGTGGATGCTGGGAATTGTAGTCTACAATGAGGTCATTCCCCACATACTGCTCTAGCAACTGTGTGAGCCAAAGGCCTTTTGTTAATTAGCCCAAGAGATGTCCTCCCTTTCTTGGCCTTTGTTGGAACTAATCTTGTTTTTAGCAGGAGCACATACAGAAAGTTTGCCAAGATGTGGGAGACTTGCACGGTGTCGATTGCATGCCGCCAACAGGCTGCAGTTGCAGGACGTAATTGAAAGTCTTAGAAGCAACAGTGTAGCAGAACCAGGTCTTTTTGGATCAAAACGTGGAACTTGATGTTTAGGGGGAACGTTGGCTTCACTGACTGCCTTCCCCATGCATCCCGCTGTCCTCTGAGCTACCCTGTTTCCCCGAAAATAAGACATCCCCGAAAATAAGACATCCCCCGAAAATAAGACCTACTTACAGTTTTGCCTCTCACTGAAACATAAGGCATCCCCCCCAAAATAAGGCCTCCCTGATAATAAGATAACAATAAATGTGTACCGCATTCTTCTTTATGGAAAAAATAAGACATCCCCTGAAAATAAGACCTAGCCCATCTTTGGGAGCAAAAATTAATATAAAACACTGTCTTATTTGCAGGGAAACAGGGTATGTACAATACTTGAAATGAGAGGTGAGTTTTTTCAGGAATTGTATGTTGTTGCAGGGTGTTGTGCATTGTGCTGGACGAGGGTTAGCTTTTGAATGGGCAATTAAGACCCGTTGGCTTTACAAAAGGTCAGCTCCTCATTTGCTGACATGGAGCCATGCACCTGCCTGATTTTTGAACACTCTTTGTAGCTGTGGATGGTAGCTATGGAAACAACCTTCAGACGTACTGCACTACCACTGTTTGGGAGGATGGCTGGAGTGGACATGTGTATCCCGAGTGACCATGATCTTTTCTAGAACTTGAAAAGATCAAATCTTAAGGAGTCAATGGGGGGTAGTGGTATTCAGAAAAGAGTAGACTCGTCCACCCAAAGGACCCAACACCAAAACGCAAAAGATCCAATACATTGAGGAGTGTGCAGACCTCTACATTGGAGAAACTAAACAGCCATTAAGCAGGAGGATGATCTAACATAGGAGGGACAACAGCTCAGGACCAGAATCAGCAGTAAACCTCCACTTGAACGACAACGGGCACTCATTCAATGATGAGGATGTACACATATTAGACAGAGAAGGTAGGTGGTTTGAGGGAAGGGTCAGGGAAGCCATTCGAGTATTGAAAGCCCCTCTCTCAACAGAGGTGGGGGACTCAGGCACAGTCTATCTGCTACTTATCAGGCAGTGATTTCAACAATCCCCAGACAAAATCAAAAATACTTCACACCTCCACCAGCAAGGCCATAGCTAATGACCCATACTTTATGGGTGTTGGGAAGCTTAAAGGTGGGACTTTCACCACCTTAGGCAATTGTCCACCTAATGAGCCAACTGAGCTGACTGTATTGTCCATCTAACGAGCCTATTCAGTCCATTGTCCGCCTAATGAGCCTATTGAGACTATTGTGCATCTAACAAGCCTATTCTGGCCATTGTCCATCTTATGAGCCTATTTCAGACCAGGGTGACATGAGGTCAAAGTGAACTATACAACCGAGGACTCACAACTAGCTTTCCTTAGACTGACAAAGCTCTTTGGATGAGCAGTGAAATATTTCAATCGCTCAAGAAAAGAAGTCCAGTTGCCATGACTCAACTTCCAGATCAGAAAAGAGCAATGTTCTTAAACTCCTGATTGTTTCATGAGGAAGTTTTGTTTTGGTCAAGGCAGAGGTTTGGACACTTTGAAACTGGGTCCTTGTGTAGTCGTTTTGAGGTGGCAGGACTGAATTGCAGAAGTCAGATCAGGTGAAGAAGCCACCTGTGCCACGAGAATAATGTAGACTGAAGGAGTGGCAGCCCTTTCATTTCATTTGTCATGAGTAAAAGTGTTCATTTTGAAATGGGCTTTGTTCTGCAACAGGCTGTGAAGTGTGAATCCTCCCTCTTCCCATGCCTTCTTCAATCCCACGTGCGTGTGGTTTTGAGCTAGAATTTTAACATTGCTTGATCGCAATGTTTTGGCTTGTTTTTTCCTTTTTACTATGGTAACTCTATTCCCCCCATCCCCACCCCCAAATTGCGCAATTTGAGTTGCGATAATAACTCCTGCTAGCTCAGTTGGGAGTCATTATGGCTTTTCTCGGATAAATAGAACCTCAGACATGACAGCTTTAAAACCAGTTTATTTCCTTCCCATTCTTCTTGGTCTTCAGCTGAAATAAATAGCTAAATAAATAGAACAACTGCCAAAGAGAATAGAGTCAATTCCGGGGAGCATGCGTGAGCTTTGCACAATTGGGCTGAATGCTCATCTACCATCCTCCCATTATTGTTGATACTTTTGGCACTCTCACTTCCATGTGGTTATGTTTTGTGGCTGAGATAATAGCTTGCAAATTGCCCGTAACTAGGGCTCTTTAGGAAGGAAGCTGTGTGTGTGTGTGTGTGTGTGTGAGAGAGAGAGAGAGAGAGAGTGTTTGAATTTTCTGAGGAGGAAGCCTACAGTAGAGAAGATGAGATGGTACAGGGGTTACATTGGAGAACTACTGGGTTCAGATGCTCATTTAGCCTGGGTGGCGACAGTGAGCCAGCCACACACCTATCCGGACTTATGATGTAGGGTGGTTGTGAAAATGCAGTGGGATGGGGATGACCTTATAACCTCTTTTGAAGTCATTGTGGGGGGCCAGGATGGATGGCTGGCTGGCTGGCTGGATGGCTGGCTGGCTGGATGGAGGTGAGGTCTGCCGTATCTCTGATGTCTGTCCGGAAACAGGCAAAGACCTTTCTGTTCAGGCAAGCTTTCCCTGAATGATGGACTACCTGTTATGTGACCTTTATATGAATCTACCATAAACTATCACATAGATATTGTGTTTATCTATTTTGTGAATGCATTGACACTATGTTTTCAATTGGTAGTTTCCCTCACATAACTTTTCATGGAAGTTTTCACTCTCTTTTTAACTGCTTCATTCTCTTGTAGCTTTAATGTAATGTTGTCTTTTAATGCTATGAGATGTCCCTCAACTGCCTGCTCTCAATTACTTGAATATGTCTTAAGTGTATTGGACTGTATATTGTCCCTCATTACTGTAAGCCTCCTTGGGTCCTTTTCCAAGGAGAAAAGCGGGATAAAAATACTCTAAAACATATCATTAAAAAATAATAAACAGTGGGTAGAGTTATATGGACTAAAGCTGTGGAGGGTTTCAGCCCCCGCTTGGCCATGGAAGAAGGGGAGTGGAACGGGTAAAACCATTCCTTAAATATCTCTGTGGAAAACCAGATTAGAGTCACTATAAGTTGGTTCTGACGATGGCACGACACAACCAACACACACTCAATTTTTAATACGTATAAAAATACATATTGTGAATCCATTATACTACAGGACTGGGGTTACGTTGTATGTGCCTGGGGCCTTGATCCTGGGAGTCTGTTGCAGTCCTAGTAAAAGCAGAAGAGATTGGCATGGTAGAGTAACATTATAAGACAGAAAAACACCCAGTTTCAATTTTCCACTGTTTCTCTGAAGTCCCTCTTATTCTTCTTTTTTATTGAAACCGTACATATTTGTGGCATATGTTTCCTAATGTATCACTTAGTAAGGCATTTTAACCAATCACACATTGTTATTTTGTATGCTTATCTGATTTACGATTTCCCTATTGAGCGTATATTTCCAACTGTATATTTTTCGGCCCTTCACATTTTAGCACGAGTGCATAAGTTGGTTTTTGATTCTCCTTTCGGAAACATCTTTCTAAGTTTACCCACGGGATTTCGTGAGATGGGGTGCAAAGATTATCTTAATTTATCTTGGGAGGTTTGGAAAGGCTACTTTCACCAGGATTGTTAACTCCAGCTAAACACAAAATTCTTCCCTACCCCTGTTGGGTCTGGGTTGAGATTCCCACTAACTAAGGCCATGAAGCCCATAGAGCAGTACTGATGAACCTTTGGCACTCCAGGTGTTTTGGACCACAACTCCCAGAATTCCGAGCCTAGACTGCCAATGGCAAAGGACTGTGGGAGTTGTGGTCCAAAGCATCTGGAGTGCCAAAGGTTTGCCACCACTGCCATAGAGTGACCTTGGTCCAAGCACTGTCTTGTCAGCTGAACCTCTCTCACGGTTTTGCCAGGAGGAGGTACCTGTACATGGTAAAATGGCCATGAATGAATAAAATGGCCACTCCAGTCTCCTTGAATGAAAGACAGAATAACAAGCCAGATTAGTTGGGGGAGTCCTGTCATAATATGTAGAATTGACAAAATGTATGTATTGTATATTTAACAGAGTGAAAAGAGAATTATAAAATGGAGTCAGTCAAAAATGCAGTGTCATGATGTTAGCCACAAGTGCAAGGAATTAGAAATCACCAGCAGGTTAAGTGATTTAGCACAGGTGGAATAGTTAATGACATCATGGTGTGTCAGAATGTGATTGGTTAAAAAATCATGTCTGATGAGGTCTAAATGTGTATAAAAGAACTGGCTTGTATAATGTTAAATTGGGACTGTTTGTGGTGAGAAAACAGTACCCCACACTCTGTTGATTTGTATATGTGATATTGCTTGGTGTTATGCTGTTTTATATTTGCTGTATATATTCAATATAAGAGTTTTATTCTAAGTCATGTTTCTTTGTCTCTCCGTTTCTTGGTTCTGATAATATAACAATTAACTGCACTTTATCTACATGCTACTGCTGCTAAGCTCATATTTATTCTCTGCTATACACATGTGTGTGTTAACATTTTCATAATCCCTTAATTATTTGTTGATAATTCCCAGAAACATAGTCTAGGTGGTTGAGTTTCTCATATTTGGCTCATCGGGTTCATTGGAGAACTTAAGAGTCCTGCTGGGTTGGATCCATGGCCTTTCTAGTCTAATGGTTTTTCAGGACTGGCTAATCTTTCTATGGGAAGATCTCGACCAGGCTATGGGTGCAATAGCCTCCTCCGTCTTGGGCTGAGATGATGGTTTTCTCAGGGAACGCAGGCCCTTGTTCACAAAGAAAAGCCAGATAACACTGGTCTCAAAGCAATGGATTGGTTTGGTCCATTTCATCCATGTGTGGAAATGGTTGTTTTCCAAGCAGTCTTTTAAGAATACAGGAAGCTTCTGTATATCAAGCTTGCACAATGGTTTTGTCTCAACTAGTATTGACAACTGTGATTGGCTGGGAGTCTTTAGGGTTTCAGGCAAGTGTTTTCCCAGCCTTTTCTGGAAACATGGGATGGATTGACCACCTAAAGCAGGGATGTACAAATTTCGGCCCTCCAGATGTTTTGGACCACAACTCCCACAGTCCTTTGCCAATAGAAATACAGGCTTGGAATTCTGGGAGTTGTGGTCCAAAACATCAGGAGGGCTTAAGTTTGGACGTGCCTGACCTAAAGGAAGCCACAGCCTTCAGTCTGCAAGACCTGATTAGGGTTGTTGTGCATAGGACCTTTTCCAAGTTGTTGCCTCATCGAGTTGCTTTTCGTGAGAAATAAAGAAAAATGTTTTGCTTATATACCTCCTCATAGTGCTTAAAGCACTCTCTGGGCAGTTTACGGTTTAATTATGCAGGCTACACAATGCCCCCCCCAATCCACAAGCTGCATAATTAAATTGTAAACCACCCAGAGAGTAGTGCTTGAAGCAATATGGGGTGGTATAAGCAGAACACTTTCATCATTTAACCAACTTTGGATGGATGGAAGGCTGAGTGAACCTTGAGCTGGCTACCTGGAATTGAACCCCAGGTCATGAGCACAGTTGTAGCAGTGATACAGCAATTTAACCACTGCACCACAAGGCTCCTTGCAACTCGATGACACAGAAGTATGGGAAGTTAAACCTAGAATCTTCAGTTCTAGAACCGAGAGCTTTTTCTTCAGGCAAGCTTTCCCTGAATGATGGACTCCCTATTATGTGTTTTTAATATGACTTACGGCTCTGAAAACTGTTGGCTGCAAAGTCCGCAGCTTGGCGGTTCGAATCCTGGATGCCATGCAGTGGAGTGAGCTCCCACTGGTAACCCCAGCTCTTGCCTACCCAGCAGTTCGAAAGCATGTAAATGCAAGTTGATAAATAGGTACCGCCATTAAAAGCGGGAAGGTAAAACAGTGTTTCCTTGTAGCCAAGCCAGCCACGTGGCCATGGACTTGAACTACACTGGCTCTTTGGCTTGAATACGGAGATGAGCACCGTCCCTAGAGTTGGACACGACTGGCATGCATGTGCAGGGGGAACCTTTACCTTTACCTTTTATATGATCACATGGACTTTGTGTTTATAACCATTTATAACCTTTTGTGATTGCATTGCATTTTCAATGTTAGTTCCATCCCTCATAACTTTTACATGCAATTTTACTCTTTTTTAACTGCTCACATTCTCTTGTATTTTAATGTAATGTTGTCTTTTGTCCCTGTTCTCAATACTTGAACATGTCTTAATTGTACTGGACTGTATATTACCCCTCATTACTGTAAGCCACCTTGGGTCCTTTTCCAAGGAGAAAGGCAGGAAAATACTCTAAAATGAATGAATGAATGAATGAATGAATGAGGCTGTATTACAAAAATCCCCCCTCCTTTAAACAAAAATCATTTCCGGAATCCTCTGGTTTACATGGCAGAAAAATAAGAGTTTTGAAACCGCTGGGCCTCTTTTCTCTTCTGTCACTTCTTGTTGATAACAGATCTGGATTTCCATGCCATGTACCTTTTCCAGGAAGGTAAAATAATTTTCAACAAGGCATACTATTCCATTTGCCCAGTCGCAGGGGATGAGTGGAAGCAGGTTGCTACACACCCTGTTGCTACCAGCCAGACTGGATGTCTTCATGGTCAATCAAAGCCACCTGATCTCAGGTGGAGGTACTTAGTTCAGTAGTGATATAGGGCCTTTTCACACGACCCCTAAGATCCGCTGGCCACTTAAATTCGGACCAGAGATCTTAGGGGTTCGTTGCTCTTGCTGTGTTCCCACCCCTCAGCACTTCCTTGCTCCTGTCTGCGTGAAGGGTGGGAGAAAAAGAGAGAGGAAAAAATGCATCTCACCTCTGAAGCCACCCGGCTTCCTGATCCCTTCTCTTCCTGATTCCGCCCAGCTTCCTGGTTCCTTCTCTTAAAGGGGCGGCAGGCAAAAAACAACAACAAACAGACGCGAGGAGAGCCGACACTCACTCCCTTAAAACCGCATCAGGGATTGTCACCACGGGAGAGCAGGTACATGAAAAATGTGCTGGGTCGCGCTTAGGTGGGCGGGGTCGCACTTAATTTTCTGCAAACTCCGGAGCTGGTGGGGAAACATTTTTAAGCTCCGGAACTTGCAGCAATTTGCAGCGGAGTTTAGGGGTCGTGTATAAACGCCCACAGAGGAAAAGGTGGAAAAATATTCCATAGGCTTTGATAAAGGGGAATACAAGAGTTCTGCCCAGTTCTTTCTTTCTTTTCTCTTTTTACTAACACTTCACTACAAGCGCAAAGCAAGGAAATGGCTGGGAAATTTGCCCTTTCATTTTAAAATGCTTGCCTTAGATATATCCCATCAGTGCACCAAAGGCAGTTATCCGAATCTAGTTGGTACATGGACTGAGCCTTGCTACATTATATGAAAGAGAGGAATTTCCTAGTGGTTCCTCTTGGACTGTGGAACTCGGCAAATGTAGGGTAGGTCGGTTGTGGTCTCTGTTGACTTTTAATTTAGACCTGACTTTGAGAGTTAAACTGGGCTATTACAGTCAGTTCTAACTAGATGGGTGCTGCCTATGAAAAAGCCTAAGAAAAAGTGGGATGTGGTGGTTCAGCGGTCTAGAGCACTGGAACAGTTGGCTGCAAAGTTGGCAGCTTGGTGGTTCGAATCCTGGCTGTTATGCAGTAGAGTGAGCTCCCAATGTTAACCCCAGCTCCTGTCAACCTAGCAGTTCGAAAGCATGTAAATGCAAATACATAAATAGGTACCGTCGGAAAAAGTGGGAAGGTAAACAGAGTTCTGTGCAGCCATGCCGGCCACATGGCCCTGGACTAGCATAACACTGGCTCTTTGGCTTGAAAACGGAGATGAGCACCACCCCTAGAGTTGGACATGACTAGCACACATGTGCGGGTGGAACCTTTACCTTTTCTTTATGAAAAACCACAATCAGATTTTTTAAAAAATAAATAAATCACTTTCCCCTTTTTATTGTCTTGGCTTGCTTGATTTTTAACGCCACCTGGTTGGAGAGCTTCTGCTTGGGAGAAATCTCAACTTTTCAGTGGAGGAGGGTGAGAAATAAAACAATGAAAAATGAAATAGTGAAATCATAGTATGAGGACTGGGTTTGCTCAACCAGTTATCAGGCGGTTAACTGACTGTAGCAAAGTTGTAACAGAAAACTCCAGAAAAATGAGTTTGCAGATCCTAGGAAAGGTATGGTTGTCTTCTTAGAATAGAGTTGCCTTTATACCTAAGCTAAGTAAACTACAGTTTATGGTCCTGGATTATAAGGAAGTCCTAAAATAAAGATAAGTAAGACATTTTACGTAATTGTTAAGAACAATACAACAGTTGCATTGTTGTTGGTTGGTTGGGTAAGTCTCTCAAGCCTGACACTTAAGCTTAGGGGTGCAGCATATACTAAGCTAAAACCTTGAAAAGGATTTCTATAGACAGCAAAAAAAGAGTTTTAGCATGTTGGGTACAATGATCTTTCTGTCAGGGTAGGTAGATATAACAAATGGTTTGTATAACATAAAATCTGTACAACATAAAAATTTGGGAGATAGGGGAAATTTGCTTAACGTAATCGCCTATGGGGTAAATCCGTACAACATAAAAATGGTTGCGATTAGGTATTACTCTGTTTTCAATGCATTCCTATGAAAAATTTGTATAAAGGAAAATTTGCTTAACATAATTTCATTTGGAACGAATTAATTCCCCTATACAAGGTACCACTGTACTTGGAAATTCTGCATATCTAATCAGAGCTTGGAACAATTTCTTTTGCCAACCACTCCCGAAGTCTTCACTGACATCTGAAAATGTACCATAACTTTTTGTGACTTTGAACTGCAGGGAGCCCAACAACTGAGGATCCTGCATTGAATGGAGCAACTGCAGGGTCACGCATGTGACACGCCTTGGGAATCCTTTTATTTCCTTTGCAAGGAAAACAGATACCTGAAAGTGACTTTGTTCTTCTCAAGACAATTAACGGGACTGACAGCCTTGTCCTGGCAAACCCGAGATCGGTAAACAATGCTGGAAAACCAGTTTTTGTAAAAGACACCTTTATCGTTTCAAATGTCATCGGTGACTTGGAAAGTGCAATTGTGTCAGTAATGAATATTGCGGCATTGTTCTGTTCCTCAAACGTTTTCAGGAGCAGGAGGCAGTTGTGTTTCAGTGCCACAAAGAAAAAAGGTCAGTTGAAAAAAAAAAGAGACAGGAAAAGATGTTACTTTTATAGATAGTGGCACACAATCCTATCCTACAGGTTGTTTTTTTCTTAGTAGTTGTACAAATGCAAATGTTGGGATCTCATAAACTGGCCAAAATCTGCCAACTTTTTCAAAAAAAAAAAATCAACGGCTTTTGTGGGAGTTTTAATTTGGCTGCAGAATTTTAGTTTAGGCTGTGCTTTCTGCTCCCAACCATTTTGTGCGTGCATGCAGAAGGTAAGGAACATATGGAATATTTTTCAATTACCTAGCTAAGTACTTCTTCTTCTTCAAGTGCCATGTCCTCATAGAATGTTGGCGATCAGTAGCGTGAACTGGTTTCTATCTACGGCTATTCTAAACAGAGCAGCTGTGTTCACTGCAGACCAATGGCTTAAATTCTTAAGACAGAATATTCTTCTATGCCCTGGGCCACGCTTACCATCTATTTTTCCTTGAAGGATAACTTGCAGCAGATGGTATTTCTTATTGCGCATTATGTGTCTGAAATATTGCGATTTTTTTCTCTTTACAGTATTGAGGATTTCTAACTTTTTATTCATGCTCTGTAATACAGCCACATTAGCGACTCTGGCTGTCCAAGGTACAGTTGTCCCCCGTCCTTTTGCGATTCATATACTGTGGTCCCGGTATATTGCGGGTCTGCAGTATATGAAAAAGGCCCCTGGGGTAAGGAGGAAAGGCCTTCCCAGGCCCATCAGAGGCCCCAAAAGTGCTTCCCCACAAACCGGAAGTGACTTCCAGTAAACCAGAATTGACCTCCAGATCACTAGAAAGCACTTTTGGGGCCTCTGGGGGGCTGGAAAGCCCCTTGCAGGCCCATTTGGGGCAGCACCAGGCCTGGGGTAAGTACAAGAGCCCCAGAGAGCCCACCCAGTCCTGACCTGACCCAGCATCCGCAGATTGCAGATTTTCAATTATTGCGGGTCGGGTCAGGTCAGATCCCCAACCCCTGCAATAGGTGGGGGTTTACTGTATCTTCAGAATTAGCTAAGTACATATGTACATAATCTTGCATGCATATACTTTTTAACTCACAGGCAAGAGAAGAAGGCAGAAAGGGTGAATGAATGAATGAATGAATGAATGAATGAATGAATGAATGAATGAATGAATGAAGGGTGCACTGGTTTCAAACTAAGTTACACTTAAACATTCTAACGATATTGAATGTCATTTGCCCTTCCCCTCCCTTTGAACATGGCAGTTCCGTAGAATCATATTTCAAAGCAAACCATAACAAAGGGCCTTTTCACATGACCCCTAAGATCCGCTCGCCACTTAAATTCGGACCAGAGATCTTGGGGGTTCGTTGCTCTTCCTATGTCCCCACCCCTCCGCACTTCCTTGCTCCTGTCTGCATGAGGGGAGGGAGAAAAAAAAAGAGAGGAAAAAATGCAGGCTCACCTCCGAAGCCACTGGAGCCCCGTCGTCTTCCTGATTCCTTCTCTTAAAGGGGTGGGAGGCAAAAAAACCAACAAACAGAAGCGAGGAGAGCCCGCCACTCACTCCCTTAAATCCGCATCAGGGATTTTCACCCTCCGAGAGCAGGTACATGAAAAGTGCGCTGGGACGTGCTTAGGTGGGCGTGGTTGCACTTAATTTTCTGCAAACTCCCGAGCTGGTGGGGAAACAATTGTAAGCTCCGGAGCTGGCAGCCATTTGCGGCGGAGTTTAGGGGTCGTGTACAAAGGCTCAAAGTCTTGACAGTTTCTGAGCTGGGATGAGGCAGGGCAGATTTTATACTGAAGAAAGATATCAGAGTTAAATTATGGAGAGTAAACGTGTTGCTGGCTGAGAATTTGCTGGGAGGCAGATATGCACTCAAGTGGAAATTAATGCCACTTACCTCACTTTGGGTTTGCTTTCTTATCTTTTTGTTTTGTTTTGTTTTCACTCTAGAGAGATCTGTGTCCGAGTCTTCCTTTTGGTTTTCAGAATGCTCCAAGAACAAACCATGGGCTCATTTAGGGTTCTTTCAGTATATTTCCAACAAAGATGAAGTACTATTGCTCTTTACTGGGGATGTGCATTGGAGACCACCTCCAGTTCCCTGTTTTCAGCATGTCCGTTGGAAAAAAAATTGTATCTTTGTATGAGACAGACTGCATCATGTCAAACAGATGATACAGAGACATTTTTTTCTTTTTAAAATTAGAAATATACTCATTTATTTAAAAAATAAGAAAGTTCTCTTCATGAGTAATAAACCAAGAATATAGAAAAATAGTTGCAATCAAAAGCAAAAGCAAAAGCAAAATGTCCTACTTAACATAAAGTCCCATGGTGCTTATAGCTTTCTCTAGGTGGTTTCCAATTTGATTATTCAGGTTATACAATGCCCCCAGAACCTCCCAAAACACGCATTTTAAATTTTATTTTCCTTTCGCGATTTGAGGTTCTGCTTTATTTATTTATTTATTTATTTATTTATTTATTTATTTATTTATTTATTTATTTGACCTTTAAACTGCCCGGCCAACCAGTGGTCACTCTGGGTGTTGTACAACTGTAAAACATGTCTGTGGAGATTCTCAGTCATCCAGGTGAGTTTATCTGGAAGTTGAGTCATGGCTACTGGACTTCTTTTTCTCGAGAGATAGAAATGTTTCGCTGCTCATCCAAACATCTTCATCAGACTGTAAGAACAGCTTCATCAGATCAGTAAACAGCTTCATCAGAACGGTAAAACATACAATTTCATTTAAACAATGATTCACTTACATTTCAAAACTGATTGGTCGGCAGTGGATGTTATGTGTACACTCAAGTGGAGATATTAGGGATGACATGATATTGAAAGCTCAGCCTCAAACAAACAAACAAAGAAAGAAAGAAACAAAGAAACAAACAACCTACATTTTTGATACTTTACATCTTCTGATCTTGTATCTAGCTGAGTTGCCTCCACATTTGCATGGTTGCTTCCATTGGTGGAGTGGGCAGTATCTCAGAATGCGGGCCCTGTCTGCCTTTAGCGGACAGGCATAATTGCGCAAATTGGGGCACACCCTGAAGTCTGAGGTGCTGATAGCCTTTGTGCAATTTTGCAATGAGTAACTATTAGATCCCTTAGAAAACGAAGGCTGTTGTTGGACTCCATCTCTCATCAGCCTAACAGGCATAGCCAGTCTGCCTGTATGTAGAGGGCTATATTTTGCACGTTTGTGCTTTTTTTTGCAGGCTGGTTGCTGACGTCTAAAGAATACACCCTCCCCCAAGCTGAATTCTTTCAGTGACTTGATCCAGATCTCTTTCGGTGAGTCTGTGATCAGGAGAAAGAGGAGAAGGAGTCAAACGCTGACGGTCTTTGTATGCCTGTTCAGTTTGTGTACTCTATGTCAGTGAGAAATTCTTCTGGTTTGTAAGCCTGTGTACATATTGTACTCTCTTTGCGTCTTCCTTCCAGTGGTAGTTTTCCACATAAAGTTATTTGGCAACGTCGGTTGGAGAATGCCAAAGCAGAGAGTGAGGCATGTGGGGTGTGTCTGGAAAGCTGATAAAATGGAGCAGGAGACAGAAAACACTCAGCTTTCAAACCATCCCCAGTTGTAGGCATTTTGAAGGGTCCCCTAAACAAACTTTTGTGTGTGTCTTGATCTGGACCCTCACAGCGAAGGATGCTGCCTCTTCCACATCTTCTTCCCATCTTCATCTCATTCTCCTTTCCTCCACACCTCTGATTCAAATCCCAGGAACTTGATAAAAGAAAGAAAAAAAGGGATGGAGGTTTTGTAAGGTCTTTAAGCTGTCCACAGTTCTTGGCCAACAAAGGATGTTTTGTGTTACCCTGGTTGTAGGGCTTTTCTACCTTGCCAAGTTCTTGGAGGTCTTTGTGTCAAAGGACAGGCACATCTTTCTCTCCTCTCTTCCTGATGCATTGAACTACAACTCCCATAATCTTTACACAGCGTCACTGTTCTCCAGTGCATCTGGCAGCCACCAGGGAGACAAACCGAGGAGTGAAGGGTCTTCAAACAAACTGGGAATGGGCATACCCAAGTCTAACAATAGCCTAATAACTAGAGCTCCCAAAGTTGTATTAATTCCACTTGCCTCTTTCTGGCTTGTTTTTAGAACTGGGTGAAAGCCAATACTCATAAAGATATGAGTGTGAACCTTTTAATGATATTTCTGTGCCTTAAATCTAATTGGTAGCAATTATCGCTGAATGGTGAGTCATACTCCATGGATACTCCATTGATTCAGTGGGTTTATTTTATTTGGGATACCTATAGGATATAGGTAGACAGTGGATTTTAAATCACTCCAAGTTGTTATGTGAGGTAGATGGAAGAGAGATGGGAATTTATAGGTGATGTTTAGGGGTATAAAGACATTAGTTGATCTGGCAGCTCAGATGTGTAAGGGCATAGACTTGATCCAGCAGCTCAAGTGTACGCTGGTTGGTTGGTTGGTTGGTTGGTTGGTTGGTTGGGTGGGTGGATGGATGGACATTTAGTATGCAGCCCATCTAGTGAATTGCAGTAGGCCATGATCCAGTGTTCTTTGGGGATAATGGGAATAATATTTTTAGCCTAGCTCTGTAATTCATACCATTTTGATCATACTTACAATAAGAAGTCTAGCCAGGAAGGCCAGTGCAGTGGTACCTCAGATAATGACTGCCCCGGATAATGAATTTTTCGGATAACGACTGCAAATTTCCAGGTATAGGACTGCCTCTGATAACAAATTTTCCCTATGGGCTGCCTTGGATAACGAATCCCAATTTCTAGGTATAGGTCTGCCTCGGATAATGAATTTTCCTATGGGCTGCCTCGGATAATGAATTTTCCCTATATGGACTGCCTCAGATAACGAATTTCCAGCATGCATCAGTAAAAAAAAGTTATCCTGGGTGGCATTGCACCTGTACCTTTAAAGTGCACTTTATAAAGTGTTTTGAGCAAAAAACCAGGTGCCTGTGCCTTTTTCCTAGGCTCCAGAATGGATTAATTGGTTTCCCATTCATTCCTATGGGAAACTGCATTTTGGATAACGACGTGTTTCGGATAACGACTAACCTCGGAGAACGAATTAAAGTCGTTATCCGAGGTACCACTGTATTACTGTCCTCATATTACAGCTGGGATCAGTGTTCTGATCACTTGCCCAAATTCACTCCCATCTTTCCCTCCATCTAGGAAAACAAATGAGGTGGCATAAGAGCTGGAAAGCAAGGCAAGCATCCTTTGAATCTTCGCACCCCCTGGTCAAAGCCCCAGCAGCCCAACCCTGGTTGCAGTTCTGGGAAAGAGGATGGCTCGTTGGCTGAAAACTGCACTAGCCCCACGTGGAGTACATGTTGACAGGGATGATTGGCTTGTCCCGCAGCCATGCTCCTGTTGATCTCAGCTGAAAGCCTCTCGGCATGACAGCCTATATCCTGCCCGCTGGCATTCGGGAGCATAAGTTCTCCTGCCCTTTCTCGTCTTCCATCTCTACCCCTCCTGCCTTCCCAAGGCGAAAAGCAAGCGGTGTCTCCATTCAGTGCTAACTGTAGGCAGTCACTCCCACCGTGTGGTTAATTGCCCTGCCTCACTTGTGAAACAGATTTGGCCTTAAATTGATGTGCTGTGTTCCGTTGCTTCCAAATCTGATGCTCACAAGTCCCTTTTATCACCTTGCTATTACCTGCCCTCCTATTTGTGTTTGTTGCGTCTGTGTTGGAGCAAAGGGTTCCCTAACCTTTTCTCTGTACAGCAGGGGACACTCATTTAAAGTGAATTGAAATAACTGCATCAAATCCACACCAATGGCTGATGGGGTATAGTACCTTTATTACTGGAGGGAAAGAAATACGTTTGGAATGAAGTGTTCCATACTCCTCTCTCTCTCATTCTCTCTCTCTCTCCCCTTTCCATTTTTAATACACGTCTAACTGATCTAGTAGAAGTAAAGACCTTCATGATGTATTTTACTGATGATTCCTGGGAAATGCATTGGGTTTTTAGGATCCCTCAAGGTTCTGCTTAAACTGTTGGATGCATAACGAGAAATAGCTGCAGATGCCTTTAAACAAATGTGCTGTGATTTAGTCAGCATATTCAAATCACAAACCATCATCGCATCGGTAGGTGATGTAGTTGAAAAGATGTTGGCAGCAGGGGTGGCTTGCTGTGAGTGCCTGTGCTTCAGTCATGTGCACCTTCATCTCCTTGTGTGTGAGTTGTATGAATCCCAGAATTAAAGCAGGGACTCATCAATTAGTGGCAGTCTGTCAGTGACATCACTTCAGCTTTGCTAAAGGCGACCCTACGAAGCACAATGCTGGCCATCAAACTGAATTTATCCTGGTTTTCTAAAGCATTCAGACAGTCAAGTGAAGCAGAGATGTAGGTTTAGAAAATGGTCACCTCAATTGGCCGTCAGCTCATAAGATGCACACATTTGATTCTTTATTTAATTATGAATTACCACCTTTAACCTGATGCCTTCACAACAGCTGCCAGCAAGATAAATCAAAAGACACAAAAAGAGCCAAAAGGTCTAGTCTAGACATGGGAAATGTTACTGCCCCATGGCACAGTGGTTAAATGCCTGTACTGCAGGTAAAACTGTGCTCATGACCTGGGGTTCAATCCCAGGTAGCAGGTTCATGGTTGACTCAGCCTTCCATCCGTCCGAGGTTGGTAAAATGAGTACCCAGCCTGTTGGGGGATGTGTAGCCTGCATTACTATAATTAAAACTGTAATTAAAACTGTAAGCTGCCCAGAGACTACTTGAAGTGGCATGGGGTGGTATATAAGCAGAACACTTTGCTTTGCTTTTGCTTTTCCTTTTGCTTCTACTTTTGCTTCTGCTTCTGCTTTGCTTTCAGACCACACTGCCCAGAATCCTTGAGCCAATGTGACTAGTCTGGTGTGGGGATTCTTGGGAGTTCTAGTCCCAAGAATCCAGACCTTGCAAAAGCTTTTGGATCCAACAAGTCAGAAGAGACAAAGTCTCAGGATGCTAAACAAAAAGGTGCTTTATTAAACAAAAGCCCAACGCATTTCGGCTTGGGAAGCCTTCTTCAGGGGCTATGTAAAACTGCATTAAAACATTTTTAGCATCCTGAGACTTTGTCTCTTCTGACTTGTTGGTTCCTTTGGATGCTCCAGTTCTTTTGGCTTTTAAAAGCTTCTGGATCACAACACCTAGAATTCCCCCAGTCAAAATGCTCTCTGCAGGTTTCTGGATATGGTAGTCCAAAAGCATCACTTTCATAGTTCTTAATGTGACTCATTGGGAGGTACCACCTGGGTGCGTTTTTATTCTACTGATCTTTATCCTCCTTAGTTACTCTTTTCTTTTGAAACACAGCATTCCTACATGGCAAGTCATATTCAGAAACTCAAATTACGATCTTACATTATATTTAGTCTCATCCGTACCATCTTTTTTTTTTTGCACGAAAGAGACTATTTCTTTCCAATACATTAACAAACACTTCAGGATCGTTTTCTTTCCTTTGCTTTCCAGTCCATCCGCAAGGGTAGAGATGAATTCCTTTGCCTAAAAAGTGTTGTTTTGTGTTTTCTTTCCCCTCCCCTTGCCGGATCTTACCCTTGTTGGGTGGTGTGAGGTCTATTTTTCTATTGGGGCCTCATTGGTGTAGCAATTTTATATGAATGTGTATTTTATTATGCTTGCATTTTTTAATGATTTTTGTGTTGTTTTTGTATAGGGGTTCAATTTTTGGGTAGCCACCTTGGTGATGTGCTGTACACCGCACAGAGTTCCCTATGGGAAAATTGGGTGGTTAATAAGTACAAATAATAAATAAATAAATAAATAAATAAATAAATAAATAAATAAATAAATAAAAACAAGAGGTGCTATTCTGCCTTTTTGAGCTCAGTCCAATGCACCCTGAGACTAGAATAACGTTGATTCAGTTTTCTCTTCCCTCAAGGCAATGGGGTCTCTGTTGTCTGCCTGCCCTACTGGGGGGGGGGTTACAGCTGAGTTTTGGCGTTTCATTTCCGCCATCTTTGGGGAGGAGTTGGTGGCCACCAGATGATTTTTACTTCAGCTTCACAAACTCCATCCGGGTAGACTTGCTCCGAAAATTGAGAGGGATGAGGTGGGGAAGCATCCGCCACCACATTACATCCGTTGTAAACTGCCCAGAGTTCCGCTGGAAAATGGGCGGTATAGAAATAAAACAAACAAACAAACAAATAAAAGAGTAAGAGTATTTAAGAGTAGTGGTGGGCAACCTGCTGCCCTCAGCTTCATTTCTTACGCTGTTTGTAAACATCAGTGAAGATATGCAGAAAGAACAAGCTGCCTTTCCATTCTCTTCTGTGGAGGGGTGAGGAGAGAGACAAAATGAAAGAGAGATGCTTGACGGAGACAGGAAATGAGCACGAACGGAGTGAGAGAGCTCAGCAGTGTAGGTATGCAGAGCCAGAGATTGGAAGTTCAATTCTCCACTGTGCCTCCTTGGTGGGCTGGACTCAATAATCCACAGGGACCCTTCCAGTTCTAAGATTTTAAGGTGCGGCATAAAGAGGGAAGTGAACCACATTAATTTATACTCAACTCCACCTTACAGAATTCTGTATTTGTAGCTAATTAAGGTCCTCAAAGTGCCGTGCTAGAGGGCGCTCGTATCCTCACCTGAACTACCTTGGAGATTTCTCACTGAACTAGTTGGTGTTACTTCATGTCCGTTTTGTCTCTGTTAGTGTTGTGCTTAGGAGCAGTACCAAAAAATGTTACTTCACGTCCATAGTGCAACTACTGGAATTTGTCTCAACCATGCCCCCGGAACAGGTGCTAGGCGGGACAATACTGTACCTGCTGCTGGGATAGGGTTTTCCCTTGTCACTCTTTGTTCCCTCTTTCTGTTCTGAGATACAACATCATCTAGCAATGAATGTCACACAACAAAACATTTGTTTCTCTCAGAAAACTGTGTCTGGGTTTTTCTGTTTTGACTTTTCAGAAGTAAAATGTTGAAAAAGATTTTTTAACTACCCCCAAAAAGGAAAAAGGAAGCTGGACAAATTCCGTGTTTGTCACAGTACAAGACCGTGAGGTAACACTTAGTCACAAGACAAGTTATCACGACCATGGGAACACTGAAACAGGGACAAAACCACATGATCACGACCAACGCTGTCACAGTACAAAACTTGTCATGGAACATAGAAGGACGTGAAGTAACCACCCTAGAGATTGCAGGATTCTGCAGCATGGAGCCATGATGGTTGAAGTGAAATCAAACTGCTGATGTACAGACAATTACATCTGCCTGTTCTTCACCCCCATGGGGAGCAGTCAGAAACAGGTATTGAATATTGTCAGAATTGACAACTCCAATGTGGGAAGTCCACATGTGATGTGGAATTGCTGCAAGGCATCACCCAACTCTTATGTCTTGAACCCTTCTCTTTGTTTTACTTTTCTTATTCCATGCCATGGTCATGATATTGGTTTCTCGTTTCTGCCCAAAATCTTTCTAGATCAAGGCAATGGTGATTCTGAGTGGCAAAGATGTATGACCTCTGCTCAGTTTTTTTTTACCCAGCGTGTTGTTAGACTGTGGAACTCCCTGCCACAGGATATGATGGTCGCACCTCGCCTGGATGCCTTCAAAAGGGGATTGGACAGATTCCTGGAGGAAAAGTCCATCACAGGTTATAAACCATGATGGAGACGTGTAATCTCCAGGCTTAAAACTGGGGTACTTCAAGGGCCAGATGCAAGGGAGTGGTATCAGGAGACAGATATCTAGTCTTGTGTGCACCCAGATGCATTTGGTGGGGCCACTGTGAGATACAGGAAGCTGGACTAGATGGGCCTTTGGCCTGATCCAGCATGGCTCTTCTTATGTCCTTAAATGTTGGGATCCCTGTTGTGCTTGTTCCAATTACATGAGCTGCTGATGTTTTTCTTGTGTTCTGCTTCTTCAGTGTGTTCTGCTTCAGACCAGGCATTTCCCCTCCGTTCTAAAAAAATGTTATTCCAAACAGCTTTCTTTCCAGTAAATAAAACAGTGTTGATTTTACCGGTGAGAAATGCAGAAGCAAATTTTCCAGAAACTCACAATTACACAGCAAGAAAGCATCTGTGTAGACTTTTTAAGAAATAGCACTCCTTAGGTCTCCCCTGACCTCTGATTCAGTTTGCATTTCTAAGTAAATTTCAGGTTACTGGTATGTCTACTCTGGGACTGATTTGGTGACTCAAAATGTCAATGAAAAAAATGCAATATTTCTTTTTTTTTTTTTTTGCCAGTTGCTTGCGTGAGATTTCAATATTACTGCACACCTAGTACTGCAGGCTTGAGTTGGATTTGTTCCAGTTCATTCAGGGAAGTATTATTCTTTTATCCCTTCCCTAAGGGCAAATGTCATTCCCAGTCCACTTAATTACTGCAGGTTATTGTAATTGAAATTTCCACTAGATCAGTCCAGCTCCAAGAATTTCAGCGATGTTCCTTCAAGGAGGTACGCGGTGTTTTTATTTTCCTAGAATATGTAATCTTCAAGTCATTCCAGGTCTGGCCTGAATCTTGGCTTGATGCTTGGGCTGCTAACCACAGTAATGGGAAGCAACAATAGGAGTCATGTCAACTGTGTGCAAGTCACAAGAAAATTGTATTTACTCCTGCTATAACTCTGGTAGCAAGGAATCATACTGTGGAGAATGGCATGGCAGAGAGTGGTTTTTGTTTTTGTTTTTGTTTTCGTCTATGAAGAACTGAAATGTTTTGTTGAATACTAGAGATGGGCACGAAACGAGCAATTTTTCATTTTCATTTTCGTTTTTTCGTTTCATTACGTAATGAAACAAAATGAATTTTCTCTCCAAAATGAAACGAAACAAACCGAAACAACGGAAATTTTGTCGTGCATTTCGTTTTTGTTGCGGCAAATACATTGAACTGTAATGAATGCTAACGAAACAGCAATTTTTCATTTTTGTTTTCATTTTTGTTTTTTTCATTTCATTACGTAATGAAACAAAAATGAATTTTTTGCAAAATATTCATGAAAAACAAAAACAAATCGAAACGGACCCCCTAAACGACAAACGACAAACGAAACACCATTTTTTTGAGTCATGCCCATCTCTATTGAATACTAAAGATTTTTTTTTAAAAAAATTGCATTCCTAGTCCTCATGGTGAACTTTCAAAAATAAATCAGCACCAGTTTTCTCAAAACATGATAAAACATGAGCCACAGAAGCATTATTGAATTTCAGGCAAAAATTCAGACACAAAACATGTGGCACCTTGAAGACTAACTTTCATATTTTAATGTAACGTTTCGTGGACGCGTCCACTTCTTCAGACATATTTGAGTCTATGAGTCATATTTGAGGATATGAAGTTGCATTCAAAGCTGGCATGAGTGACCTCAGATTCATAACCTCTACAGTTTTTTTGGCTATGAAATTTAGATTGTGTTGTCTTAAAGCTGATTGTACAGAACACAGTAATCATTCTTTTTAGCTGCTTTTGTGAGCAAAAACAGAACTAGGGCCACATTTTCTTTGTTTGGCCATCAAAACACTTGTTTGGAAGATTTCACTGTGTCACTCGTCCTGACAGTTTTTTCCTCAAGCAAGAAAAGTGCACACTTGAACTACCCCCTTCCTCTTTCTGCGTAGTGTACCTTGGCTGCTTCTAGAAATTTGGAAAAATACAGTAATAATAATGATAAAGCTCTCTCACTGGACTGTGATGGTTAAATTTAAGCCATCTGACTTGAATGTCTGTTTCATGGCCTGGGTCATAACAATCTGATTCTCAGTCTTTTATTGACGTCAGCTTAATGGGAAATTTCAAATAGAACCTGTATTAGATTTTCACTATTAGGTTAACAATACAAACTCTTTACAGATGCCTTACATAGAGGGGGCTGTTAACAGAAATATTACATTAATAAAAGTCAGGGTTGCAGATACACACATGAGTGGGCTGTCTTTGTCTTTTGTTTTTCTGTATTTGAATAAGCAGGGTGCTCCCATGGGTGTAGAATATATATTATTTACCATATTTTGATATCAAGCTCTTTGCTACTTAACTGTCATTTAGAAAACCAGTTGACCTTTAAAAGATAAGCAACAGCTTATGGTTGCTTTCTCCCTTTGCCCGTTCATGCCCATACCTTCCTTTTCTTTGCTTTTTAAAGCACAAATATTTTATGTTGCAATTCCAAGCATTTTGAAATTGGAAAATGCCTTATTGGTGCAGCTATTCTATTTATTTTTTATTTATCTTAGGGTATTTTTACCCGGCCTTTCTCCTTGGAAAAGGACCCAAGGCGGCTTACAATAATGAGGGATAATATACAGTCCAGTACAATTAAGACACGTTCAAGTATGAAGAACTACAGCATCAAAAGACAACATTACATTAAAGGTACCAGACAACGCACACAGTGAAAAAGAGAGTAAAATTCCATGTACAGTTATGGGTGAGGGAAACTAACATTGAGAACATATTCTAGAGAGGAAATGGTTGAAACTTCTTAGCTATCCCTTCCTAGCTTGATCTTTCTAAGAAAAATTTCTCTGTGGACCCATAATAATCTATTTCATGCAAAAATCAAAGAAAAACAAAACAAAAGACACAGACACGTGGCACCTTAAAGACTAACTTTCATATTTTAATGAAACGTTCCGTGGACATGTCCACTTCTTCAGACATGTGTGACGTGCAGAATGATGTGTGAAATATAGTATGAGATGGGATATAAATTTCATAGCAGATATTCATTGGCTGTAGTCCAGATACTCATTGGCTGTAGCATATAGAGTTGGGGGAGGGGTGTGGATAGCGGAGGGGAGGGAGGAGGAGGGGGAAGAGGAGGAGGGAGAGTTAATTAGTAGAAATGGTGATAGAAGTGGACGTGTCCATGAAACGTTACATTAAAATATGAAGGTTAGTCTTTAAGGTGCCACACGTCTGTGTCTTTTGCTTTGCTTTGCTTTGTTTTTCTTTGATTTTTGCATGAAATTCTTGAAAAAACCAACACGGCTACCCTCTCTGAAAACTAATAATCTATTATAACCTTTAAATTGTAGAAGTGTCCAAATGGATCATTGGGTCCAGCTGTTGTCAAGGGGGGCACCCTGAACTCCCCACCTCTAGCCATGGACCTATCCAGGGCAAATCTCTCGTTTCAGTACTGGGAAGTCAAGATGCTAGCGAGTGGATGTCACAAATGCACCCACCCCCACTCTTTCTTACGGACATCCTTTAAGGTCACCTTTAGATCAGAAAGGTGAGATTTGGACTGAGAAACAAACCTTGGCTTGTCTGGTGAAAACCTGGAGGGAAGTCCTACGTAGTTGCAAAATCCTTGTATTTTATTTTTGCTGACAGGTGGACTTTTATACAGATTAAAAAAGAAAAGAAAAGAAATCACCTCAGGGTTGGATCCTGAAGGGTTTGAGTTTATAGTTTGTGTTTCCCACTCACTCCTGGCCATGCTGACAGTGGGATTCTGAGAATAAAATGGCCTAGTTATCAGTCCTTTGGTTTTCTCTTTTGGACTTATGTACAGCAGCAACATGACTTCAGTTATGTTTTAATCCCATCTTGTTGTTGTTGTTGTTGTTGTTGTTGTTGTTGCTTGTTGCTTTTTGTTACTGTTGTTATATCATACCTTGTTGTTGTTGTTGTTGTTGAATCATACAGTCATGACTGACTCTTTGTGACCCCACTTTGTGACCCCATGTCCATGGAGTTTTCTTGGCAGGAATACTGGAGTGGCTTGCCAGTTCCTACTCCAGGCGCCTACAGCAGCTGGTGTTCCCTGGTGGTCATCTATCTAAGTACTAGCCAGGCCCGACCCTGCTTAGCTTCTGAGGTCAGGCAAGATCGGATGCATTCAGGGCATCTAAATCCCACTTTTTTACCCTGATCAAACTCAATATCATATCTGTAGAATCTGGGGTTGCTGGGTGGTATTCCTTCTAGGCCTTCATCAGACCTAAAATCATTTGCAAGGTGTTACCTAGACAGGAGATTCAAGTTACAGTTCTCCTACCAGTATATTAGACTAAAGGCTCTTTCCCACCATCTATTTTATGAGTTGATACAGTCCACTGAAATGTTTGACAGTTTCAAGTAACACAGATAAACACAACATGTGCAGCATTTATCTCAGTGGTGTGCTTTGTTGAAGTTTAAAAGTGACACTGCTCGTCTGTGGGAATTGGTCAGTTCCATTGATAGCCTTCAGCAACTAAAAATGCCATTATGTTGGAGGAACTCAACACAGCTTCTCTTTTTCTCTTGCCTTTACTAGACACCATTTATGCATGCTGAGTTGCCTTCTTCTTAGTCCCCAAGGGGGAAGTGGATATAAAAATAGGGCAGTAACTGTAGGATAAGGGCTTCCCATATTATTAAAGATGAATGCAGGTTCTATGGCTTTCCAGTTTTGACTCCTGTTTTCAGTTTATTGGTTTACACTGTTTATTTGCATGGGGATTGCTGGTTGATTAATTTCTAGCATTGGCAGATTCCAGGATCGCCCTAAAACCAGGGGTTGGTGAGCTGTCACGTACAGCTTATTAAAAAAAGAAACACCTTTAAAAGCTTTCAACTTTTTAACTCCACAGTTCAGGGCTTCAGGCTCAAGCATATTCATACCGGGTACTTCCACTATGTGTCAGAACATATTACTTTTAAGTGAAGTGGGGTATGCCTTGAAATAAAAGCACAGGCAGAGCTCGGAGATAGAAAAATGGACTACTAAGCCCAGAGGCCCACAACATGCATGTGTGGAGAGGTAGTTCCAAAAAGTTGCTCCGGCTTTAAGAGAAATCCAGAACAATTGACAGTGTGTAGCCTAGCCGTGCAGGCTGATCCCTTAACATCCAAAAAACAAACCTTCTGATTTTGTTGCTGGTACTGACAAGCTAGGAGCACTTTCAGTCCCTTCATAAGGTTTTGTGCTCCGCTGCCTTTCTTCTTTTGTTTCCCTTCTCTCATTTCTTTTTTTCTTGTTAGTGTCGAGTAGGAATGGGCATTTCATTTTGGAACCAGTAGGTTATGAAACGAAGCACGCGAGCCCAGGTGGTCCTCGGAACCGGCTGATACACACACATCCAATTGCTTTACCTTTCTCTGTCTTACACAGGGTTAAACTCCAATGAGAAAGCACACTGCAACTTCATCTGTGCTAGATCTGTGATGCTGGCCAACCAGGAGCTGTGCAGGGACAGGCATCATCCCGCCTCTCTCTCTGATTGGCCAGCAACACGAAGCAAGAAAGATGACATTGCAGCATGCTTCCTCGTTGGATTTGAACCCTGTACGAGACAGAGAAAGATAAAGATCTCTGTCTATCAGCCTGTTCTGAGCACCACCTGGGCTCATGTGGTTCATTTTAGAGATGGGCACGAATCAAAAAAATGGTGTTTCGTTTGTCATTTAGGGGGGTCCGTTTCAGTTCGTTTCTGTTTTTCGTGAATTTTTGCAAAAACTTTGTTTTCATTTTCGTTCATTTCGTTACCGTTTCATTACCATTTATTTCAATTTTTGTGATTTTTAAAAGCATTTAAAGCAGTTCAATGTATTGCCATAACGAAAATGAAACAGACGACAAAATCTCTGGTGTTTCTGTTGTTCATTTCATTTTAGGGACAAAATTTGTTTGTCATTTCGTTGCGTAACAAAACAAAAAACGGAAACGGAAACAAAAAATTGTTTGTTTCGTGCCCATCTCTAGTTCATTTAGTAACCTACTGGTTCCGAAACAAAATGCCCATCCCTAGGGCTACTAGTTGGCTGTCCTCCTGTTAGAGCAGTACTTTCTTTAAGTAACTTTCGAGGTACTGAATGTTGGATCTGATATTTTCCAGGTTATGGTAGGGGTCACAGCTACATAGGTCTTAACCTAGATCTTAACCTAGGATTCATTCATAAATGTTCAGACTGGTTGAACTTTCCAGATGCACATAATCAGACCTTAGAAAGTTACTTTAAAAAAATCTACAGTTGAAGGCCTACATCTAGCTGCTGGTGTCCACTAGAATAAATTGGTTGGATGAATTGGAAAGGAGTGAACCAACAATGTATGTAAATTAGAGATGGGCTTTTCATTTTGGAAGTGGTCAGCTTCCGAAATGAATTGTGGGAGCTCAGCTGGCATTTGGAACTGGAGGAATGAAATCAACCAATCCCTTACCTTGCACTGGGCTCGCGTGGGGCTAAACTCCAACGAGGAAGAAGCCTCTGACACATCATCGTTTCTTCTTCCTGGCGCTGACCAAACAGGAGCTGCCTCCCTGTCCCTGCACCAGGGAGAAGGAAAGATGACATTGGAGGCTTCTTCCTCATTGGAGTTTAGCCCCACGTGAGCCCAGCGCAAGGTAAGGGATTGGTTGATTGTGTTCTTCTGGTTCCAAATGCCACCTGGGCTCCAGCGGTTTGTTTTGGAAGCTAATGGGCTTTTCCAAAATGAAAAGCCCATCTCAAATGTAAATCCCATTGATTCAGTGGATTTACTCAAGCTGGGACTTTTAGTGGGATTCAGGTCAGAGTGGCAAGCATTCGCCGTGTTTTGTCGTACAGTCTTGATCTAAAGCAGCCATTTTAAAAGTAACTTGGAACAATTCATCCGAATGCTCCAGGCTGCTGATTTGTGTGACAAAATACACCCTCCTCTTTGGAGGTGTCAGGATAAGGTCTCTGGCTGATGAAACAGTTGTGTGGGAAAGGAAGCTTCAACTGATTTATCTACCCCTCTTCTATACTACTGTTTAAGGCATCAGAGTGCTTACCCTGTTGATTTTCTTCTTCCCCTTATTTCTCATTACCACCAGAACATCCAAAGTAGGACACAAGGGGGCAGCAATCAAAAACCACACAATACACCACCTCTGTGATTTAGTGAGGCCACACTGCTGTAACTAAATGTAACTGACGACCACTTACACAATAAAAGGGGAGAAGTTGTCCCTGGTTATCTTTCTTGTGCAATTGGAATATAGCTATCCCTTCATTATTGGGGAAGGGGATGTGTCAAATACTGACAGATGGCCTCTCTAAACTGCTGGACAGCTCAACAGCTGAGGTCTCTGGCTGTGGAACCAGAGGTTGGGCTAAGTGGGTGTCAATGTCTTGGCAACCCCTGGAGACTCAAAAGTGTGCCCACGATTGCTCCAGAGAAGGCAGAGGCAGGCATTCCATGCAAAATGCCTTCACCATCAAATGGACACTGTATATCAGGCATGTCCAAACTTCAGCCCTCCTGATGTTTTGGACCACAACTCCAAGAATTCAAAGCTTAGATTGCCAATGACAAAGGACTGTGGGAGTTGTGGTCCAAAACATCTGGAAGGCCAAAGTTTGGACATGCCTGCTGTACATGTTTGTTTCCAGTGGTTCAACATCCAGTTGTTAAAAATCGGGCATGACAGAGGCAGCATTATACTGATTACCCCTTGGTGGCCATGTCAGCTGTGGTTCACAACACTGCTCTTAATGGTAACTGACTGGGCCAAGCTACCTCTGCATCACAGCCTGCTCTCATGTCATCAGGGATCAGTTTTCCATCCCAAAATACAGCACCTGAGATGGGCAGCCTGGAGTGTATGCCGCTAATTAGGGATATTTTACAGCAGGTGGGAAGGCCTTACACTAACTGTCTGTGTGCTTAACAAATGGCAGAAATTTGAACAATACACAGCCTCCATCAACCTGCCAGGTGACCCAGTTTCCTTATTAACTTTGATTTTACAAATCAAATTTATGGACCTCTTCCATTGGGAGAGGAAGTCAAGTTGGCTGCTATTGCGGCACACCAGCTGCAGGGCTACCAACTGTTAAAAAGTTCCCTAAAGTCTTCGAAATTCTTACCCAGATGTGTGAATTCTGCATCTTTCCCTCATCCTGTCCCAGCTCACCAAGCAGTCTTTCATACCTATGGCTTTGACAGACATTAGGTTGTTAACATTTACGACTGTGGTTTTATCTGCCCTTAGGGTTGTCTGAGAAGCTTGTGAGTGTAGGGCACTCAGGTGTGACTCTTCATATCCACCCCCCCAAGGATAATGTTCTCTTTTATGATGATGTAGTGCTTTTGGCCAAACTTCGGTACAGTATGACATTTCTACATAACCCAACCTTGGATATAGCCAACCTTCTACCCTCCACCTCAGAATCACTTAGCGGTATCATTGCATTTTAAAATAATTATTCAGTAGATCTCTTAGCATTCTACTTCAACAGGATGGGATATGTTTGACCGACAGCAAAGCTGTTCATGTGCTAACAAGGCCCTAGAATGGGGCAACCAGACTCTTCTCAACATGTTTCAAAATGGGTCATTTAAGCTATATCTTTAACTTATGAGGTAGCAAATAAGCCTCTGCATCCTTACAAAGACTTTGTTTTATTCTGCCCTGTTAAATACCCTCCTTCTCTACTCCTTTTCTGTTCAATTGGCTGTTTATAATATTAACTTCCTAAAAATGTTCTTTCTGTTTTTATAGCCACTGCCGCAGTTTAGGAACACTTGATTAATGATGTTCAGTGTGTAACGTTTGGTACCATGGCTTAGGAGGAGTGGGGTGAGTGAGTGGGGGATAACACAACATCCCTTAGTTTCCCAGGCAATCAGACATCAAATCCTTGGCCTGGCTCATGCTCAAAAACTATTTTGAATTTCCAGTTCTTAGCGTGAAGTTTCTAGGTCTCCAAGCAAAAATTCCCTTTGGGATTTCCCAGCTAAGTTTGGCAGAACTACTCATGAAAAACATCCCAGCTCAAAAATTGGTGGTGCCATTCACTGTTCTTGCTCTTAAAGCAGGTCGGAGGATCAAACGGCCTGAAAATCATGGAGGGCCATTCGTTTTGTTTCTGCAGTTCACCTTTTCCAGGAAGTAGATGTGAGACTGGCTAGTTCAGTGGTTTAGGCATCTAGCTGCAAAGCTAGAGTCTGAGAGTTCAATTCTCCACTGTGTCTCCGATGAGTAGAGCCGACTTGTGTGGCTTTGGGCAAACGGTGCACTCCCAAGTCACCTCCAGAAGAAGGGAATGGTAAACCACGTCTGAGTATTCTCTCCTTAGAAACCCCTGGCAAGGATGTTCATAAGACAAAATTAACTTGATGGCATCACAGCAGGCATGTCCAAACTTTGGCCCGCCTGATGTTTTGGGCCACAACTCCCAGAATTCTAAGCTTAGACAGCCAATGACAAAGGACTGTGGGAGTTGTGGTCCAAAACATCTGGAGGGCTGAAGTTTGCACATGCCTGCATTACAGTGATTATGATTTTGATTAAATCTGAGAGACATTCCCAAGAAGTAACATACTTGGTACTTCCTCTGCATGCATTGTGAGTTTGAGTGTGTAATACTGAGTCCCAAGTGTGGAAACCATGTTGTTTGAGTCCAGCTCACATCAGCTCCAGTCATTGGATGGGCCAATGAGAGTTGTAGCTCAAAAGCACCTAGAATACTGCCTGTCGCACTAATTGGAACAGTGTATAACCTTGTATAGACTTGAGCTTAGATTTTCCAGTCTTGGGCCAGGAATGACTAATGCAGTCCAGAGCTTGGACGTATTACAGATCAGTACCAATCTAGACTAAAACATTTTCCTGAAAAAAATATGTGGTGATTTGATGCAGGGCTAGAAATCCTGCAGCCAGTGGCCAAACTATAGTTCCTGCCCCCAAAGAAAGCTGGGCTCTGCTAAGCATTTTCTGTGTACAGATGGACAGTTGATCTCAGCTGTGGCTGGTTTGGGGGCATATTATGGTAGAATGACTTTTTTCTCTGTGCTCATGAGGCCCTAAAGTGATGAGTGCATGCATTTTTAGGACAATTGGGGTGGAAAGAATACGTTGGTCTTGTGCAATGCAATGATGCTCTGATTTATAAACATCTCCGTTGAAGGCACAGCGCAAGAGCAATTCCCAAAAAAAAAACGCTTCTAGGGGAGAAGTTAGCCGAGGCAACCTCCGAAGCCAACTCCAGAAATCTCCAGGTATTAATCAGAAGAGGCTCCATGCTGAACAGGAGCTGTTCTTGGCTGTCGGATGTATGGGCTGGCACGAAACAGCTAGTATTTATTATTTGAAAGATGGGATATAGGGATGAAAGATGGGATATAGGGAAAGAGACTTAGAGGGTTACTTCACATCCATTCTTGTCCTGGGAGGAAGTTCGTTGCATGTTGATGTCAGTTGCGGTCACGTGGTCCTCTTGCGGTTCTGTCCCTGTTCCCGTGTACGCACAGGCGTGATTGATGATACCGGCATGACTGTTTTCGCACGTCCTCGTTCTGTGATGAGATGTGAAATTCCATGCCTTTGTTCTCCTTTTTTTTTCTGGCCCGACCTTCCGTTTTTTGATGTTTCGATTCTCCAAAGCCTTGCCTTCAATGTGTTATGGAGCTAAGTTTGAGGCATTTGTCTTTTAATCTCTCTTCACTGCGTTACTGACTCCATAGGGAATGTACTGGCGAATGGCACTTTATAGTCCTGCCACTAGATGGAGAATGGCATGTTGCGGGAGGAGACTGACCTCACGGGCACTTGTCTCGGAATGAGAAGCAAGATGAGGGGATTCCCGAGGCCAGGGAGGGGAATCTCTCATCCCGCTTAGATCGCAGTTCAGGGGGTGTGGTTGGGACAAACTCCCTCATCCCGCAATGGATGTGCGGTTAGATTTCTTCATACCGGTCCCTAGCGGGACCGCGGACAGCAATGAGATGGACGTGAAGTATCAGCCTTTTGGGCAAAAAACCTCTTATGCAGGTAAGAATGGCAGAAGGGAAATGGCTTTACTTGCAACAACAAAAATAGCAATCAAAGCTCAATTTACCAACCTCAGAAGGATGTCTACCTGGGATAGAACCCAATGTGGCACAATAATTCAAGGTGCATACATAACCACATGCTAACATGTCAACTTTGCTGACATGAGCTGGACTGGGACTCTCTTCCCCCACCCCAGTTGGTTTCTTTCTTTCTTTGTATCAGAGCATTGCATGCCCTCCCAAGTGAGACCCGCCTGGCGCCAACGTTGATGACATTCTGGTGCCAGGTAAAAGCATTCTTGTTCCAGAAGTTTTTTAACTAATTATTGTGGGTCCTGATGGCGATTTTAGTGTAGTATTTTAATATATTGTAGTTATTGTATTTAAATGTTTTATTGTTTATAATTTTGATGTTTTAATTGTCTGAATTGTTTATTTTGATTGTGAGCCCCCCAGAGACCTTTGGGTAGTGGGTGGCATACAAGCTAAATAAATAAATAAATAAATAAATAAATAAATAAATAAATAAATAAATAAATAAATAAATGACTTAAAATTGAGATGCCTATGACATGCAGGTAAAAATTAAAAGGACAACTTAAAATGATAAAAATCATCAGACTTTTTTTGACCAAAAATGAGCTACCCTGGGTGCTTTTTAAAAAGGAGACAGAACTGAAGAGGAAGAAAAAGCAAGTTGAAAATGGGAGGGAATTTATTTATTTATTTTTACCCCACCTTTCTCCTTGGAAAAAGGACCCAAGGCAGTTTACAGAATGAGGGATAATATACAATAATATATGTTGCCTTGCATGTTGTTTTACTCTGGTATTTGAGCAATATCTGTGGTGAAAGATATTGCTCAATAACATCCAGCATCCTGCTTGGCAAATGAACAGGTACAGTTCAGTAGGAATGTAACGCTGATTCAACTAAATCCCCTACACAGCCTTATAATCGCTCCATTCAAGCAGTGGAAGGAATGCCATGAATACGGCTTCACTAACACCTTTCTTCACCCAAGGGGAGACCTAAGCACCTCTCTCTTTTGGACCGATTCCCCACAAAGACCCCTGTGCTTCTTTTCTCCCTGCTTCTGGAGAACATCCAGATGGACTCAAATTATCTCCTGGGTTGCATTTGGCCATTCAAAAAACTTGACCAGTTTCTTCTGCCTCCTGCTACATAACTTGGAAAGTTCTACACAAATGACTTCAAGAGGTGGTTTCCTACAGTTGTGCCAGCTATCTGAGGTCACATGGATGACTGCCACAGAGTGAGAGTCTGTGTGTGAGAGAACACTTTTTCTGTTTCCCTGATGCAGTGCTCTTCCCAGGTGACTCACTCTTGGTTGTTGTTCTTAAGTGATTTCAGCTTGCTTCCAACTAACTTAGGCTGATACTTCACATCCATCTCATCGCTATTCACGGTCCCGCTTGGGACCGATATGAAGAAATCTAACCGCACGTCCATTGCGGGATGAAGGGAGTTCGTCCCGACCACGCCCCCTGAACTGCGATTTAAGCAGGATGAGAGATTCCCCTCCCTGGCCTCAGGAATATCCTCATCTCGCTTCTCGTTCCAATACGAAAGCCCATGGGGTCAGTCTCCTCACGCAACATGCCATTCTCCATCTAGTGGCAGGAGTGCAAACTGCCATTTGCCAGTACATTCCCTATGGAGTCAGCAATGCAGTGCAGAGAGATTAAAAGACAAGCGGGATGAGAGATTGCCCTCCCTGGCCTCGGAAATCTCCACGCAATCAACACACAATGAATTTCCTCCCGGGACGAGAGTGGACATGAAGTAACCATCTTAGGGGAACTCTATCCGCTGAAGGCCTCCAAAAGATCCTGTCACTAATAGTAAACTATTTGTTTCCTATTAGTAGTAAACCTTGTTGTTGTTGTTGTTGTTATTGTTTCCCCATCATCAAGTAAACATATTTTCATATTGTTTGTTGTTTTTGCTTTGACTTCTATATTGCCCCATAATGCTAGAGCACTTTCCAGGCGGTTTACAACATAATTATGCAAATAGCAACATGCCCCCCTTCCAGCTGGATACTCGTTTTGCTAACCTCAGAAAGACAGACTAAGTCGACCTCGAGCCAGCTAACTAACCCATTGGGATTGAGCTCAAGTTGTGAGCAGAGGCTTGGCTGCAGCACTGCAGTTTAACAACTGTGCCACAGGTCTCATTATTCCCAAAGCGTTCTGAAACAGTTTTAGTCTTGCCTACTGGGGTTGTGTTGGCTTTTTGGAGAAGTTGCCAATTGTTTCTCTGTCCTGTGGGAGCTTTACACTTGTCTAAATCCAAACTCACGGTGCCATGGTCTGTTCCACTTAGATGGGAAAAATCAAACTCTTTAGAAAAGTTTGGCGCTATGCTTTTCTTTCTTTCCGTGAGGCCATTTTGGCTGGTGGGATATGCATTAAATAATGCAACAGGCAGTTTGGTATTGCCATTTTAATCTTTAATTTTAGTTTTAGCTTTGTATGATACTTTCCCCCCCATTTCCCCCTCCCCCAAACTGGCTATCTATTTAATTCTGAACTATCTGATGATCTAAAAATCATCCTAAACTATTCTAAAAGAAGTGAATAAAGGATTTGTGGGCCCTTACCCTACAAGTTCCCATGTTCCTATGCTACCTAGTGGTTTCACTGTTAAACAGTTCAGGAAATCCTATTGGGACGGCCACCACGTTGATGATGACATTGGCATTGAGTGCTGGCAACAGTGTTGAGACGGAGTTTGAATGGCTAGGTGGGTTCCGTGTTTTCCAGACAAACTTGGCTGCTTGGTGCCAAAGACAGCCTAACCTATTGACTCTTTACACAGCCATTCCCATGCATGCTGTCACCAGCTCTGAGTGTTCAGCATTCTCACCAGAAGCCCTCCAAAGCCAGAAGAATATAATAATCATGAAAATAGCGGTTTGGCATCAAAGTACTGTATGCTAATGCAGTTCTTATGGCCATCTGTAATACAATATGAACAATTTCAGGCAATCTGATTTTCTGCAGGTCTTTTATCCTGGAGTATTGGTATATTTATTATATCTGCCTGGATTCCTCAGTTTTTGGTCCTGATGGTTGGGACTTCATGGGTGTTGTAGTTGGACATATGAACAATGCACCAGATTGGTGAATGCTGATATACGAAATTCCTGTTGATAGGAGAGGGACATCTTATGAGTCTTTGGAGGCATGTCTCCTAATTTCTAAGTGACTTTGGGAAAAATTGAGGTTCAGGATTCTTTTCAACAGAGGAGAGCAAGCTGCTTCCGACAACTGGCCCCCTCCGGTTAGCAGATGGAATTGCAAGAGAGGGAAAGGGGTGCCCAGAATCCCAAATGCACCCTTCCCAAAGTTCATAACAGAGCACAAATGATGACATTAATTGGTTGTACAGCAGCTCCCAGAAGTCTCCTAGCTTGTGGGGACAGAAAGGCCATACCGTTTGGAGAAGTTCTGGGGGTTTTTTTGGGAGGGGGAGGTGAGGGGGATAAACGCTTTTCCAGGCTGTGATTCCCACAGTCCCTCTGCACCCCTCCATATTTCTTGAATTATTGCTGGTTGATGATGAGGAGGAACAGTTATGGTCCTGGTCAAGCATTCCCCAGCTGATCTCTTGTGTGGGATTACATGTTGCCTTCAACTGTGCTCACCAGTTCCTTTCTGCTTTTTTAAAGACAAGTGTGAACGGCACCCATCTATCTCACAGGACTTAATGGGTTCTGGCTGGGACAGAATGTGTGCCCTGATAAGGGCCCATCTGCCTCTTTCTGAGGGATGTCTCATTTACCTTCCTTCTAATTAAGGTAAATACCAACTCTGTGTTCAAACACGAGCTCTTGAAAACAACCATGTGTCTCCAGTTCCAATTGTATGCTGGTGCAAGCAAGGGCAGCGAGAGGAGCGGTGGATGGACAGGGAGCAGAAATAGCATGTGATAAATGTGAGGAATCGGGTATTCAGCAGCATTGCTGGAGAGACGAGGTATCTGAGTCAAGAGAAGGATTGCTTGCTGTTTGTGACAGTAGCTTGATTTATGGCTGCTGAATTATTTAATTTTTTTCCTCTGCCAACGGTGGATAACTGAATCAGTGGACAATGAATCAGTGGATATGGGGGCCTACTGTAATTCCAAGCATAACCTCATGGACGGAGTCTGTAGGAATATGCTGTTGTTAGTTTCAGTCTGTATATGTCTGCCTCTGTAATAGTATTTACATTGGACCCTTGTATAACATACAGCTTGTATAACATAAAATCTGTACAACATAAAAAATTCCGGAGATGGGGGAAATTTGCTTAACATAATCGCCTATGGGGAAAATCTGTACAACATAAAATGGGATTACTCTGTTTTCAATGCATTCCTATGGAAATTCGTATAAAGGAAAATTTGAACAAATTAATTCCATTTAATTTCATTTGGAACAAATTAATTCCTTTATAGAAGGTACCACTGTATTTATGTGATGTTTCTGTAAACCATGAACTGGTTGAATTTCTGGCAAAAGGCCTCGAAAAAATTATCAAGGAACTGCCAGAAAGCAGATGTGACTCCTGTCCTCCGTTACTAATGAGGAGTGATTTCTGGGAGCCAAAAGGCCGCTAGAAAATAAAAACCTATATGTAATGAAACAACACATGTCTAGGATGAAATAAGTACTGATTCTTTTCAGAAATAAAACATGGCCTTCTGCATTCCAATTTTTAAATTTGTAGAGCAGTTCTAGAGCAGATGCAAGGTGTAATATCAAGGGAAGGTTGGAAATTAATATTGATTGTATTTATGCTCTGCTTTTCTGCATTAGTGAAGGGCTGCAGCCCACACACTCACAAAGAGGAACAGCTGCCAAATTAGCACAATTTAAAAATGCAATGCCCCCCCTCGCAAAGAAGCAGAAATGGTAAAATGCAGGGAGGAGTCAGAGCTAACAATAAATTAAACACCCTGGAGATGAGAATAGTCTTAACTTTCTGTCTGAAAAGAGGCTAATGCATGCAGTCCTTGACTTCCTCCTAACATGTGCAGAAACGGACTCCAAGATGAAAAGGCTTCAGATGTTTATCTTTCACTTTATGACTTCAAGACTGTGCCGGTCTTGGTGTCATTGTCAGGTTCCCTGGCTCCAAGCTGTTGAGGATAAAATGTCTTGCATTCTAAAATATTGTGCCCTTTTCTTGTTTATCCTCTGGAGTGGCTGATTCAGGAAACAGTCCACCTCCCAGGCTCCAGGAGCATGCTGTGGATGGGTAAAGTAAGGGCATAAATATATTGGTTGCAGTTGTGGTCCATCTAGCTATGGCAAGGATCCAGAGTATCATGTGTGTGTGTGTTGTGTCGTTACAGTCGTGTCTGACTCTTCGTGACTCCATGTCCATGGAGTTTTCTTGGCAGGAATACTGGAGTGTAGAGATGAGCACAAATTAAAAAAAATGACGTTTCGTTTGTCGTTTGTTGTTTGGGGGTCCGTTTCGGTTCGTTTCCATTTTTCGTGAATTTTTGCAAAAAATTCATTTTCATTTTCATTCATTTCGTTACTGTTTCGTTACCATTTATTTCATTTTTTGTGATTTTTTTTAGCATTTAAAGCAATTCACTGTATTGCAGTAACGGAAACGAAACGCACAACAAAATTTCCGGTGTTTCTGTTCGTTTCGTTTCATTTTGGAGACAAAATTCGTTTGTCGTTTCGTTGCATAACAAAACAAAAAATGAAAATGGAAATGAAAAATTGTTCGTTTCGTGCCCATCTGTACTGGAGTGGTTTGCCAGTTCCTACTCAAGGTGCCTACAGCACCTGGTATTCCCTGGTGGTCTCCCATCCAAGTACTAACCCGGGCTGACCCTGCTTAGCTTCTGAAATCAGGAGAGATCAGATATACTTAGGGCATCTAGGCAGCTAGAGTATCAGGTAGGTTGCATAAAACCCAACAAAACCACTTGTCCAAAGCATGCTTGCTGTGTAGAAAGCACGGATTTCGTGAATGTGGGAGGGCTTGACCCCCTCCACAACTTAATCAAGTCCAATGGTAAAAAACTCGCTCATTAATAACATCATCTTCAACAGTCGTTACTACTGACATGATCATCAACAACAAAAAACTTATAATAGGAGGGAAAGGTGGGAAGAACTAATGAAATTGTTCTTGTGGCAGCTCTAGGACAACGTTAAATAGAGCCTCAGTGTGTCAAGCTGGCAAATAGGAGCCATCCTTGACTACTGGAGCAGGGCATGTTCGCACAGACACCAAGTCCTGTGCCTGGATGCAATGGGGAGTTTGCTATTTTGCTATCAACCCTTCTCAGATTCCTGGAAACCCATAGCACAGGGTAGATCAGCGGGAACAAGGTACAGTGGGCCCTTGTATAACAAACAGTTTGTATAACATAAAATCTGTACAACATAAAAAATTCCGGAGATAGGGGAAATTTGCTTAACAGAATCGCCTATGGGCTGAATTCGTACAACATAAAAATGGTCGCGATTAGGGATTACTCTGTTTTCCTATGGGAATTTTGTATAAAGGAAAATTTGCTTCACAGAATTTCATTTGGAACAAACTAACTCCTTTATGCAAGGTACCACTGCATTTCGGACCCGTTATTTTATTATGTTCCATTAAATTGCTAATGGGAAACTCATACATTAATGACCACCCTGCATTTTTTGCCATTCGTCTTCGCAGACCTGACTTCCCTTATTGAGAAGGAATTGAGTTAGTCAATGTCATAAGAACATAAGAACATAAGAACATAAGAAGAGCCATGCTGGATCAGGCCAAAGGCCCATCTAGTCCAGCTTCCTGTATCTCACAGCGGCCCCACCAGATGCGTTTGGGAGTGCATGAGACTAGATATCTGTCTCCTGATACCACTCCCCTGCATCTGGCCCTTGAAGTACCCTGGTTTAAAGCCTAGAGATTACACATCTCCATCATGGTTTGTAACCCGTGATGGACTTTTCCTCTAGGAATCTGTCCAATCCCCTTTTGAAGGCATCCAGGCCAGATGCCATCACCACATCCTGTGGCAGGGAGTTCCATAGACTTACAACGCGCTGGGTGAAAAAATATTTTCTTTTGTCTGTTCTTACTCTCCCAGCACTCAATTTGAGTGTATGTCCCCTAGTTCTGGTATTTTGAGAGAGGGAGAAGAGCTTCTCTCTATCCACTTTACTCATACCCTGCATTATTTTGTATGTCTCAATCATATCCCCCTCAAGCGCCTTTTTCCAGACTGAAGAGGCCCAATTGTTTTAGCCTTTCTTCATAGGGGAGGTGCCCCAGCCCAGTAATCATTTTAGTCGCTCTCTTCTGCACCTTTTCCAGTTTCACTATGTCTTTCTTGAGATGCGGTGACCAGAATTGTACACAATACTCCAAGTGGGGCCTTACTATTGTTTTGTATAACGGCATTATAATGTTGGCTGTTTTATTTTCAATCCCCTTGATAATCCCTAGCATGGAATTGGCCTTCTTCACTGCTGCCACACATGGGGAGACACCTTCATGGAGCTGTCCACCAACACACCAAGATCTCTTTCCTGATCCGTCACGGATAACTCAGAGCCCATGAGTTGATAGATGAAGTTTGGATTTTTTTGCCCCAATATGCATTACTTTACATTTGGTTACATTAAAACGCATTTGCCATTTCTCAGCCCACTCCCCCAGTTTGGAGAGATCCTTCTGGAGCTCTTCACAATCTTCTCTGGTTTTTACCACATGGAAAAGTTTTGTGTCATCTGCAAACTTGGCCACCACACTGTTTATCCCTGTCTCCAGGTCATTTATGAACAGATTGAAAAGCACCGGTCCCAGGACCGAGCCCTGGGGCACACCGCTTTTCACTTCTCTCCATTGTGAAATTTTCCCATTGACACCTACTCTTTGTTTCGGGATCTCAACCAGTTCTCAATCCATAAGAGGACCTGCCCTCTTATCCCCTGACTATGCAATTTTCTCAGCAGCCTTTGGTGAGGGACTGTGTCAAAAGCCTTTTGAAAATCCAGATAGACTATATCCACCGGTTCACCCAAATCCACGTGCCTGTTGACCTTTTCAAAAAAATTCTAAAAGGTTTGTAAGACAAGATTTACCCTTACAGAAGCCATGCTGATTTTCTCTCAGCAAGGTTTGTTCTTTTATGTGTTTTAAGATTTTCTCTTGGATTAGGCCTTCCACCATCTTCCCTGGGACAGATGTAAGGCTTGCCTGTAGTTTCCTGGGTCCCCCTCCTTCCTTTTTAAAAATTGGTGTGACATCCGCTATCCTCCAGTCCTCCGGCACTGTGGCGTTTTAAGAGACAAGTTGCATATTACCGTTAAGAGATCTGCAATTTCATTTCTCAGTTCCCTAATAACCCTTGGGTGGATGCCATCTGGGCCCGGTGACTTGTTAATCCTCAATTTATCAATTAGTCCTAAAACCTCCTCTCTTTTAACCTGTATTTGATTTAATTCTTTAGTCAAGAGGGGCGGCTCAGGCAGCGGAATCCGCTCAAGGTCCTCTGTCGTGAAGACAGACGCAAAGAACTCGTTCAATTTCTCTGCAATGTCCAAGTCCTCCTTAAGCTCCCCTTTTCCTCTCTCACCATCCAGAGGCCCAATTGGTTCTCTGGCAGGTTTTCTACTTCTAACATATTTAAAGAAGCTTTTATTATTACCCTTTATATTGCTAGCCATGCGTTCCTCAAAGTCTTTCTTTGCCTCCCTTATCATCTTTTTACATTTCTTTTGCCAGAGTTTGTGTTCCTTTTTATTTTCCTCATTTGGGGAGGATTTCCATTTACAGAAGGACCTCTCCTTGTGCTTTAGAGCCTCTCTAACTCCACTCGTTAACCATGCCGGTGTCCTCTTGGACTTAAATGAGCTCTTCTTTCTTTGTGGTATGCACTTGTGCTGGGCCTCTATTATTGTTGTTTTAAACAGGCTCCATGCACTCTGAAGAGATTGGATTCTTCTAACCCTCCCCTTCAGTTTCTCTCTAACTAGTTTCCTCATCTGAGGGAAGTTTGCCCTTCGAAAATCAAGGGTTTTTATGTCTGATTTGGTTGACACTCTTCCTCCGACATGCATGGCAAAGGTAATTGCAGCATGGTCACTGTTCCCCAGAGGCTCAGTGACATTCACATCCCTGACGAGGTCCTGAGTATCACACAATATTAGATCTAGAGTTGCCTGTTCTCGGGTGGGCTCCATGACAAGTTGCTCTAAGGCACAGTCATTCAGCAAGTCGAGAAACCCAGTTTCTCTTTCTTGCCCGGAGCTCGCATTGGCCCAGTCAATGTGGGGATAATTAAAGTCCCCCATGATTACTATCCTATCCCTCTTAGCCACCTCCATGATTTCTCTCCTCATTTCAAGGTCCCCCTCAAGTTTTTGATCTGGTGGACGATAGAATACTCCAACTATCATATCACTCTTTGGACCTGGTAGTTTAACCCACAGTGATTCTATGGCGGAGTCAGACCCTCTGTCAATCTCCATTCTGCTGGATTTTATGCCTTCTTTGACATAGATGGCCACTCCTCCTCCAACCCCCCTCTCTATCCCTTCTATAGAGTTTATAGCCTGGGACTGCTGTGTCCCACTGGTTCTCCACATTCCACCAGGTTTCTGTTATGGCTATTATATCAATGTTATCCCTAGCTGCCAGATGTTCAAGTTCTCCCATCTTTGCTCGGAGGCTTCGAGCATTGGCGTAGAAGCACTTGTACAGTGGGTCCCGCAACAGCTGCTGCCTTGTTCTTCTCCCCCCACAGCTTTTATTTTCAGTAGACGAACTGTCACATTCCGCTATTCTGCCAGTGTTAATACTTGCTATGTCATCTCTATGTGATTCTCTACCCTCTCCAACCTCATTCCCGAGGATGAGGTGTTCAACCGGATGCCACACAGCTCCTGTCGGCTTTCCCCAGTTATCAGTTTAAAAGCTGCTCTGCTGCCTTTTTGAGGTTGAGTGCCAGCAATCTGGTCCCATCATGATTCAAGTGCAACCCATCCCTCCTGAACAGGTTTGGCTTGTCCCAAAATGTTCTCCAGTTCCTGACAAATCTAAAGCCCTCCTCTCGACACCATCGCCTCATCCACGCATTGAGGCTTCTGAGTTCTGCCTGCCTGGCGGGACCTGCATGAGGAACAGGTAGCACTTCTGAAAATGCTACCTTGGAAGCCCGGGACTTCAATCTTCTACCTAGCAACCTGAATTTGGCTTCCAAGACTGACCGCTTGGCCTTCCCGACATCATTGGTACCGACGTGTACCATGACCACTGGCTCCTTCCCAGTTCTCTCTAACACGCTATCTATATTTCTGGTGATGTCTGCAACCTTTGCACCCGGCAGGCAAGTGACCATCCGGTTATCATGCTCCTCACAAATCCATCCCTCCGTATTTCTAATGATAGAATCCCCTAGCACAATGAGCTTCTCTCCTGCAGCCTGCTCATCAACATGTACCTGATCTTGTATCTCATCAATAGTGATGAGGGAGAGATCCTCCGGCGAAACCACTTCTTCCTCTATGTGTGCCTCATGAGGTGTGCTGAGGGAAAGAGCTTCAAATTGATTGTGCAAGATGAGACTCTCTGAGCGATGCCTTGGCCTTCTACTCCTTTGAGTCACATTCCTCCACCCATCCACCTCCTGAGTTGGGGGAGTGACTTCCTCCTCTGAAGTGTGCCCTGTCTCTTCTTGGACCTGGATAGTCTCGTCCGCTCTGTCCAGGAACTGCTCAAGCTCCTTAATATGTTGCTGGTCCACTATGCGAGCCTCTAGCTGCTGGACCTTCTCTTCCAATAGCGCTACCAGCTTGCACTTGCAGCAGATGTAGTTCTGCACACGCTCTGTCAAGATAACAAACATGGCACAAGTACTGCAGGTAACCACAGCTGCTCCCTGCAACTCCATTTTAACTATTACAATAAAATGTATTCAAGGTCTCAAAAATGTAAACTTGCACTTTTTTTTTAATCTAGTAAGACTCTTTACTTCTTTTATTGTTTAGTCAAAGTCTAACAGTGTAGGGGCCGCTAAAGCTAAAGTAAGACTCTTTACTTCTTTTATTGTTTAGTCAAAGTCTAACAGTATAGGGGCCGCTAAAGCACCTCTACTCCAACTACAAGCACGTCAGGAAGTGTAGGACCTCCTGAGGAGTTGCTTGGCTTGGGAATTCAATTAAATGTCAGGCGTTGGGCATAAATAAGTAGGGCAAAATCCAGTCATAGCTTTAAACAGAATGAACTGTGAATGAACAGGACCCTGGATTCAGTGGACGTACTCCAGGTAGAAGTAACAACTGGACTTCATTACCATTATTACCATTATTGAGGGTGTATCATTACCATCATTGAAGGCGTATTTTCACAGCAAGCCGGCAACATTTCAGGAATTCGACTTTAAGTGAAAATTTAACGTTCCTGCTATTTGCGTGTTTAAACACATGGCTTAAGACGAGGCATCAGATCTCCTCTGCTGTAGCTTGGTAGACGTGTGCTGGTAAAACTGGAGCATGTTTAAGGAGGTTGGGGGGGGGAGTTACAGAGAGAACAAAGGCACACAACGTTGCATTTGGTGCCTACCTCTTTGCTCCTTTGTTGAGAAGAGAAGCATTTCCCAGGCCTGCAAAGTAAATGTCAACTTCTTTCATTACTGCCCAGAAGGAAATGCCATTTGACAGTTGGCTGTGCCACACCGATGGAGCCGTAGTGTGACTGGGTGTGGGTTGCTAATGCCCTGCAGTGTTGTTCCGGGATTTATTTTATAATTCAGTTCCCTGGCCTACAGATTTACTGCCTAATCAAGTCAACGTTGAACCTCCAAAGGGTGCTCTTCAAGCCGGAGAAATCGCTGCCCTGGATTTCACGGTGGCAGAACACAGAGTGCAGTTTCAAAGGCCTTCTGTGGTAGTGGCTTCTGAAAACATGGGTGCCCGCTGCCCAGGCATCTTGCCACCTCTGCGGTCTTGGGCAGGGCTAGCAATGGGCCGGGCCAAAGATGATCTTGGGACGATACGCTCATAAGAACATAAAAACATAAGAAGAGCCATGCTGGATCAGGCCAAAAGCCCATCTAGTTCAACTTACTGTATCTCACAGTGCCCCCACCAGATGCATCTGGGAGTGAACGAGACTAGATGTTTGTCTCCTGTTACCACTTGCCTGCATCTGGCCCTTGAAGTACCCCTGTTTTTTTAAGCCTGGAGATTACACATCTCCACCATGGTTTGTAATCTGTGGTGGATGTCTCCCCCAGGAATCTGTCCTTTTGAAGGCATCCAGGCCAGATGCCATCACCACATCCTGTGGCAGGGAGTTCCACAGACTAACAATGCGGTGAGTGAAAAAATATTTTTTTTGTCTGTTCTTACTCCATCAGATAAGCTGGTCCCAAGCCATGGAGGGTTTTGTAAATCAAAACCAAAGCTTTGAACCTTATCTGGGAGGTAACAGGTAACCAATGCAGGTGGGCCAGAATGGTGGTGATGCGGTCATATCTTTCCACACCAACCACCAATTTCGCCGCCATATTCTGCACCCACTGCAATCGCCGGATAAGAGCCATCTTTCCTCAGCCAGACAGCCATTATGATTCAATTATGAATTACAGATAAAAAATAGGTTTTCCAGACTAGCATGTTAGTAAGGGAAGGAGGGTTGTATGGTTGTGATGGGGACTCAACAGAACCCCAGTTCTTTTTAGGAGTTCCATACTGTGCTATACTCAAGCTCTGCAGAAATAGACGTAGGCTGGAGCTTTCTTTGCATCCCAGGTGGTGGCGGTGGATAAATTTTTCAGTTTGCTCCAGGTTTCTTCACATCTGCCTCCCTGCCTTAATTTAACTCTCGTGAGGGGGAGGGAGCCGCTCTGATGTCGTAAGCAGCAGGAAACATTAAATGATTAAAATTGATGCCAATTTCCTCCCGAATAGCAAGGTGCATTGGGATTATGGGTTAATCAGAGGCCATGCTGATTGGCAAATCTCGTTAACCTTCCTCGCTGCTCCCCTGGATCTGAGAAATCAAAAATAATAAAAATAACAATAATGACACACCACTTTCTGCCCATAAGTGGCACTTAACGGTGCTCTGATGTCTTCGCCCATCAATCTCAACTGCTCGGGAACAGATGGCTGCAATCGGAGAGGCAGCTGAGGGCAGAGAGAGAGAGAGAGAGAGAGAGAGAGAGAGAGAGAGAGAGAGAGAGAGAGAGAGACAGAGACAGAGAGAGAGAGAGAGAGTCAAGGCCAGCTTGCTCCAATGGTTTCAACACCCTTGTTTTTGCAGATGGCAGCAAGACTGAATCTGTAAAGGACAGGGAGAGAGAGAATGCAATATTTAGTGAGAAAAACCTAAGGCAGACATGTCCAAAGTCCGGCCCAGGGGCCAAATGCAGCCCGATTTAAAATTTTGAGTGGCCCTCAGCCTCTTCTCCCTGCCGGCTCAGCCTGTCACTTATCCCGGCCAGCCGGCCCTTCCCTGTGCTGGCTTGCCTGCCATCCCTGCCTCCGCCATCCCCTCAGCCAGCCACACTGCTTACCCACTCCTGGCTGCATTGCTGCAGCATCTTCTCCACCTCCTTGCGAGGGAGGGCAGTATATGCGAGCAGTGGTGCGTCTTGGGTGTGCGTGGGCTGATTCCCGGGCTGTGCAACAGCCACCAGGTTCTTGGGCATCTTGAAACCATAGCACTCGCAGCTGTTGCGGATGTGCACGGACCCCTGACCTAAGGGCTCCTCATCCACTGGACGAGGGTGAATGAAATAAGAGGCCTTAGATTTAAAGAATAAAATATTCCACCAAAGTATCATGGTGAGAAGCTCTAGCATTTCTCTGAGTAGGTAAACCAGGCATGTTGAATGGGTCCAGAGGAGGGCGACCAGGATGGTTGAAGGTCTGGAAGAAATGTCTTATGAGGAGCGACTTAGGGAGATGGGAATGTTTAGCCTTACAAAAAGGAGGCTGAGAAGGGATATGATAAGTATGTTTAAATATTGATAATATGTCATACTGAAGATGAGTACTGGTTTGTTTTCCATGGCTTCAGAGACTAGGATTCGGGGCAATGGTTTCAAACTACTGGAAAAGATTCCATTTGAATATTAGGAAGAACTTCCTGATGGTTAGAGCTGTTCGGCAGTGGAATAAGCTGCCACGGAGGGTGGTGGAGTCTCCTTCCTTGGAGGTTTTTAAGCAGAGGCTGGATGGCCATCGGTCAGGAGTACTGTGATGAGGATTCCTGCATGGCAAGGGGTTGGACTGGATGGTCCCTGAGGTCTCTTCCAAATCTATGATTCCATGATCCTGTGTCCAGCTAGGTGGACCTCATTCCCTCTGTGGGTTCATGGCAGACTTTGCTGCTGTCCTGCATCCTGCTTACCCCAAAAGTAAGTGAATCACAGAGGGGGAAAAGGCAGAGTAGAAGAATAACAGAAATATCCTCCCTAAATTCTGAAACCTTCCGGTCCCCTAACTTTGAGGAAGGTTGTGATAGGATTTTTGCTCTGATGTTGTTCAGGATGGGGTAGGAGTTTGTGATGTACTGGGCCGAGGAGAAAGAGCGCCCCCAGGAGTTCTATGCAGTCCTTGCTGGGTGCTTGCAGAGGATTGAGTCATTCCACAGTTTCTTAAGTATTAATGGACAACCCATGTTGTCATTCATCTTCTCCTACAAAATAATGCAGGGCATGAGTAAATTGGACAGAGGGGCGCTATTCTCCCTCTCACAAAATACCAGAACTAGGGGACGTACACTCAAATTGAGGGCTGGGAGAGTAAAAACAGACAAAAGAAAATATTTTTTTCACCCAGCGCGTTGTTAGTCTGCTGAAGTCCCTGCCACAGGATGTGGTGATGGCCTCTGGCCTGGATGCCTTCAAAAGGGGATTGGACAAATTCCTGGAGGAAAAGCCCACCACAGGTTAAAAACCATGGGAGAGATGTATCATCTCCAAGCTTAAAACCGGGGACCAGGTGCAGGGGAGTGGTATCAGGAGACAGATATCTAGTCTTGTGCTCTCCCAGAAGCATCTGGTGGGGCCACTGTGAGATACAGGAAGCTGGACTAGATGGGTCTTTGGTCTGATCCAGCATGGCTCTTCTTATGTTCTTATGTTCTCCTGAAATCACACCATTGGTCTGCCTCGCTGGGTGTTATCTACTGTCACCAGCAGTGAATCTTCTGAGTCTCGGGGTTGTGGGTGGGAATGGGATAAAGAATTTCTGGAAGGGAGATAAGTTATTAAGAGCTTGGGAAGCTGTCACATAAAGTTAAGCCCCGGTTTGCAGACCAGGATGTGTTGCATGGAATTCTGAAGTCTGGAGAGCAGACCAGGAAGCATGTCCATAGAACTGAGTTCTGACTTTCCAGTCAAGGTTCGGTTTCATCGTCTTGCCTTCTGATTTCGAGACTGGGTAGGTTTGGCAAGGAACTGAGTGTGGATTTACAAGTCAGGCACCTTTTGAGAGGTCTGCAAACCAGGAAGCTGTGTGCTGCATGGAATGGAACCCCACTTGGAAGATTGAATAGCTCTGTGCATTGAAAGGAGTTCTGGTTTTGCAGCTCTGGAAGCATCATGTGCCAAGTTCAGACTCAACTGTCAGGGTCTGGATCTGGGAGATTTTTTTTACCCAAAACATGGAGGCCCTTCTTGGCTGGCACAGTGGTGAGCATACCAGTTGACTTTGATTTGTTGAACCAGTATAATATATAACTTGGGAGGGGGCTTCTTTCAGTTTTTGAACACAGGCTAGGAGCGCATTCGCACAATTAAAACTAGTATGCCAGTTACACCCGTTACTTGAGAAACCTGCTCCAGCCATTGTGACACATGCCTTAGTGACATCCCAGCTGGACTACTGTAATGCGCTCCATGTCTGGCTACAGTTGGAAAGTTTCAGGAAACTTCAATGTGTCCAAAATGCAGCATCAAGATTGCTGACTCAAGTGGATTACAGAGATCACATTACACCCCTATTAAAGCGGCCCCACTGGCTGCCAATCAGCTATTGGGCTGATTGGCAGCCAGTGTTAGTTTTAACCTACAAAGCACTGTACAACCTGGGTCCAAGTTTCCTCAAAGATCGAACCTCACAGTATGTACTGGCTCAGGTGCTAAAGTCATCAGGGGAGGCCTTTCTCTCCATCCCGCCACCTTCACAGGTGCGTTTCAGAAGAACACATGAAAGGGCCTTCTCTGTTGCTGCTCCCAGACTTTCGATCTCTCTCCCGCTGGAGGCCAGGAATGCTCCATCTTTGCTATCTTTCTGGAAGCAGGCAAAGACCTTCCTCTTCAGACAAGGTTTCCCTGAATGAGGGACTATCTATTACGTGACTTTTAGATGGATTACCATACATAATTGCATTGACTGATTTCCTAAGAACACCAGTGCTTGCTATGTTAGTTTCCATCCCTCATAATGGATTTTTTTTCTTTTCACATGCTCTTTGTAGCTTCAGTGTTACCTTTTAATTGTTGTAAAATGCCTCTTCTGATTCCCTGTTCTTAAACTTGAATACGTCTTAAATGCTCTGGGCTCTATATTGTCCTTCATTATCGTAAGCCGCCTTGGGTCCTTTTCCAAGGAGAAAGGCGGGATAAAAATATTGAAAAATAAATAAATATTCAAAATAAATATTCAAAATAAATAAATAAATAAATAAATAAATAAATAAATATTCAAAATAAATAAATAAATAAATAAATAAATAAATAAATAATACTAAGGCAAGCTAAACCGGGGGGAGAGGAGCTGGAAAAGATCTTTGTGAGGACAGAACTGGTGTGAAGCTGCTAGTCTGAATACATGATACTAGACTAGATGGGTTAGAGGTCTAACCCAGTATAAAGTAGTTAAATACATCTACAAAGTAAAGATTGCACATTTCAGGTCTAGCAAGGTTTACTGTTTAACTGTAAACCTGCATTCTTTCCTCCATCATCTTCCCTGTCTCATCTACTTCCTTGGTTAATCATTTTTGATTGGTGGCGTTTGGCAGAGGCCGCTATAACAATCTGGTATTACATGGGAAAGCACTTTTGTTTTGAAGAGCGTCTTGCTTCAAAGGCAGTTGAGCCTCATTAAGGGCTCAGTGTTATGAGAGGTAATTTAGATTAACAGCCTACTAATTTGCTTTCCCCTTGTATCCCTTTTCCAGGAAGATAGCGGGGGGGGAGGGGCAGCGTTGTGGTGCTTAAGGGAGACATTTGTGATATTCTGCCCTTCCAGCCCGAGGTCTTTTCCCCCCTACGGTTTCCTGCTGCTCTAGAGGTGATGAAACAGCCTCCGCAGTTCCCAGTGGCTTTAGGAACCTTTGTAGGGAAGTGAGAGCAAAACTGCTGTTCTATTAGAATTTTGCTGGTCCAGCCAAGAAATAATCATCTGATGTCTGAAGAACCTAAACAAGTCTACACATGCCATTAGTATGGCATCAAAGTAGCCTAGGTGAGGATGCAGGGTTTCCCTAATAGGACATCTCGCTGTTTGAGAAAGTCACACAACATTCTGAGAGACTCTTCTCATCCTGCTCATAAGTTCTTCAATCTGTTGCTTAGGGAGTGTATGAAAAGGTTAGAAAGGAGAGAGAAATGACAACGCCTCCAGTGCCGCATGCACAGGGTTCCTTTGGTGCCTAGAGAGGAAACAGGAAGAGCAGAGGGTCTGCAGAGCAGCTCTTTACTGCTTGGCCACCTGCGTTCGTGCACATGCACATGCATGTTTCTGTCTAGGGAAATGCGTGAGAATGGGATCGAAGGGAGGAAGGAGAGGTTGAGAAAGGGAAGAGAAGGTTTTTTTTGGGGGGGGAGAAGGTGCAATTTGCCCCAGTGACGAAATGACAGACAGACAGACTGATTCTTGAAAGGGGATTGAAAAGCATGCCATTACAATGAAACATTGTTAAACAGGGCAGTGTTGAAGCAGGGTACAGTAACCCCCCACCATTTCACGATTCATGTACTGCGGTCCCGCTATATCACGGGACCAGAGTACATGCTGGAGCTCCAGCTGATTAGTACTGGGGTATTTCTCCACCCCAGCACCACTCAGTTGGAGCAGTCACCTCCGCATCCCAGGCTGCTGGAAGACTTTTAAAAAGCCTTCCAGCAGCCCATGCAAAGGCACCACTGCCCTTGCTGCAGGCACCATTCCTCCCCCTGCCAGCGCCAATCAGCTGCTTGGTGTGGCTTGGGGCCAGTGCTGCCCCGCAATCTTCATTGAAATGTATTGGCTCAATGCATTTCAATGGAGAAAATTTTCCCCATTGGAATGCATTGAGCCAACGTATTCCAATGGGGGAAAATTTCTCCCTTGAAATGCATTGAGCCAATGAATTCCAATGGGGAAAAATTTCTCCCTTGAAAAGAATTGAGCCAATGCATTCAAAAGGGGAAAAATTTCTCCATTGAAATGCATTGAGCCAATGCATTTCAATGGAGACAGCCCTGGACGCCGCTTCCCCTCCCTCCCGGGAAAGATCCCCCAACGCCACCGGCGCGCTCTGCTCCGAGACGTCTCGGGGAAGCGCGGGCGGGCGAGTGGCGGGGTATCTGATCGCCCAATGCCCCCAAGCCTCACCCGACCCGCATCTGCATATCACAGATGTTCAGTCATCGCGGGTTGGTTGGGTCCCTAACCCCCGTGATAGGTGGGGGGTTACTGCCATATTCCTCTACTTGAAAAACCTGCAGGTTTTTTTAGTGGCATGCTACCACAAAGAGATTGACTGTCTTCAGAAAACAAGAGGTCAGCATCACACTTGGAAGCTGTTAAGCATTTTTCCCTCCAGAGACTCCTTCCCTTCAAAGCACCCTTGCCTGAGCAGTCCAGTTGCAAATGAAACATGTGGTTATCTTTGTTATTTTGCAGCTCACAGGCAAACTACCTCCTGCTTGGGTAAACAAAACAAAAAAAGATAAAACCGTAAGGGGGCAGCAATTCTAGCTTGTGCTGTCTGCTTGGAACCTCACTGTCTTTTGGCCTATCAGAAGTGTTATAAGTAGAGGTGTCCAAATGTGTCACTTTCCAGTACACTCCCCTAGGCAGCAAATTGTATTTTGATTGTAGCTAGAGATGGGCACGAATAGGGAAAATGACGTTTTCGAGTTGTTGTGTGTTGGAGGCAGCCTGTTTCGGCTCGTTTCCGTTTTTCGTGAAATTTCGCAAAAATTTGTCATTTTGTTTTTCGTTTTTTCATTTGTCGTTAGTACTGGTTTTTTGGGGGGTAGCGGGCTCCTGGAGGGTGCCTCCTATCCTCACCCGCCAGCGCTGTTACAAAAGGGCATGCATAGCCATATTGGATCTACAGACTGGCAGAGGCACCCTCTTTGGGGTGCCTTCCCCAACAGTCAGTGAGACACAGTCAGGCAGCACTTGCAGGCATGGTTTTTGCTGCTGGAGTCAGCCAGAGCCACAAGTGACGGACTGGCAGAGAGGAAATGTACTTGCGTGTAGTGCAATGCAAGTAGATCTGGCTTAGGGTTAAGACGGGTTAGCGCAAGGGCTAGGGTTAGGCTAGTTACGGGTGAGGTTAGGGTGAGTATTGGGGTGCACCTCTGGGTGCCTCTCTGACCCACTTAGAAGGACAGTGTGTTATGGGTTAGGCTTAGGGTTCGGGTTTTCGGGCTACGGTTAGTGGGCTGTTTATGCCTGAGCACATCCCAGAAGTCTCTGTTCAACCTGGCCAAGTGGCCATCGATTGGTGGAAAATTTGCACCCTTGAGCCCATCATTGCGAATGTGCAGTTGTAAAAAATAAAATAAAATAAAATCAACGGAGATGTTTTTTGCAAGAAAAAAATGGTGCTACTGTAAAAATTCAAGCATTTAAAATAGTCGCAAGTTTCTGTGGTACTTTTGGGGTTTTGGACCACGATTTAAAAAATATTTGTCGCCATTTTAGATCCCCCGCACTGCATGGCAAATTGATGCGCCCTCCCAGCCTGGTACAGTCTCCAAAACCTGGCCATGCGATTGGTGGAATGGCTCCAAATTTGCATGGTCCACTCCCATGGGCGATCCCATCATTGCGAATGCACAGGTGTAAACAAATAAAATAAAATAAAATAAAATAAAATAAAATAAAATAAAATCAACGGAGACGTATTTTGGCAAGACAAACCCACTGCTGCTAATGTAAAAATTCAAGCATTTAAAATAGCTAATTTTCGCATGTTTCTGTGGTGGTTTGGTGGGTTTTTGTCACGATTTAAAAAAAATATTGGCCATTTTGGATCCCCCGCCCGCACACCGCATGGCAAAGGCAGATCTGCCCCCGGCCTGGTGGCCTATAGCCAGAAGTGAAACCCCCCAAATAAAACACCCTTCTGGCCTAGAGGTGTCCAAATGTGCTTTTCGTTTTTTTTTTTTAACTTTTAACTTTTTTTTTTGCGGGATCACTGGGTTGCCACGACAAATCAGACCCAATTATTCTTTAGGCAGCAAATTGTATTTTTGATTGTAGATATAAAATGGGTGTGTGTGTGTGGTGGTGGTGGGGTAAACCTCAGATGTACTGTTGTGGAGCGCAGAGGAAGGAGAAGTCAGAAAAACAGAATAAATCACAGACAATTTTGAAATGAAGGCCAGGCATACCGTATATTCAGTATTTGTTTGAAAATGAGGAAGCTACAGCTTCTCCGCTTGATAGACGTAAGCACAGAGACCTGTTTTGGAAACTGGTCTACTTACATGAAAAGAAAAAGGAAGAAAGCAGGGTTAAACTTAGCATCCTGTAGTGGGGAGAATAGGGTTTTCACTGTGTCACAAACATCTTATAAATACGTCACTGCAGTCTTTTGCTTCCTCCTCCTCAGCATCTTCTCACAGCACACGGACAACCGCAACCACATCCTCTCTGTTGGTTTTCCTGTGTCACTCACATGAAGAGGCAGCGTTGTGTACACACCATATTCTAGGGCGGTGTTTCTCAACCTGGGGGTCATGACCCCCAGAGGGGGTCACAAAATGTCTTCTGCAGGGTCATGTATGTACAGGTTTTGCCTTGTATGTGTTGTAAGTCTTGTTAAGTCATTTCATTGTTACCATCATCTTAGAACAGCAGAGCTGGAAGGGACTGAATGGATCATCCAGTCTAGCTTCTATCAAGGAGGCACATAAGAACATAAGAACATAAGAAGAGCCATGCTGGATCAGGCCAAAGGCCCATCTAGTCCAGCTTCCTGTATCTCACAGTGGCCCCACCAGATGCGTTTCGGAGCGCACGAGACTAGATATCTGTCTCCTGATACCACTCCTCCCCTGCATCTGGTCCTTGAAGTACCCTGGTTTTAAGCCTGGAGATTACACATCTCCATCATGGTTTGTAACCTGTGGTGGACTTTTCCTTCAGGAATCTGTCCAATCCCCTTTTGAAGGCATCCAGGCCAGATGCCATCACCACCTCCGGTGGCAGGGAGGACCACAGTGGGGAATTGAACTCTCAACCTCTGGTTCCACAGCCAGATGCCTAAACCACTGAGCTAATTTATTCCTTGACCTTACAGAGCAGGATATTTAAAGTGTGTGTGTGTGTGTGTGTGTGTGTGTGTGTGTGTGTGTGCACATGCACGCACGTGTACATGTGCGCGTGCGCATGTGCGCGTATTTGTATCAGAAACAGGCCCTGGGTGGGGAGTGGGAGTAGGGAAGGAGAAAGAAGCCTCTACTTTCTGAGAAGAGATTACTCTACCAATTAAAAATGTATTTTAATGCAAACATGGCGGGGGCTGGGGGGTTGTCGCTGGTTGCCTACCTGTTATAAAAGGGGATCACAATGGGAAGAAGATTGGAAGCCAGAGGTGTAACCAGGATTTGGAGCACCTGGAGACAAAGTTCATTTTGGCGCCATTCTTGCCCCCCCCCCACATCGCACCCACCCAGCAACAGGGGGCTGAACCCTGCGGGCATGGGGCAGGTGCGTGTGCATGTATGCGCATGGGTACATGGGCAGACAGGTGTGTATGTGTGCGCCTTGCACCTCTCCCACCAAAGCGAGGAAGAGGAGGACTGTGCTCCTGCCTGCCTGCTTCACTGCTTGCCTGGCAGGCCAAGCATTAGGGGAAAGGAGGACTGCTGGGTGGTGGGAGGGTGCAGGGCTTCCTCCTCCTGCTGCCCCTCCAGGCACCCCCACATTGTTGCGCCCAGGGCAGATGTACCCTTCTGCCTCCCCTGTATACACCCCTGTTGGAAGCCACTGTAATTCTGTGTGTGGTTTTGCACTAAGGTCCATGGAGTGGTGGCATTTAACATTACTGGAAGGTTAGTATATCAAGTACATTTGACTCCACCAGCTGCCTCAAAGAAGGTGTGTGCGCGCACCTAACATTGTAATAACAGGTGGAATCAAAGCTGTGATGGGACTACTGCTCGCAGATTTAATCCAGAAAAAAAAAACACTGACTTTTCCAAGTTCTTGGTACAAGGAGAACATAGTGGCTACAATATTTGGACACAAATATTAGACTTGAGCAAGTAATGACACTGCCCACCCAGTCAGCAATCTAAGGAGCTCTCAGAGGTGATAATACCTCCTGCCGCTCAAGATTACTCTCATGACAAGGGAACGAGCCGTGGTTGAAGAAGTGACTGGACTCCCTGAATCTCTCACTCATTGTGGCCAATGGGGATTCTGGGAGATGGAGTTCAAAATGTTTCCTATCCCTTGGGAAAGTAGGGAAATCCGGGCATTGTAGACCCAAAACCTCCCCCCCCACACACACACCCCAGAACTGCATTTCCTATCCTGGAGTGCCCACAATGACCCCATCAATTGTCCAGAAGAACAAACAGCACTTGTACGAAGCTTGTTATCTTTTGTCAAATGACATGCTTGGTTCCAGAGCCTTAATATATGCCCTGGGAAGGGAAATGGATTCTAGATTCTGCCATGGCTGGTGGAGCAAGTGTTTCTGGGTTGGTTTCAACACCACAGTCTAAACAAGACTACAGAGAAAAGAAAATCCAGGCTGCTTCCACCTGTTATTTAAACCAGTGGTTCTCAAGCTGTGGGTTCCTAGATGTTCCTGGACTGCAACTCCCAGAAATCTTGGTCAGCTCAGCTAGTGTTGAAGACTTCTAGGTGTTGCAGTCCAGGAACATCTGGGCACCCAAAGGTTGAGAACCACTGATTTAAACCATTTAAATTCATTTAAACCATTTTAACCCGTCTTTCTTCCAGCAATTAAAAGCCGGTATTTTAGCTGATATCAGTGAAGATACAATACTGTACTACAAAGGAATGCAATGCAAAACCAAACCAAACCATAAGCAACATCAAAACACATTCTGTGTATTAAGGTAAAGCGACCAATTTTATGTATTTATGTATTTGCCTGCTTGAACAAGGACAGCAAAGTAGAGGCCAGCCTGGGCTCCCATGGGAGGGAGTTCCAGAGTCTGGGAGCAGCAACCAGGAAGCTGCTATCTGGTGTCCCCACCAAGTGTACCCGTGAAGGTGGCAGGACCAAGAGAAAGAGGCCTCTTTTGATGATCTTAGCACTCAAGCAGGCTCATAAAGGGAGATTTAGTCCTTGAGATAGCTTGAGACCAAGCACTTAGGGTTTTAGAGGTTAAAACTAGAGATGGTCATGGAACGAAAATATAGCGTTTAATTACATTTCATTTCTATAGCAGTTTCATTTCCCCCTATTACTAATGAAATTTTAAAAGAATTTCGGAATGAAACAAAATGAAACACTATATAATGGCTCCTCTGGGTTCTAATACCTCCCCCCAGCAGGTGAGCGATTAATGGCTTCAGAATTCAATTAGAATGATTTTCTCCTAGGGGGACCCCCTTTGGCATTTAATAAATCAGTCCCCTGAAACCCAAACCTCCCCAGGGAATTGCTTGAGGAAGCCCCCCGCCCCAATGATTTTGTTTTCTTTAGGATGAATTGTTTCATTCCTAGAGGAAAAAAATTGATGTTTCATTTCATTTTGGAACAAAATGACGAAACACCATTTCATTTTTCGTTTCCTGCCCATCTCTAGTTAAAACCAACACTTCGAGTTGTACCTGGAAATGGTCTGGCAGCCAGTGGATCAGCTGTAATTGCAGGCGTGGGGTGGGTGGATGTATTTACAGTCTGTGAACCCTGCATCCAATCTCAGTGAGCAATCTGGCTGCAGCGTTTTAGACCCACTGAATTTTCCCGACATGCTCCAGGTGCTCCCCCATTTAGAGTGCATTACAGCTGAGAGTTGTTTCTGTACCACCCATTGGATCCTGTTCCTCTCTCTGCCTCCTCTGTGTTGTTAGTTGTTTTCTCTGTTGAGTTCCTTAAGCCTGGGGATAAAGTTTGTCTCTCACTTTTTTTTGAATCAATTGTGATCTACCATGGGAGACCAAAAGTTTGAAAAGTCTGCTTTTGGACTACAACTCACAGATTCCCCTATGCTGCTTGGGAGTGTTGCAGGTCAAAAATATTTCCCTCAAGCTTTGTTTGAAGCTGCTTTGTTTTAAAAGAGGATACCAGTATAATAAGTCACATTTAATAAAAATAAAGAAATGTCTGTAGTCGTGTTTTCTCAGGAATAAGATCCATTGCCTGGGAGCATCTCACACACCCAGCTGATAACTCTTTGATACGTGTGATTTCTCCAACCTATTCTTTGAGTGACAGTAATTTAATGAATGACTTTGAAAAAAAGAGTTAATATAACTTGTTCGGCTTCTTGGTAAATTTCATGAACTTAAATATCTGCAGAGGAGGCGGATGCTTCGTGAACACTCAGGCGGCCATTTTGCATATTAAAGCTGACAGTGTTTGTTTTGAACTCTCGGTTGATTATCACATAATGTGTTATGATTTCGAAAAGGCCTCTTCAGAAGAACAGTGAACTTGAATCGAGGCAGCCTTCTGTAGAGTGAATGGAAATTATTTAGCCCATGTATTGAAAGACAGCATGACACACAGTCTGTAATCTATAGAGAGTAACCTGTAGTCAGTAGAGAGTTGCCATGGTGTGTTAGAGGTCCAGTCTGTACCCTATACTGAACCAGGAAAGTAGTGGAGTGACTGGATCAGTCATTCTCTCTTTCCATCTAACCTACCTCAGAGGGCGGTTGCAAGGATAAAACTGGGAGGGGGAGGAGCCATGTTATGCCACCTTGAAGTGATTGAAAGGAAGGAGTGATATCAATATCACTAACAAAAGAAAGCAAAAGCTGTTACAGACGTTTGTAATGTCACATATCCTTTCAGTGTACCCAACCTTGGGTAACCCAGATATTCTTAGTGTGCAACCCCTGAAGCCTTCACTACCAGCTGTGCTGGCCAGGGTTCCTGGGAGTTGCAGTTCAAGAGCACCTGGGTGACCCAAGATTGGGAGTCGCTGCTGTATCTCTAAGAATCTATATGTGTAACTGTACAGATTTTATCCAGCCTTGAAGTTGAAATTGCAAGATGAATCCTTGTCAAGTGTACTGTTAACCATTAACAGTAGGGGTCAGAATGGGTAGGGCTTGCCCTATGTTAAGATTGCCTCCTGCTTTCCTGTATTCATCTTTCCTGTACAATTAGAGTGTGAAAAAAAAGCATTGAATGGTTCCAATGCTGGGTCTCTACAAGTGTTTGCCCCTGGGGTTGTGATTTTTAGACCCTCTGAATTTTCTGGACAATTGCCAGAGATTCTCCCAGGTACAGTGTGCCACAATAGTCCAGCCAGGATTTAACTAAGGGATGTGTCAGTCCTCTCTAGGAACAGCTAGAGTTTTAATTGTGCACTAGTTTTAATCATGCAAAGGCCACTCTTGGCCAATGCCAAAACCTGGGCCTCCAAGCTCTGACAGGGCTCCAGGATCACCCCAAGCTATATTTTCAGAGTCTGGGGTGTGGTGTGGGGGGAAGACAACTATTCCCTCCCTGAAACAAAATCCACTCCCAATTCAAACATAGATGGTTACTTCACGTCCATTCTCATCCTGGGAGGAAGTTTGTTGCGTGTTGATGTCGGTCGTGGTCTTCTTCTGGTTCTGTCCCTGTTCCCATGTATGCATGGGTGTGATGGATGATACCGACATGACTGTTACCACATGTCCTCGTTCCGTGATGAGATGTGAAATTCCATGCCTTTGTTCTCCATTTTTTCGGCCCTGACCTTCCGTTTTTTGATGTTTCAATTCTCCAAAGCCTTTCCTTCAATGTGTTATGGAGCTAAGTTTGAGGTACTTGTCTTTTAATCTCTCTGCACTGCATCACTGACTCCATAGTGAATGTACTGGTGAATGGCACTTTGCACTCCTGCCACTAGATGGAGAATGGCACGTTGCATGACGAGCCTTACCTCACGGGTACTCGTCTCGGAACGAGAAGCATGACGAGCAGATTCCCAAGGCCAGGAAGGGGAATAGCTCATCCCACTTAAATCCCAGTTCAGGGGGCTTGGTCGGGATGAACTCCTCTCGTCCCGCAATGGATGTGCGGTTAGATTTCTTCATACCAGTCCCAAGCGGGACTGTGAACAGCGATGAGATGGACGTGAAGTATCAGCCATAAAGTGGACCTCTGGCTCCCGCCAGGCAAGCCCTTCCAGATAGTACGCCACTCCATCACTTTCCCACTTCTGTGGCTTTTGATCCAGCCTGCCCTTGCTTAGGCAGCCCCTTTTCTGGACTTGTGTTATTTCATTTTTCAAGACGTAAGCGGCGTTGTTAAGAATGGGATCTTGGGGTCTTGCCATCATTGAGAAGGCACTTGAAAAGCACATGCCGATGAGAATCTCTTCTGCGTTGTGCAATAAGATGGCCAAATGAAAAAGAGGATCAGGGTTCCTGTACTTTAAATATCTGGACAGAGGACAAAATGTCAGCAGGAGCAGATAAATTTCCTCCTCTCTGCATCTATTAATGGTATCAGGAATCTCGTCTTCTTGGCCTATTTAAAATTAGTGAGAATTAAGTAGCTTTAATTTTCTGCTGCTCCACACCCCGTCTTCATTTCTGAACTCAGGGAAGCTGAAAAATAGTTTTTTTTATTTGTTTTTTTGTTTTGGACAATCTCTGGCATATCAAGCCTTCCTCAGGTCAGGAAATAACAAAGTTAAAAGGGTGGGACTCCTGGCATGGCAACCATCTTTTTTGGGTCACCTTTCTTGTTGAGGAGCATTATCCATCTGTTGTGCCAGATTTTATGAAGAAATTCTTATTTTGGGTGAATGTTTAACTTCTGATGAATGCTGTATTGTTTGGGGCAGGCAGCAGGGCGAAAACAGGGGCACTTGGAAAATGTTACAACCCAGACACCTTGTCCCCAGGTGCCATGCTGCATTTATACAAAAACAAAAGTACATAAGTGCCTGTTTTCAAAGGGGTGGAAGGGGTGAGCTTCTTGTACAACCTTTGATGGATCTGATCCTTGAGGAATCTTTCGGGAAAACCGTGCCTCATGGCTTTGGAGAGTGAAAAGTTCTTTGTGTCAGAAAAATGTATTGCGGTGAAGCAATGGCCACAAAAGTATAATAATCTGGTGATCTGAGAAAATGATAAAAACGTGATCTCTTAGCCAGAGAGTAGGATGGACGAAAACAGGAAACTTTTGGACAAGAAAGAGGTGGATAGGGTCACCATTTTGAGACCCCCCCCTTGCATCGCTTCTAAGCACCAGGGGAGAAGCAGGATTGTCTGTACAGTGGTACCTTGTATAAAGGAATTAATTCATTCCAAATAAAATTATGTTAAGCAAATTTTCCTTAATACAAATTCCCATAGGAATGCATTGAAAATGGAGTGATGCCATTTTTACGTTGTATGGATTCTCCCCATAGGCGATTATGTTAAGTAAATTTCCCCTATCCAGAATTTTTTATGTTGTACAAATTTTATATTATACACACTGCTTGTTATACAAGGGTCCACTGTATTTGAGAACTGGGAGCTCTGTCTGGAATTCCCAGAATTTGTAGAAATATTCAGGGGCAAAGGCAAAGTTGAAAGTGCACTGGGAGCAGATCTTTGTAAACATAAATGAAATATGAGACTTGCTGGACGAATCCTAGGGTCCCTCTATTGAAGACTTTTCATCTGTGGCCATCAGGATTGGGCCCAAGATATTTTGCAGTCTGAGGGAAGGTAGGAGATAATATCTTGTCCATTACGTTTACTAAATCCTAGTGGGCTACTGTAGATGCTGAATCTTGAGAAAGGGAAACCAGAAATGACATATTTGTCCATGTCTTTTCCATATACAGTAGCCCATAACTATGGATGGCCTATGACATGTCCAAATTTTGGCCCTCCTGATGTTTTGGACCACAACTCCCAGGATTCTAAGCTTAGATTGCCAATGACAAAGGACTCTGGGAGTTGTGGTCCAAAACATCTGGAGGGCTGAAGTTTGGACATGCCTATGTATTCAGAATGAGTTCATTTTGTCTTCAGTCATGTAGATAGGGTTCTCTACTGTAAATATGCTTTCAAGCCAAGAGTTATTACAAATGGGCTGAAGATACATTTAGTCTTAGAATGTATGCAAACTGGTTATGGTCCATGAGTAGTTCAATAGCTCTTTAACTGTATTGGCTCTATCTAGCCCTATATCTATCTTGGATTGTTTCTGCTGGAGAATGATAGGATAAACCCCTGAATTACATACAGCACTGGCACTCAGTAGCATTAGTGATACTCAAACTTGGGGTTCCCTATTTTCTTGGATTAAAACTCCCAGAAGCCTTCACTACTTGCTGTGTTAGCCAGGGTTTCTGGGAATTGTACTCCAAGAACATCTGGGGACCCAAATTTGAGAGCCACTGCTCTAGCGGAGAACTGTAAGCACCTCATTAAATTTGCAAGTCCTGGGGTCCTGAGAGATATAGACTACGGGAAAATTGGGCGGTTAATAAGTAAAAATAATAAATAATAATAAATGTTATTTAGAGGAGCATCAACCTCTGTTGTTTAGGTATCTGGCTGTGGAGCCAGAGATTAGAAGTTCGTTTCCCCGCTGAACCATAGTGACTGGACTCAATGATGCATCAGGTCCCTTCAAGCTCTGCAGTTAAGATTATGGCAGTTACTTCATGTCTGTTTTGTCTCTGTTAGTGTTGTGCTTACATACCAAAAAATGTTACTTCATGTCCATCGCGAAACTACTGAAATTTATCTCGACCACAGCCCCGAAACGGGTGCTAAGCTCAACAATACTGTACCTGGTGCTGGCATGTCCAAACCTGGCATGTCCAAACTTCGGCCCTCCAGATGTTTTGGACCACAACTCCCAGAATTCTAAGCTTAGATTGCCAATGACAAAGGACTGGGAGTTGTGGTCCAAAACATCTGGAGGGATGAAGTTTGGACATGCCTGGGGTAGGGTTTTCCCTTGTCACTCTTTGTTCCCGCTTTCTGTTCTGAGACAAGAGACCGTTTAGTAATGACTGTCATGAAACAAAACATTCATTTCTCTCAGAAAACTGTGTCCGTTTTTTTTTAAATTTTGACTTTTCAGAAGCAAAATATCAAAAAATAATTTTTAAGCCCCCCCTCAGGAAAAATAAGCTAGACAAATTCAGTGTTTGTCACGGTACAAGGCTGTGAGGTAACACTTGTCACGAGACAAGTTATCACAACCATGGGAACACTGAAACAGGGACAAAACCATGTGATCACGACCAACACTGTCACAGTACAAAACTAGTTGTGGAACAAAGAAGGATGTGAAGTAACCACCTTAATAACCTGGTTCAAGTAAGTTGTGTAGACTCACTCTTAGCCTGAGTGCTAGAGGCTAATACAGGCATGTCCAAACTTCAGCCCTCCAGATGTTTTGGACCATAACTCCCACAGTCCTTTGCCATTGGGAATACAGGCTTGGAATTCTGGGAGCTGTGGTCCAAAATATCAGGAGGGCCGAAATTTGGTCATGCCTGGGCTAATAAGAATGGAGCAGTCCAAGCAGGATGACAACCAAGACCCAATCCTCTATATGCCTATATGGAGTCTAGTTGTTGCCCAGGACGATGGGGGATTTCTGGGTGGCCAGTCAGGAAATGTAGGTTCTCCTGCACTCTACTGATTACTTTGTCTTTTCCTCTTGCAGGCACAGCCTGCATTAAGTGGCAGAGGAAGAATGTCATTAGCAGTTCATAACAATCAACGCGTGCATTAGAAACAATGATCTGAAGTGCTTGAACTTTCATCAGTGGGCTGGCTCGGGTTTGTGCTGCTCTGATATGTGAGATGGGTTTAAATTAAAGGGATGATTAACATTTGCATTGGAGTTTGTAATTTGCAGATGGAGTGGTGATTAAAATCTTGATCCTGAATGGGAAGTGAGAAGGCAGTGGCTGTTTCCACTCCAACCCCATCCACAGACTTTTCTGTCTTGCATATCAAACACAGCCAGTCAAAATTATTTTAAAAATGACAAACAGATACTAAACCTAAGTATCTGTTAAATATGAGTGTCATATGTATGCTGTTCCCAATATTCTTCTTCTTCTTCTTCTTCTTCTTCTTCTTCTTCTTCTTCTTCTTCTTCTTCTTCTTCTTCTTCTTCTCCTTCTCCTCCTCCTCCTCCTCCTCCTCCTCCTCCTCCTCCTCCTCCTCCTCCTCCTCCTCTTTATCTGTCCAAACACAGGGACTTAGGGTTGAGACCAAAAGCCCTGGGAGGAAAGTGGTGACGTTTCTTCATCCTCATTTTTGATCAATCGTGCAAACAACGTTTTAATCAGTAGTTATAAAGTGGCTGGCATAGCTTCCACTCTCATGGCATAGACAATTTGCATTTCCTGTGAGCAGTAAAGGATATCAAAAAACAAACAGTGGATGTACATATTGAAGTGCTCCCCCCCCAGTTGTGTTAAAGTTGACAATTGTACAACCGTACGAGCATCCTTCCACAACGAATGAACTTCTGGATGGCCCTTGAGGTCTCTTCGAACTCTATGATTCTATGATTCCTCCTTTGGGGGAGGATTTTATTGATGCCACGGATGCCAGGAAAACTGATTCCTAGATCATATTGATCCTGAGCTTTCCTTAAATGCAAAAATGATGAAGCTGAGGCTGTCAGGCTTTGGGCACATCATGAGAAAACAAGACTCTCTGGAAAGGACATTAATGCTGGAAGAAGTTGAAGGCAATTGAAAAGAAGTAGACCAATTAAAAAGAGGATTAATTTAATAAAGGGAGCCATAGCTTTCCATTTGCAGGAGCTGTGCATGGCTGTTGATGATAGGCCTTTTGGCAGTAGTTAATGCATAGGGTCACTGTACATTGGAGGCAACTCAATGGTGCACAATTAAGTTACCATAACATTGGTATTACGTTACCTATATATTTTTGCCTGTTTTGCACTGATTCTTACTGCCCTTTTAAGTCTTGAGTATTTCCATCTTGAAAGGGCATGGTGGCTCAGTGGGCTGCAGTACTAAAACTGTCGACTGCAAAGTCAGCAGCTTGGTGGTTCCAATCCTGGGTGCCACGCAGTGGAGTGAGCTCCCACTGTTAACCCCAGCTCCTGCCAACCTAGCTGTTCGAAAGCATGTAAATTCAAGTAGATAAATAGGTACCACTGTAAAAAGCAGGAAGGTAAACAATATTCCATGCGCAGAAATGCTTTCGGTCATGCCAACCACATGGCCACGGACTTGCACTGTACTGGCTCTTTTGCTTAGAAATAGAGATGAGCACCGCCCGTAGAGTCGGACATGACTAGCATGCATGCGCCGGGGGAACCTTTACCTTTACCTATTTCCATCTTGGGCAGCTGGCTTGGCAACTCTGCATTCTCATGACTTGGGATTGGAGTTGACTGCTTGGGAAGACTAGAGTCAAACCTGTTCCACTTCTGCGTTTTCAGCGGCAACAAATTTTGCACATGGGTTTCTATCTGGCCCAGAATGTGTGGATGTTTTCAAATTACATTTGAATAATGATATTGAAGAGTAGAGATGGGCACGAAACGAGCGATTTTTCGTTTTCGTTTTCATTTTTTCATTCCGTTACCTAACAAAAATGAAACAATTTTTTTAAAAAACAAAATGAAAACGAAAACAAAACGACCAAATTTGCCGTGTTTTTCGTTTTCGTTGCAGCAGATGCATTGAACTAAAAAGAATGCGAACAAAACAGCAATTTTTCATTTTTGTTTTCATTTTTTCGTTTCATTACCTAACAAAACAAAAATGAAATTTTTGCAAAAAACGTCACAAAAACAAAAATGAACCGAAACGGAGCCCTAAACGACCAAACGACAAACGAAACACCATTTTTTGAGTCGTGCCCATCTCTATTGAAGAGAGATGAAAGTAGCAAGAGTATGTTAACTTGTTACATTTTTATGGTGCAAGAAGAAACCTTGCCATTTTTAGAACTTGAGAGTCTGTATTGAATGGTTGTCTCTCCCATAGTCTTCTCCTTCTGTTACTATTTACTTTCTCTGTGTTTTCTGTATCTCATTTTTAACGGTTGGTTACTAAATCACAAAAGCAGTTGGTGATGGTTTTGCTGAGTCATCCAAATGTTGTTTGTAGGATAATTTGTGTATGTGTGTATGCTTGATAAGCTACAGAAATGTGGAAGTTGGTTTCATCAAGTCCTCTTAAATTCCTAATGATCAAATCCTCATAAGGATTTATCCAGTGTTAATATCAAGGTTGAGTTTCAGTTGCCAGTTAACAGTTGTTTCTGTTAATCCTTTCTGGCATTATTTTCTGTTTCTAAAGCATATTAGCGAGGCAGTAACAATTTTTCATATAACAAATTGGGAAGTACAAAAGTGAGATACGCGGATCATTTCCTTCCTCCCCCTGTTCTGAAGGTCTTTAAATGTCTGTGTCAAATTTGACCCAAAGCAAAATAGATATTGCCATTTCTATTTCAGTTGCAGTGACCAGATATTGCTATCTGTTTACTATGTAACAATTAGGGGAAAAAATTGTTCCCCCCTCCCCAATTTTTTTTCCTGAAGCATTTTTGGAAGCATTTTTGGATTCCCCCCCAAAAAACTTTGGAACATAACAACTTTCAAGCTGTAAAAGGGGTTGGGGTGCTAATGTAGCATTTTATTTTCTTCCCTCCCCCCTGAAAATTTCTATTTTTTTCTGGGGGGGGGGAAACCTGGAAAAAAGCCGGGGGGGGGGTTCTGAGCTTCAAAATGTCTGGAAATTTTACATTTCTAATTACAGTTGCCAAATGGTTATTGCTTCTTTCACTTGCATATGGGCAATTGTGTAAGTTATGGCACTCATTAATGCGGTGCAGGTTGTGTTCCTGGTTGCAGGCCCAGGAATGCAACTAGTGCCTCCTTAATTAACAATTTATTTATTATTTATTTTATTTTTGAGTATTTTTACCTGACCTCCTTGGAAAAGGGCGCAAGGTGGCTTACATTAGTGAGGGACAGTATACAGCCGAGCACATTTAAGATATATTCAAATTTAAGAACAGGGAATTGAGGGGCATCTTACAGCATTAAATTGGCAACATTAAAGCTAAAAGAGAACACAAGAAAAAGAAATGAATAAAAATTCCAATTATGAGGGATGGAACTAACACTGAAAACACAGGTGTATTTATGAAGTTAGTCAATGTAATTAGATATGGTAAACTATCTAAAGTTATGAGGGATGGAAACTAAACATTGAAAACATAGTCAATTCAGTCATACAAGGAGAAATATAAACACAAAGTTGTAAGTGATTATAAACACAAAGTCTGTGTAGTCATGTATGGTAGATTCATATGAAAGTCACATAATAGGTAGTCCATCATTCAGGGAAAGCTTGCCTGAAGAGAAAGGTCTCTTTCTTGTGTTTGTTTCGGTATTGGGGTTCAATTTTTGGGTAGTCACCTTGGTGCTGTGCTGTGCACCACCCAGAGTTCCCTATGGGAAAATTGGGCAGTTAATAAGTACAAATAATAAATAAATAAATAAGTATGTCATAGTAATAATTTGACTTGATCTGAGTTGTGCTCTTTAGCAACTGGGAAATGGCACATAAGAAAAACTTGTAGGATTAAAGGACAAAAGTCTTCTGGATCATCCTCATAGATAGCAAACCTTTTAGAGACTAAGCGCTCAAATTGTGATTCAGTAATTTTTCACAAAGTGCCAATACAGCCATTTAACCTGAATACAGGTGGTTGTGAAGGGGTGATGTCGGGTGCCCACAGAAAGGGCTCCGAGTGCCACCTTTTGCACCGGTGCCATAGGTTTGCCAACACTGTTATAGAATCTTCATGAAGTTATGAGGCTGACACATTTCACTTTTACAAATTAGGGCGCTCTCTCTGTATAAAAAGCTAATGGTGGCCAATTCTTATTTCATCTGATATCTTAATACAAGTTGTTCCCTTTGAACACCTTTCGTATATCTATTTGAAATATTTTCATCTTGTCTTTCTCTTTAAAAGGACCCATTATATTGAACATTGTCATACATTTTTGTGTGATTTCTTTTTCTTTGTATATTGTGCCTTTGTTTCATGGATCCTATTCCTTGCTCATGTGATGTGATTTAAATACATTTTCATATGAGGGTCAGCTGTGAGTCACTTCATCCTCTCTGGGTAGGCTTTCTCTCCCAGTGGGGCAAGCTTTGTCAAGATCTACGTCACACAATCAGCCCTGTTGAAGGTACATACAATTTATATTTTGCCATGTGAATGATGAGCGAGCCTGTTGGAGATGTAGAATTGTGTCAGGGGTTCACTGTACCCTTTCAGGAAGACAGACAGATCGCGCTGGATGAATGGTGTTGTGTCAAGGGCAAACGTTGCCTTTTTCCACTTCATCATTTCCAACCGAACCCTTGCTGGTGCCAGAACTCAATGAGTTCAACATAAGTCAGAAATCTGATATCTGAAATCTGTAAAAAGGAAATCTGAAATGTGTAAAAAGTTAATTCCACTAAGTCAATTCACATATGGAATGGAGTCTTAAATGTTTCTAGGATGCCACAAACAGCATCAAGTCATGGAAAATTTGGGCAGCTCCTGATAGGGGTTCAGCAACCGCGTAACAGGGTGACGGAGGTCCCAATGCGTGGGACCAAGGCAGATGAAATGCCAAAGCAGATGAAATGCAGATGCCAAAGCAGATGAAATGCAGATGGAACAGCGTTTGCATGGAGCTATCTCTGAAGACGGCTTATAAACCAAAGCTAGCCCAGAACTGAAACCTGTTGGTTTACCCCAAAGAAATCTATAGTCATGGGTCTTTCTTTTTTTTTGGGGGATGGCACTTGCCATAATTTACCATTATCATCAGTCCTCCAGCCAGAACCCTGGAAGCGGCAGTCCAGTTTAAAGAACAGTGTTGCTCACCTCCTCTGTCTCCATAGTAATGGCCTTCCAAGGAGAATGAGACAGATTCCAGTGCTGGGCGTGGTGCCACGAGTTCATGGGAGTATCAAGTGATCACAACATCAGTTGTCTTACTGTCTACTAGTCTGTAAAGAGCAGGCATGTCCAAACTTCGACCCTCCTGATGTTTTGGACTACAAATCACAGAATTCCAAGGCTGTATTTCCAATGGCAAAGGACTGTGGGGTTTGTGGTCCAAAACATCTGGAGGGCCGAAGTTTGGACATGCCTGGTATAGAGGAAGCCTCTGAAAGACCTACCCCCAAAAAAACCTTATGAAAATAATAAGAAAACATCAGTTATGCCAGTAGTATCAAAACTTCCAATATACCTGCTGCATCATTTTTGAAAGGTAACTTGATTAGATCTTGGTTAGATCTTTTTTTTACCCAGGATGTGGTGACAGGGTTTAGGTTTCTGCCTGCAGAGCCAGGACTGGCCTCCATGATCCATAGGGCCCCTTGCAGCTCTGAAGTTCTAAGGTAACAATGATCATTAATGTAACTAATTGTCGGTAGCCATGTTACTTACAGCATATTATTTCCAAGCTTTGTACAACACGTACTAGTTAGAAATGTGTTTGGGGCCTATTCTGTGGGACACAGTTTTCATTAGTTGCCAGTTGATTTCTGAAGACAATTCAGTACTCCTGAAGATGTTGCTAAATCAAAGGTAGTCAATTTGGCACCCTCTTTCTTGGACTGCAGCTCATGTTGGGAGCTGTTAAGAACATAAGAAGAGCCATGCTGGATCAGGCCAAATGCCCATCTAGTCCCGCTTCCTGTATCACACAGTGGCCCCACCAAATGCATCCAGGAGCGCACGAGACTAGATATCTGTCTCCTGATACCACTCCCTGCATCTGGCCCTTGAAGTATCATGGTTTTTACCCTGGAGATTACACATCTCCATCATGGTTTATAACCTGTGATGGACGTTTCCTCCAGGAATCTGTCCAATCCCCTTTTGAAGGCATCCAGGCCAGATGGCATCACCACATCCTGGGTAAAAAATAATAATCTTTTGTATGTTCTTACTCTCCCAACCCTCAATTTGAGTGGATGTCCCCTAGTTCTGGTATTTTGTGAGAGGGAGAAGAGTGTCCCTCTATCCACTTTACTCATGCACTACATTATTTTTTCCAGAGCCCCAAATGTTTTAGCCTTTCCTCATAACGGAGATCCTCCAGCCCAGTAATCATTTTAGTCGCTCTCTTTTGCACCTTTTCCAGTTCCACTATGTCTTTTTTGACATGTGGTGACCAGAATTGTACACAATACTCCAGGTGCGGCCTTACTATCGTCTTGTACAATGGCATTATAATGTTGACTGTTTTATTTTCAGTCCCCTTTTTGATGATTCCTAGCATGGAATTGGCCTTCTTCATGGCTGCCACACACTGGGTAGACACCTTCATGGAGCTGTCCACCAGCACACCAAGATCTCTTTCCTGATATGGGGGCTAGTGGGGGGCCATACTAGCAAGTATGCCCTGCAAGGCACCAGACCACTCACCCTGCCCTAAAGGGTTCAGGGAGTAGAATATTTGGAAAACTATATTACCCATGGAGAATTGGGTTTTTATTTTTATAAGCACATCAATTTCCACTGGCATTTAGAGAAAATGATCACATAAAGAGATGGGTTATGCATTCCCTTCCCCGTTTGTTGGATAAAGCAGGGTTAATAATGCCTGTTTTAGAGTTGATTTGGCTCTATGAATTGTCATGCAGGTTTCCAATTACACCTAGGGCAGCTCAGTCCAACCATCATGGTTCATTCTCTCAGCGACTGGAAAAGCCACTGCTGCTTGGATTTGTCTCAGCTGAAAGATTGGCTGCACCCTATTTTGAAGTGGAATGACGACCATTGTTTTTGTTAATAATGGCTAAGGGTTGCAACTTTACTAAGCAAACTAGGGTTGAGGCAGTTTCCTTGCTTTTTCCATATCTTGGCTTGCAATGGGGTAGTTTGGGTTCACTTGTCCCCCCTCCCCAGTACATATTCTTTTAAGACAGACTTTCCTTTGATCCAGTCACTGTACATCTGGTATCTTAAATCGGAGTCATCTAAATATCACATCCAGCTAAAGACTGTCTTTGACATAAATGAATGCTTTCTTGTTTTTTTTATTGACTGTGCTGGCATAAAGTGTTTAAGCTTTGTATATAACCTTGGACTATTTTCAGAAATGGCATTTAAAAGTAAATAGATCAATAGTTTTTGCAGATGAGGAACAGAAAAAGTGTGCTCACCTTAGTACTGAAAATGTGTGTTATTTGATCTAATTGCACACATTTATTGAGCGGTGAAGGTGTGCAAGCTGACCAGTGCCAAGACACCTCCAGAAGAGAATGGCAAGCCAGTTCAGAGTGGTTTCTACCTGGAAAGTCTTGAAAAGGGTCCCCATAAGTCAGGATTGACTTTATAGTTGATTAATGATGATGTAAACCTTGGGTTTGGGACATTATCCTCTTGCTATGGAAGGTTCTCTATGCCCCCCCTCCGCCCGGACAATGGTAAGGAAGACATACCAAGTTCACAGATGGCAGCAGGTTCTTTGTAATAGGGCTGGGCATTCCCATGAAACAGAAGAGGTTCAAACTGGTCTCCTCAAGGAGAGAGAGCATGGATGAAAATATTGGAGAGATAAGGTGATGTCAGATGAGAAGCAGAGAGTTCCCCTGTTGGACCTTGGTGTCCTGGTGGACAGCTCAATGAAGATGTCAACCTACTGTGCTGCAGCAGTGAAAAAAGCAAACCCAATGCTACGGAACATTAGCAAGGGTATAGGAAATAAGTCACCCGGTGTCATTTTGCTTCTTGATAAATCTATGGTGAGGCCCCATCTGGAGTACTGTGTAAAGTGCTTGGTCACCATACCTCCAGAAGATTATTATGGAAAGGGAAAAAGTGCAGAGGAGGGCAACCAGAATGATTTGGGGACTGGAACACCTTCCTTACCATCTGAGGCTGCAACGGCTGGGCCTCTTCACTCTTGAACAACGGCGCCTAAGAGGTGACCTGATTGAAGTTTATAAAATCATACATGGTGTGGACAAAGTAGATAAGGAAAAGCTGTCTTTCCTATCTCACAACACTAGAACTAGGGAGCACTCCATGAAACTTTTGGGTGCTAGATCTCAAACAAATAGGAGAAAGTACTTTTTCACCCAGAGGATCACTGGTCTCTGGAGCTCTCTGCCAGAAGAAGTGGTGACAGCTGTCAGCCTTGACAGCTTTAAGAAAGGATTAGACAAGTTCATGGAGAATAAAGGTACCAATGGCTATCATGATGGATGCCTAAGGACAACCTCCATGTTGGAGAGATAGGCAGGATAGCTCTCAATACCATTTGCATGGAATCGTAAGCAGGTAAAGACATCTGCTTGGGAATACCCTGAAGCAAATGATGAGCCACTGTATGAGACAGAATACTGGAGTAGATGGGCTGTGGCCTGTTCCAGCAAGGCTGTTCTTATGTTCTTATGTTTTCCCTACTTCCATATTCTTGGCCTGTTTCTCTCTCTTTGCCCTGAAAATGCTTGAAAACATTTCATAGGTGCTAAATGTTAGCAGTAGCTTAAGCAAATGTAATTTTCATTTCTTATTCTCATGCATCAAGGTAAAGGTTTCGCCTGACAGTTACGTCCACTCCTTTATTACTGTAGGGACCGGAGCTCACCTTCAGTTGTAAGAGAAGACCTGGTGGTTTGTTGATAGACATTCTCCCGTGGTCGTGGGGCCATCAGGACTAAATGCACAAACACACGGAATGCTGTTTCCTCGCCCTCCCCAATAGTGGTATCTGTTAATCTCCTTGCATTTTTATATGCTTTCAAATGGTCGGCAGGATTTGCAGGTGTATTCGGTCAAACAGCCAAGGAGGAGCTTGTGGGGAGCAAAAAAAGATAAAGATGAGATCACTTCTTCTCCTTTCAAAATTGATGTATCTTTGTAAAACTCTTCTTGCTTGCTTGTATGGGGTCATACAGTGACTCAAGAGTATGAACTGAGCTCTCCGCCAGTAGTCTTGTGAAAGCAAAACACAAATGAACCTGAATCATTTAGCCCTGATAGAGAGGAATTTTTAGAAACGAGCGAGCCAGAGAATTGCACACGCACAAATCCACGCAACTCCCAAAACAACCCCGCGAATTTATTGTACAGTAGCTTCCAAATTGTATGTGGTCCCCACAGCTCAAAGTTGCAGCTGCTGGACTTTCTCTCCCCTCCCCTCCCCCAACCTCTCAATGACGCAAATCCAGGCAGCATCCGCGCTGCTGAAGGGCAGGAACTCAAAGGCTCTCTTGCTTGCTTCCCTCCCTACGTGGCTGGTGCTGATAACTTCGCAGTACAGGGACACGAAAAGTAGGCCAGCCAAGGGATGCTGCAGAGTTCAAACCCGAGATGCAGGGATACTGGTTTCTTTCTTTCAAAGGACGATTCATCGGGAAAGCTTTCCGCGGAGAACGCGAGAAGTGATGACAGTGGCAGGTGGTATCACTGGGTTGCAAACACTCGTAGACCGAAAGCCGGCATGGAGAATGCATTTGGAAATGTATTTGAGCATGATGACCTCCACTTCGCTCTCACAGGCTGAAAGCGGTGTGCAATAAATAATGCATAATAGCGTGAATAAAAATTCTTTCCTGTTGTAAATGAAACATGGGGGCTGCAGATGCTCAGTATTTTTCTTTTATTATTATTATTATTATGTTGAATGAGCTGTCTTCTGCGAGGCTTCAGTGATGTTTCCGTCAGGGTTCATTTAATGCCCCCCCCCCCCAAATCTTGTTCCCCACAGCTGAGGCAGGCTACACATTCCAGAATCCCATCGCCTGCTATCATTGGCTGGTGGAGGGGGATACTGGCAGTCGTAGTACAAGACATCTGGAGAATATAAAGTTGGAAAGGTTAAGTTGATGCTGAACTGGGTTGGTTTGAAGTACTGAGTGTTACCTTGTGAGCACCCTGCTCTGAAGCATCTCCATTTTATTGGGGGATAAAGGTAAAGGTAAAGGTAAAGGTTCCCCACACACATGCGTGCTAGTCGTGTCCGACTCTAGGGGCGGTGTTCATCTCCGTATTCAAACCAGAGAGCCAGTGTTGTGCAAGTCCACGTGGCCACATGGCCAGCATGGCTGCAAGGAAACACTGTTTGACTTTCCTGCTTTTTGTGGCAGTACCTATGTATCTACTTGCGTTTACATGCTTTCGAGCTGCTAGGTTGGCTGGAGCTGGGGTTATCCGCTGCATGGCACCTGGGATTCGATCCACCGAGCTGCCAACTTTGCAGCCAACAGTTTTTGGAGCCTTAGTCCACTGAGCCACCACACCTTAATGCTAGACATGCTTTAATGGGGCATGGTTTGAAAGCATTTAAATGCAAGTAGATACAGTAAATAGGTACCACCATAAAAAGCAGGAAGGTAAACAGTGTTCTGTGTGCAGAAATATGTTCAGCTGTGCCGGGGAGTGAAAAGGGATTGTGGGAACTGTAGTCCAATGCACCTGGACACCATCCGTTTCCTTCATTTCAATTTCCTGAATGTGCAACATCCCCATCTTAAGTCCTGATAGATCAGCTTTGTTTGCCCAGCTGTTGTGTCTTCACTGCTATTGTAGGGCAACTCATGAACAGAATTGGATGGTTCAGTGGTCCAGGTCTCTGGCTGCAGAATCAAAGGTTGGGTGTTCCTTTCCCCACTGTCCCTCCGTGAGGGGCTTGATGATGGACCTATGGATCATCAAACTGGACTTGCTGATCCATAGGGCCCCTTCTCAGAGCTCTGCAGTTCTGAGATGACAATGACAATGATGAATGATACAGCTAAGTCAGCTACCATATGAGATGAAACATATGTGGAGGTCCCAGGATGGGGAATTAGATTTAGTGAGGCTTGGTGTCACATCAGAAAACAATGTACGTCAGCTCTCTTCTGCTGTCTCCATAGTGTTAGAGCCAAAGGTCATCAACTGAAATGAAATTATGGGAGATTCAGCACCACAAAAACAACATTCTTTGCACATTGCATGGTTTCACATAGGAATCTGGTGCAACAAGATGTAGGGAAGGCTACTATCTCAGATAATTTTTTAAAAGGAGAAAGGGAAGTATTATGGCTATTAATACAGTAGGATCCCACTGATTCATTAACTGCTAATTCAGTTATCCATGGTTGACAGAGGAAAAAAACCCGAATTAAATGATTCAGCAGCCTAAAATCAAGCTGCTGTCACAAACAGCAGCTGTAAAGCAAGCTACAGTCGTAAAACAGCAGCTGTAAAGCAAGCTACTGTCGCAAAACAGCAGCTGTAAAGCAAGCTATTTTCACAAAACAGCAGCCATAAAGCAAGCTACTGTCACAAAACAGCAGTTTTGGAGGATTTGGGGGTGTTCTCTCTTATCCACAGTTATCATTATCCAAGGGAAGGCCTGGAACCGATCCCCAGCAGATACCGGGGTCCTACTGTATCTTCCAGTTGTGGTCCGAATTTACAAAAAATGCAGGCGTCAGTCCAAAACATGACTTTTCCAACTTGGTCATGATAATTCTCAACCGTCTCCATTTTGAAAACAGAGAGAAGTGGATTCTGGATCAGTGGGCTCCTGTGAAATTTCAGGTCACTTAGGCTGCAGTATAGTTCTCAGCTTTTGTCAAGATAATGTTGGAGAGGCAAGGATCAACACAAGATTCCTCCATTCCTGAGTGGCTCTAAGGATCTTGGCAGCTTGGTGGTTTCTTACAGGAAGATTTGCTGTGCAAGATTTTGGCATTTTAGTCTAAAGAACCAGTGTGTAAAAAAAAAAAAAAAAAAACCCAGCTCTTGATAAAGTCGAGGCCCAGCCTCACAAGAAGAACTGGTAACCTGGTCCTCGATATATAACATCAATTTCTTGATAGTTTTCTGCACCATCCATGAAGGCAGTATGCTTCAAGTCTGAGGAAGTGGATTTCAACCACAAACACTTGCTATTTATTTTAAAATTTTAGCAGTCTGATAAACAGTATCGCCTACTCTTGCATCTGAATGGCAGTGTTGCTAAAGTTGAAATAAAAAATCCACTAGATTTTAAACGTTGCTACCCAGTCCTACTGCACTCCGAAAAACGTTGTGGCAGAATGCTAAATATTGGACTTCCAATTAACTTTTGTTTTGACAAGTGGGAGAGAGAACGAGAAAGAGGGAGAGAAGGAAAAGAGAGTACTTTTTAGAAGGTGTCCCATTTTTTATAAGTCTTGGATTTGAGAATGTGCACTTTAGAACTGAGTTTATTGCTTTGGTTAACAGCTCTGATAATTTGAATGAGTCCACAATAACCATCAATCTTCCCTTTTTAATGGCTCTTGGCTAAAATAAGCAAAGAGAGAGGAATGCTTGTATCCCCCGTGCTTCTAACAAAATTGTTTATTGGAAACAGAAAAAGGATCACCAATCTGTTTGTGGCACACAGGAGAGCCTTCATTCTGCGCACGCCGAAAGGAGTGGAAACAAGGGAAAGCAAGAATTCGGAGATATTCGCACAAAGTGACAGTGTATACTCTGCAAGCTATGGGGCGATCGAGACAGTTGGAAACTGTTTACAAACGGTCCGTGGAACATCAACTGGCATTAGGCAATCCTTGTACTATACCAAGGAGGAGGCGCTGCAAGATTTTGCAAGAAGGCATCGATCCAGTCTAGAGTTCTCACCAGCTTTACAATCATGCGGTCTTACAGGATCCTCCATCCTCTTCTGTTTTGCTGACGGCCCCCACACCTGTTTCATTTGTCAGTTGGCATGCCATGCTCAGTCTTCATCAGCCTGTTCCATCATCCCCAACCTTTAGGGTTCCCTTTTTGTACCTTTTTGAAAAGCATTAGGTTTTCCAAAGTATGACATTGCCATTTGGTGGAGAAGAGTGACGTGACCTCTTGAAGACTGTCACACTTGGTTTGACACAAGCTTTGTAGACTGTGATCTCTTTCAGGTATGGCATCGTGCGAGGCACAGTTCTGTGCATGCATGAGTTGCTGACATTGTGGCTAGATAATAATAATTCACCACTGGCGAGTATGTTGATGCTTCCATTTTCTTCCCTCTGGTTGAGGATGGGAATTAATATTTCCAAGGAAAAATGCAATTCCCTTTTCGTTGGTCTATTTTTTCCTACACATCTTTACATTAGTATTTATGACCATATTTGTAAGGTGGAGAAAATGAACTGCAAAGAATTTGAAAGACCAACAAGGTTCACTGTATTTTTACAAGCAGATAATTATTGTTTCATTTATCATTGAAGCAGCCATGGAAGAACCATAGTTGATAAATCACCTTGTGGTGACATATCCTTGTGAAGACATATTGCATCTCTTTAATCTTGATAAGGATCAGCACACGGCCAACAACCAAAGCATAATTCATTCATCTCACCGGTGAATGTGCACAGCTTGTGCTGTGTGTTGTGTCATTACAGTCGTGACCGACTCTTTGTGACTCCATGTCCATGGAGTTTCCTTGGCAGGAATACTGGGGTGGATTGCCAGTTCCTACTCCATGCACCTACAGCGCCTGTTATTCCCTGGTGGTTTCCCATCCAAGTACTAACCAGTGTCGACCCTGCTTAGCTTCCGAAATCAGGTGAGATCGGATGTGCATAGGGCATCTAGGCAGCTCACAGCTTGTGCTAGTGGAAGACATTTCAGCACACATGCAAGACAGAGCTTATAGTTTTCACCAATTGAATCCTTACCTTTCTCCTCCTTGCTTGCTCCTGAGCACTGGAGGAACCATAGGAAACCATTGTGACCAAGAGAGCTGCAAGGCAGGGCTGTTAGTGGAAATCACCTGCTCAACAGTTGCAAAGAACCCACATGTGGATCTGGCCTGTTAATATTTCACATGGGTAGCTGAATGTCTTATTCCTGTTTTGGAATATCAGTTTGCCTCTTTCTTGCTTCTGCTAAAATCTGGTTCAGCCCAAGTAGTGACAGGATGCTTAATTACATCTTTGTTCCTGCAATCATCACCATATCAGAACTGCTGAACTGGAAGGGGCCCTTTAGATCAGTTATGGTGAATTTACCCCAGATGTTTTGGACCACAGTTCCCACAGCCCTTTGTCATTGGCAATACAGGCTTGGAATTCTGGGAGTTGTGGTCCAAAACATCAGGAGTGCCAAAGGTTTGCCACCACTGCTACATCATTGAGTCCAAATCCTATCAAGGAGGAGGACCACTCTTCCACCAGGTAGTCTTTTCAAACTTTAAAATTTAAATTGTGGGGAAGGAAGACCTTGATCTCTGCAAACAATGTATTAATCTCTTTCATTCATTCATTCATTCATTCATTCATTCATTCATTCATTCATTCATTCATTTGTATAGCCAGAAAAGGTTATAAACCATTCAGCCACAGGACACCACAGTTGACAGGACTACGCAATGCAGAATCAGTTGCTTGACCTACTGGGATAGCTCAGTCGTTTAGAAGAGTTTGAGAAGTTTAAGAAGACTACTGGGTGGAAGAGTGGTCATAAATTCATTTTGCAAAGAGTTCCTCGTGGTTGCCTGATGTTTCAGACAATTTCTCAGAATTGTACTCAGTCAGGCCACTTTGGAAGGCAAAGTGTGTTGTGCCTTACGAGAAGTTAATTGAGTGTTAGGGCTTTCCACAGAGACTGATGCTTCCTTTTCTGCTTTATACTACTTCCTCTTGTTAATCTTTCCTTTGGAAAGAGATTCTTAGCTGCAGTATACAGAGCTATTCAATACCAGATGGACCTGATTCTATCTGTAGCAATGCCAAGGCATTAACATTGTTCACTTTGAGTTAAAATGGTCCCCTTGGTCCACACACTTTTACTTCCCATTTCCAGGCAATCAAGGACATTATCCAAACTTCAGGGCTGTTACCAAATCATCATGCCAAAAGCAGTCCTTTAACACTTGCTGTTAAAGCTGTAAATGAGTTCTCTTTTATTTCATTCTTTTGGTTATTCCATAGAACATGCACATGTATAGATTATGATGCTATAAACAGTTACAATTAAAACCTAGAAGTCTTCCTTTATGGTGCTTGTGGAGGACACCAAAGAGACTTGTAGCACCATAAAGACAACAGGCTTCCAGTCACATAACCTTTCCAGAATTTAAGGGAACTGGATAGTAAAAAAATTGGGGATTCATGTCCAATGTGTCTTCACATAGGCACACTCATCTGAAATTCAAGGCATCTGCTGATGTAGGACTCGAGTTCATGAAAGCTCAGAACAAAAATGGGCAAAACATGGAGAAACTATGTTTTGGATGATGTAATCTCTGAGAAGGTAGCTTCCTTAGGTCCTGCACATTTATGATGGCATGAACTTTCACAAGCCAACCTGAGATAGCTGGTCTAAATGTTCTGATGGATAAGGCAGCTGTCCAACAGGGGTAGAGCTGGTGATCACCTATGGGGGCTACGAATCTCCTTCAGGTAATCAATTGATGTGGGACACAGAATATTTGTGGGCTAATTAGAGTTGTTCTACAAGTCTTCTTATGCAGTTTAGGCATGTGTGCTTCTTTCATAGTCCAGAAGACATTTGGAAAAGTTTGAACTGGACAAAGTTTAGCTTATGAGTGATGTGCTAGGAATAGTACAACATACAAGTCACTTTCTGTAACTAGTGGGATTATCTGAGGATTATCAAAGTCTTTCATCAGATGGTGACTAATTGCAAGGCAATAAGTTCATAGACAGCTGCCAAAATGTTAAAAAGTTCCTCCGTGGCTTTTTCAGTAGGTTGTTTAATAGGGTGATTCAGTCCACCCTCTCTCTGTGTGCCTGTTAGAGCTGCTTCAGCTTAAGCTCCAGCGGAAGGGAAGCTTACGCCAGACAGAACAGATTTTATAGGGTTTCATGACAAAAAATCTGGAAGGATCTAGGATGATACGCCTTTGTGTACTAGAACTTAGAAAATGCACATCTGAAGGTTGAGGGGAGACCTCACGAGTGAGAAAATGACCTCTTTTCGAAATGCATTTGTATACTTTATTCAGAACAGTTTACCATTTTATTTTTATATTTCTATGTGAAAGGCAGTTAAACCTTTTTTTCCATTACTTGTATTGTGTGGTATTTAGTGGTATGCTATTATTAGTTCCCCAAAGAAACTCAGATGCACTTACAAATGGACAATTCTGCTACCTTGCTAAATCGTCTTTTCATGCATTCATGGGACAAGAAAATTCAACCAACGAAATTAATAGTGAAGTTAACTGATTTAAATGGATTTCTTGAGTGATCATCAAGTTCAGCTTTTAGACATCAAGCCACCCTAGGAGGAGACCCTGGCTGGAAAATAGAATCCTGTAAGTTGGGAATCTGGCCAAAATGGTGGTGGTGGTGGAAACCTACGACACCTGTGTTGCCTCACTGACAAATTTCCCTGATTCATGCAGAAACTGTTCATGCCAAATCAGTTTGTACCCATCTCCAGTTGCATGTGATGTGGAATCCTTCTTCTAAAGGTGCTACCATTGGAGCAGGATTTCTTCCTGTGTGAGTGTGGAGAAAAGACAGAGAGAAAGAGATACCCTTTCAAGACAGTGCCGACCATCTGCTCACGTTGGCTGGAATCCTGTTGCTTATCGTAGCAACGGAATCAGTGGAACGTATGGACGAGTTGACACACCAGACCGCCACGATTCAATTGGCCTACTATGACTGTGACTTACTGTGCTAAGCAACAGGATTTCAGCCACTGGGTGATGTTGTAGAATCTGACATTCGTGTTTCCACTTTCTCATGACTAGAAGGCTCATTGCCATTATTTTCTTGACCCAATGCAAAATACACCCAAGTGTTCCATTCTAAACCAACTGGAGAAGGTTCCACTGTTTGTTTCTTCACTATAACATTTCTAGAGATGGGCATGAAATGATTTTTTGTTTTGTTTTTCATTTTTCATTTTGTTACAGAACGAAACAAAAAATGATGTGCCCTTTAAAAAACAAAATGAAAAAAAAATTCATTTTGTTCTGTTCTGTTTTTGTTTATTTATTTTAACAAGCACCGAACAGCTGGCCCTGCGAGCCAGCTGGTCAGCACTGGGTTAAAAATTTTAGGAAAAAAGTGTTGACCCAGCCCACCAGCCAGCTGGTCAGCGTCTCCTCCTCCATTTCCCCCCTAGCGCAGGCCAGCTGGTTGGGGGGATAGGAAAAAAACGCTGATCGGAAGGATTGGTCAGCTGTAAAAAATCCATAAAAATGAAACAAAACAAAATGAAGAACAACTTGTGTCAATCCAAATGAAATGAATTTTTAAAAATTGAAATGCCATTTTGGCGTTTCGTGCACATCTCTAAACATTTCTCTTCCCCATCACTTAGCTCATGGAAACCTCATTTATTGGATAACCAAAAGCATGAAATATCTATAAATACAGCAATCAACTCAATTGACTAGGGATCGTAAGGCTACCTACTAAAATTTCTATATAACTAAGAACAATTCCTGTAGTGTACCTACTTGTTCAGCTTTGACTCACTCCCTTGGATCTCTTTCTCTCTTCTGACTCTACAGTTTTGATTGTGTCTTCCTCTGTTTAATCTGGTTCCTGCTGCACATTTCATTCACTCCTCCTGGCAGCGGCTGGCAGCTTACATGCTGCTCTGCTGTGGAACGCCTGCCTCTTTAAGAGCTCACCTTAAGGCATGTGGCAGCTAGCCAGGATTGTTCCTGGATGGCCAGCTGGAGACTCCTGCTTTCCCTTTTAATTATCCTGATGAAGCAGCATTCAGAGCAACTGTGGTTTCAGGCTTCCATTCCTTCACTCATTCATTTAAACCTTTCCCTCCTCATAGCCCCCCCCCCGGCCTTGGCAGTACTGAAGTAAGCAAGACTTCAAATGCACTAACACATTGTTCAGGAGGACCTCATCTCTTAGGGAGACAAGTATAAAAGCCCTGGGAAATATAAATCTTTATTTCTTTTTTTTCTCCTTGTAGTGTATGTGAGAACATAATTTAAAACTTCTAGCTTTTGACAAGACTAGGAAAGTTTTTGTGTTTCCTTCTATTTTAGATTTATTTTAATTCATTTAGTTTTTTTTTAAATGTGAACATGGGCTTTAATGGAAAAAAACTGTATTGTGTACAAAAACTTGCTGTTTATGTTTTTAATGTTTTTTTTTTTTTTTGCAAAAATGCAGGGCACTTTATACAAACTAAAAGAGCCCATTGCCTGATAAAATTGTATAAATGCATTTGTGTAACCAGAGTATGCTATTTTCTAGGCTGTCAGGCTCACATCTGGTTGTCCATGGTGCAAACGGAGCTGAAAAACCTCTCACAGAGTTTGTCAGAGTTTCTCACAAACTGTTTCAATGAACTGAGACAACCTTTCTCATTTGTGATGAGAAGGTTTGCATACATTCACTGGCTAGAAGTGAATGTTATAAACATAGGCCAGCATAAGCAGAATGCTACCAGTTAAGGTATCAATGCTCCTTGTGACGTCTTGGTTGTGTGCCTTAAACCTGCCATAAGGAGTACAAGCATTGCCTAATTAGCAAATTCAGTGATATGATTCTGACCACAGTGTCCCTGAAGAGAAAAAGACTTGGCATTTATCTGTACATTTACCTAAGGTGTGAGTCTTTACTTTTACTTTACTTGATTTGGAATTTATATACCACCAGCTTGCCTGAAAACAACTTATCATGGTGGTTGAGTCTCCAGGTTGTCAACTTGCAATGCTGTTGCAACTGGATTGGGAAGTGGGTCACAATGAGATGTTATACCAGAAGGTGAATGGATGTTGTGTGCCACTTTTTTTATTTCTCCTTCAGTTTCTGCAGAGGCGCAAAGCATAGGTGGGAATAATCTTAAAAATATATATATGGACAAACTGAGTGCTGAATGCAATAGCTGGCCACGAAGTGACAGTTTCAAAGCAGCAGTGTTGTTGTCATTGCTTTGCATGGTGGCTTGAACAATGCAAATTCCTTTGCGATTCTAATTTAATTTCCTCCCTTAGGTCTAATGCTTTGCAGCTCCCAAACAAAAACACAATATCCATGGTACTGCAGCTGCAAATGATGAGCTCCAGGCCTGAGAAACTGGGGGAAACTTGAAGGAAATTTCTCTTTTGTCCTATTGGAGAAATGGCTGCTCCAGTGTCTCTGTCAGCAGAGGTGGTAAACAATTTGGAGATACCATTTATGCATGTGTCTAAATAAAAAAGCACAATGGTTTGTTTCTCCCATCCTTTCTCTTTTTAAACACCAGTAGCAGACCTGGCTACTGGACTTCTTTTTTGAGAGATAGAAACGTTTCGCTGCTCATCCAAAGAGCTTCATCAGTCTGAATACAGCTAGTGCAAGACCTCCATCTTATAGTCACCTTTGACCTCTTGTCGCCTGGTCGGAATTAGGCTCATAAGATGAACAATGGCCTGAATAGGCTCGTTAGGGAGACAATAGTATCCATAGCTTTAAGGTGAACAATGGCCTAAGGTGCTGAAACCTATCAAGAATTGGTCATTAGCTATGGCCTTGGTGGTGAATGCTTTTTGATTTGTCTGGGTACTTTGGAAAGCACACCCTGATAAGTAGCAGATAGACTATGCCTGAGGCCGCCACCTCTGTTGAGGGAAGGGGTTTCGATGCTCACATGAATGGCTTCCCTTACTCCTCTCTCAAACCACCTCTCTTGTTTGTCTAGTATGTGCACATCCTCATCTTTGAAAGAGTGCCCTTTGTCATCTTTGAAGTTGAGGTGTATTGCTGATTCTGGTCCTGAGTTGTTACCCCTCCTATGTTGGGCCATCCTTCTGTTTAATGGTTGTTTAGTTTCTCCAATGTAGAGTTTCTATCTCTCAAAAAAGAAGTCCAATGTAGTTTCTCCAATGTAAAGTACACTAGCTGTTAGAGATGGGCACGACCAGGGAAAATGACGCTGTTAGAGCCCGTTTCGCTCGTTTCCGGTTTTCGCGAAAATTTTCAAAAATTTGTTGTTTCGTTTTGTCGTTTTTGTCTGTCGTTAGTACTGGTTTGGGGGTGGGTGGGCTCCTGGAGGCACCTCTCTGGGGTGGGTGTCTCCTCTGGCCCCAGGAAAATGACAAAATGGCATGCATAGCCAATTGATATGCATACCAATTGGATATGCATCAAGTTGAGACTCGAGACACCTCTTTTTGGGTGCCTCTCTCTGTTGCAAACAGGCCCACTGCTAAAAATTTCACAGTGCGCACACTGGGGAAGGCTCCTCCTCAGTCTCGGCACTCTGTGGTTCACCAAGAAGGGAACTGTATTTGCGTGAGTGCAATGCGAGTACAGATTTGGTTTAGGGTTAGGGGGGATTAGCGCAAGGGCTAGGCTTAAGGTTGTTGCGGGTAAGGTTAGGGTGAGTTCGTGGGGTGCACCTCTGGGTGCCTCTCTGACCCACTAAGAAGGACAGTGTACTGGCTTATGGGTTAGGGTTAGGGTTCGGGTTCGGGCTACGGTTAGTGGGCTTTTTATGCCCGACAGGCACATCCCAGAAGTCTGGGTGGCCATGCAATTGGTGGAATGGCTCCAAAAATTTGCATGGTCCACTCTGGCCAGCCCATCATTGCGCAGGTGTAAAAAAAATAAAATAAAAATAAAATAAAATAAAATCAATGGAGACGTTTTGTTGCAAGAAAAACCCACTGCTGCTACTGTAAAAATTCAGGTAGTTTTAAAATAGCTATTTTCGCATGTTTCTGTGGTGCTTTGGTGTGTTTTTGGACCACCACGATTTCAAAATAAATTAATATTGCTTGCGGTCGCCCCATTTTGGATCCCCCGCCCGCACCGCATGGCATGGCGAGTTGGCGAGACGACGAGGATGAGCAGCCCAGGAGAGGAGGGGGGAGGCCGGGGACCCCCCCCCAGAAACCACCCCTCTGGTAGGTGCCCTCACTCAGGCAGGCATATTTTCACCTGCTTTTTTGGCCGGGAATCGGGGTTTTTTTATTTTTAAAACTTTTTTTTCCTGAGCCTTGGCGAGTTGGCGAGACGACGAGGATGGCCCAGGAGAGGAGGGGGATCACCCCCTCCCCAGAAACCACCCCTCTGGTAGGTGCCCTCAGGCAGGCATATTTTCGCCTGCTTTTTTGGCCGGGAATCGGGGTTTTTTTAATTTTTAAAACTTTTTTCCTGAGCCGCTTGGCATCACGCGATCGCTGCGATGCCGCCAGGAACAACCACGACAAATCAGACCCAATTTTTCTTTAGTCGGTTCGAGTTCGAGTTCTGGCGGAGTAATTGTCATTCTTCATTTCGTTACGTAACAGAAACGAGGAACGGAAACGGAAACGAGGATTTCGCCGAGTCGTGCCCATGTCTACTAGCTGTATTCAGACTGATGAAGCTGTTTGGATGAGCAGTGAAATGTTTCTATCTCTCAAAAAAGAAGTCCAGTAGCCATGACTCAACTTCCAGATAAACTCACCTGGATGACTGAGAATCTTCACAGACACCAGTAGCAGACCTGTTACAGGCCATTAGCCAAATTAGAGGATCAGAGAAAAGCTACATGTGCCCTTTAAAGGGCCTGAAAAGAAACTCACTGACGTTATGCTCAAAATTTAAGAACATCTCCTTTTCACACTCAAAGCCTCCACACTTTTCTAAGGCACATTTTTAAAAAGAAGAAGAAACTTTTTTTCACCTGCCATAGACACAAATGCAGGTGACAGCATTTGGAGAGGTGCTGTGATTCTTAAGAAAACCATCTGCTTTGCTGCATAAGTCCTGGGTTCAGTTTCCTTTCAGCCCCCGAGAAGGTTCTCAGTGAAGGAGAAGGACCTAATTCCGATACTTGGCTAGAGGTGGCAATGGTTGGGGTGGCACAGACACAGAATAATGAAATTGGAAGGGACCAGTGAGGCAGTTGAGTCCAACTATAAGAAGGCTTCACAATGACTGTGTTTTACCTGATATATTGGCTAGGACAGCGGACTGTAGCTGAGGAGTACTGGGTTTGAATGCCTGTGAAGATTCTCAGTCATTCAGGTGAATTTATCTGGAAGCTGAGTCATAGCAACTGGCCTAATGACACCATTCGGGCCATTGTCCATCTTATGAGCCTTTTTCAGACCAGGGTGACATGAGGTCAAAGTGAACTATAAAATGGAGGACTCGCAACTGGCTTTCTTCAGACTGACAAAGCTGTTTGAATGAGCAGCGAAACATTTCAGTCTCTCAAGAAAAGTCCAGTTGCCATGACTCAACTTCCAGATGGGTTTAAATGCCTACTCAGCCAAGGAAACCCATGAAGGAGTGCTGGAATTTCATAGACATGGGAATTTTATATATTTACAGGACTATGGTCCCCAGAAGTCAACAGGTCTACCACCTGTGAAAATTCAGGGACTTCAGCCAGAAAAATGATGTTCTTTCATTGTTTTTTTAAAAACTGCTTACTGATTAGAAATAAAGGCTCTATCAGATGTGATAATCTTCATCATGATGAATGGGGCATGGGAGGAACAGTTGGGTAGGGTTGAGCTCTTTAGGAATTACAAGCCATTAATGGCTTGGCAGTTGCCTGAGAGAGTACAGAGCATAATGGACAGGGAGACTACCAGACCCCTAATGCTTTGCAGCTTCCAGGGAGCTTAGCACCCAGCTACCTCCAACCATATTCTGCTGGGGTGTTTATTCCTCAGCTGAAAGTGATTAAGGATGCTTTTACACGACCTCTAAAACCTGAGGCAAAGGTCTCCCAGATCCAGAGCTTAAAAATGTTTTCCCACCAGCTCCAGAGTTTTAAAAAAATTAAGTATGACCACGGCCACCTAAGCGTGTCCCAGTGCACTTTTCAAGTACCTGGCTTCCAGGAGGTAAAAAAATCTTTCGATGCGCATTTTAAAGCTGTGAATGCCAGGTTTCCTCGCCTTCTGTTTGTTTTTTTGTCCCTGCTGCCCCTTTAAGAGACAGGAATCACTACAGGGCTGCTCGGGGCTGCTTCCACCGCAGACGGAGGTGAGCCTGCATTTTTTCTCCCTTTTTTCCTCCCTCCCCTCATGCAGACAGGAACAATGGAGTGCGGAGGGGTGGGAACACAGGAAGAGCAAGAAGCCCTCACGATCTCTGGTCCAAATTTCAGTTGCCACTGGATTTTAGAGGTCGTGTAAAAGTGCCCTAAGAAGAGGCATTCATGAGAAATGTGGACAACCACCTTGCAGATGTCCTCTGATTTCTTTTTTTGGACTTGATGGCCTCATAGGCTTCTTTCAACTTCACTATTCTGATTCTATAATTAGTTTTAGCTTGCCTTCAGTTTACTGCTGATTTGTTTTGAATTGCATCTGTTACCCAACTGAAATGCTACTCATTCGTTCATTTGTGGGAAAGTGGATAAGTAGTGCACATGTGATCATTTTTGCTGCACATAAAATAAAGCCCTACAAAAGCGAGGGAGGTTAGTATACTTGCTTGTTCCTTTTTGCAGTCTCTCTCCATATCCGGTACTTCTCAGAACAACTAGCCACTCCTTGGGGACATAATTTACTCCCTGGGAAAAATCTGAGCTCCAGCTTTAAGCCTCTTGGAATGTGTGCAGATAGAATCAGTAGTTGGCAACCAGTCCCTGCTGGAGATCCGGCTTGCTGGAGGAGTGTCTATCAAAGTCCTATTCTTGCTCTTGCTATTCTTATTACTTCATGGTTGTTCACTGTAACTTGCCTGGCTGAAGAATAGGCAAGACTGACTTTTGCCTGCCCTTAGCGGAGACACTCAGCAGCACCAAAGATCTGGTAGGGGAGGGAGAGAAATCTTTGTATCTAGCCATGCCGTGCTGTAAGCAGGAGGCATTATCTATTTGAAATAATCTGAAAGAGGCACTTACTTGGTTTGCTCTTCTTTGCAATGACATCAGATGAGTCCAGCATGTGTAGAAACAAGAACAAGCAAGGAATTATTCAGGAACCTCTCCTCTTAGGCATTTGCTCCCTCTTAGACAAGTAGGGATTTGCTCTGAAAACTTATGGAGGGACACTCTTCTCCCTCTCACAAGATACCAGAACTAGGGGACATCCACTCAGACTGAGGATTGGGAGAATGAGAACAGACAAAAGAATTTTTTTTTATCCAGCATGTTGTTAGTCTGTGGACCTCCCTGGCACAAGATGTGGTGATGGCATCTGGCCTGGATGCTTTCAAAAGGGGATTGGACAGATTCCTGGAGGAAAAGTCCATCACAGGTTGCAAACCATGATGGAGATGTGTAATCTCCAGGCTTAAAACCAGGGTACTTCAAGGGCCAGATGCAGGGGAGTGGTAGCAGGAGTCAGAGATCTAGTCTTGTGTGCTACCAGACGGATTTGGTGGTGCTACTGTGAGCTGGACTAGATGGGCCTTTGGCTTGATCCAGCATGGTTCTTCTTATTTTGTTATCCACCTATGCTGTGTTTTCACAAGTAAAGGTAAAAGGAGTTAAACTGGATAAGCTAACATTTGGTTTCAGTCATGAATGGGGAGATGCGTCACAAATGGAGTATCTATTTAGGTGACCTCCTGTTGGCTTCCATTTTTCATAAACAGATATACTGCCCCGTACAAGGAGGATTGACATACTAATTTTTGCCTACTAGCTATGGATAAACCTAATGCTTTTTCAAAAAAAGGGGCTGCTGACACTTTGTATAATTATAAGCTTACTGTGTTAATAATAACTTATAGAATTAGGACTGAGAGTTGTGCTGTTCCTCAAAATATGGTCCACAGCCCTTTCTTGTGCAAAATATAAAAAATCATGGTTTAATATAAGCCAACTCCCCAGAATGGAGACACCAAGCCAACTATGGAATGATCATGTTAATAGAATGATCATGTTAATTTCCCCTGAAAGTCAAGTGAAGCTTCAGATTTCTTAGCAAAGCCGTGATCACTGTATCCATTAGAAATGCCAGCTGTTCAATCTGGATTCAGAAAAGAGGCATTAGAGAGTGTACTGCAAGTATATCTTGCCTACTGGACCACACTAGAGGATTTCAAATGAAGATCAGGCAAGATTTGCTTTAAAAGATAATACAACTCAGGAAGAAAAGAGGATGTTCCAACATGAGATAGGTGGACTTAATAGAAGACAAGTCTTTCAGTTTGGAGGATTCGAGCAGAGTGATTAATGTTACAACTCTTTCAAGGTCCATCATTTGGACTACCATCAGTTGGACAGCACACAACTTTCAGCTACCATAGTCTGTTGCTATGGGGATTTCTGCTGTGACCATAAGCTTTTTCCTTCAAGAAGGGCAGTAGGGTTGAGTCTGGGCACCTGTAATTTCCTCTTTTGATAAGTAACAAGAGAGTTGACTGAAATCATGAGAAACAGGATTAAGTATATTCACTGCTCTGGCCATGTGGGTTATCTCTGCACAGTCTCTACAAGTCGATCTGGCTTGGTCAAGATGGGCAGTGAAATTGAGAGGGGGGGGAGGAGAGGAGACAGGTTTGCAACACTCTTACATGGAGAGTGAAAGAGATCCTGCTGTGTTTGTCATATCCCTTTGAGCATTTATGAGAAGGGAGGTTTTTGTGTTGTTGGTTTTTGAAATTCACCCTAGTTGCAAATTCCCATGATAGAGTTGCACAGGAAGGGCAGAACCTTCAAAGGGTTTTCAAAACAAAGATGACCAAAAGATCATAAAGCTGGATGTCATCTCAGGAAGAATTTCCATCATCCATCACTAGCCCTGCCATTGTCCACAGCAAATGCACTTCAGATCAAAACAAATAAATCATGATTTAAACAGGGACAAGAGGTGATCCCTACTTCATTATTTTATTCCTCTCTTATTGCCCTGAGAATTCCATTATTTTGTTGATTGCTCCTTGATTGTTTTTTGTTGAACTGTCCTACTTTTCACTCCCCCTGAATTCTGGTTTAATTAATTTGCAAGCTGGAGGATTTATAGTTTGTGCCACTTAATTCACTGTCATTTCTGTGTCCCTCCCACACTTACCAGTGCATGTGTCTACCTTAATGAAACATTGCACAAACCAAAGCTTGTTCCTTCTTTCCTTCATTTATGTATGTATGTATGTATGTATGTATGTATGTATGTATGTATGTATGTATGTATGTATGTATGTATGTATGTGCTACCTTATACACAGTGAGATCAAGGGGGTATACACCACTGTCCTGTTTTCCATGTTATTGTCATAACAAACCTGGGAAGATCAGGGGTACAGAGGGAGGGAGAATTTTTAAGTTATTCAGTGAGTTTCATGGTTCAGTGGAAATTAGAACTCAGGTTGCCAAATCCCATTCTGGTGCTCTAACCACTGTACCACATTGCTTGGGAGCCTTGTGGTGCCATGGTTAATCTGCACCACTGCAGTCAAGACTCTGTTCAGGAAGGCTCCAGTAGATGGCTCAAGGTTGATTCATCCTTCCACCCATCTGGAAATGGAGTACCTAGCTTGTGGGTTGTTGTGGGTTGTGCATAATTATATTGTAGCTGTATCGATTGGTGTATAAGCAGTACACTTAACATTTATTTTATGAATGTTTCTATGTTTCTTCTTGTGTCCTGTTTTACCAATGCAGAGCCGTGTGCTCCTTCCCATTGGCAAAACCCTGTGCACACAAGGCACCCATTACGTATGAGTGTGTAGGCGGCCTGTGGTTCAAGCAAGGAGCCAAGTCTGCCCTACGATTTTACAGTAAGCCCCCTCCCATGCTGGATCACATGCTGTCCTTCACAAGGAAATACCTTGTACATATATATGATGCACTATGCACTTTCCCATTGCAAACATAGATTAGGGCTGGACAACTTTCGGGAGTATGAGGCCCTTGACTCTTGTGTTCCTCAAACCACGCCCTTTAGCAGTTTTGGCCTACTGGAAGCCTTGGAAGTAGGTTGACACCCCACCCTGGTGTGAATAGGCTTGTTAGGTGGACAATGGCTGGGGTATGTGGAAGTCACACCTGTGCAACCCTTCCCAACACCCATTGCAGTGGTCTTCCTGGTGGAGGTGTGAAGTGCTTCTGATTTGTCTGGGGACAGATGAAAAGCAACAGGATGAATGGGAGACAGATTGATCCTAAATTCCCCATCCCTGTTGAGAGAGGGATTTTCTATGTACACATGAATGGCTCCCCTGACCCCTCTCTCGAACCACCTATTTTCTCTGTCTATGTGTACATCCTCGTCGTTGAGTGTCCTTTGCCCTTCAAACGAAGGTATACTCCTAATTCTGGCCCTTAGCTGTTGCCCCTTCTGTGCTGGATCATCTTCCTGTTTGGTGGCTATTTAATTTATCCAATGTAAAGGTCTAGCACACTTCTCATTGCATTGGGCTGCATATACTATATTGCCATGACTCAACTCCTGAATTTTTTGATGGAAGAAAAACTCCATACCATATCTGAATCAGTGGTATCTTAAATGCCAAGAAGGCTCAGCTGACGAGATAGGGTTGTTCAGGTAGCCTGGACCCAAACCATAAATAGGGCCCAGTACTTTGAATTGAGCCCAGGAATGGATTGGTCAGTGCTGCAGTGGTTGTTAACCGTCGTTCTATTAAATAATTGTAACTTGTGAATATACTTTTGCCTCTTGGCATTGCTTGGCTTTGACTTATCTATTTATTTAGCTCTCCTTCCTTTTTTAATTGCTGCTTTATTTAGTAGGAGGATGGCTGTGCATTGGAGTTTTCCTCTGGCGATAATTTGCATCAGAACAGAGCATTCAAAGTACAGTAAAGTAATTGATTCACTTGGTTGGGGGTGGGGGTGGGGAAGAAGCAGAAGCAAGTGATGCTGCAGAGAGTCTTAGGAACTCCACCCTCTCTTTCAGCTGTCTGGTCAGCTTCTCCTGGATTGATGGCTTTTGGGCGGGCAGCTCTAGTTTCTGTTTCGGAAAAGGCAAATGTTATAAACTAAATGAGGGGACGGTGAAGCCAGGATCGCCCTAGGAGCCCTGTGCTGCTTTAGGGTTCCCAGAGGCCTTTTCTGTTCTGTGTCAATGGTGCATCTGAGTACCATATGTCACCAAATGAATGTTCCCAGCCGCTCCTTCTAATGGGCACAGATCACGTTCTGGGAAATTTCCATGCCCATCTCTGAGATAGCGCACTCACAGGGCCTGCATAATTGTCAAGTGGGTTAAAAACACAGAACAGTTTTGAGAGGCGGTTGGTTTTGCCTGTAAACATTATTTTGGATATCACATACATGCAGCTGCTTTGCATTTCCCGGGGTTGTGAATCAGCTCAATTACAAAGATGGGGCTTTAATTCTTTTTATCAATATAATTTAGTTGCATTTCCTTCTTTCACAGAAGGTAGTGAAGTTTTGAAGGATGCAGCGTTTGAGATGACCCATAACCCCAGAACGGATACATGACAGAATGAAGATTGACAAACGCACAACCCTCACCAAATTTACTTATAAAAATCTAGCCTCGGAAATTGTACTTGACATGTAGTTTTGTACCGCTCCAAATGCAAACATTTCCTGTTACAGTAATTCTAATAAGGCTTATGACTGTGCAGTGAACAGACCTTTTTATTCCCAAACATTAAAAAAGGGAGGATTCCCCCCCCCCAGATTTCCATTAAAATATCTCTGTTGTTAAACTGATCTCATTTGTTCCCATCATGATAAAAAAGCTATTCCACAAAGACGTCAGTTGCCAGAGAAAATTGATCCTTCCTTCCAAAAAGAGGCTATAGCCATTTGGCCTGCAGACAATAAATATATCATTATTTTTGCTGTTTTCAGCTAGGGTTATATGCCTAACAATATTTAGCAGCTAAAATACCTGGCAACAAAATTGGGGGATCCAACGAAAACACAGGTGTTCTCTCTCTACTTTTTAAAAACATGTACAAGGAAATACTGTAAAGTTGTTTGCATGTGTGTGTGTGTGTGTGTGTGTGTGTGTGTGTGTGTGTGTGTGTGTGTGTGTGTGTGTGTGTGTGTCTCTCTCTCTCTCTCTCTCTCTCTCTCTCTCTCTCTCTCTCTCTCTCTCTCTCTCCCCCCTTAAGAGCAATTTGACTTAAGAGTGGAAAACTATTGGCATTTTAACTGCCACCTTACAAATTTCAGATATGGTCTGCTCCACTTACAAATATTGTTTCATGTTCTTTTATTTTTTAACTTATATTTTCATTATTTTTTTTTAAATAGGTACCCTGGCTTAAGGGTAGTTCGACTTAAGAGCATGCATTTGGAATGAATCTCATGTCTGGGCTGATCTGATAGAACACTCTCAACTCCTTCTGTTGCTTCCAGCCAAATGAAGCGCTACCTCTGCTTTTCCAACAACTTTGTATGAATATGCTAAATTAGGTGGAGGAAGTAAATTTGCAGGAAGAAACACAGGGCCTGGCTATATTGATGGGGGAAGAGAGGAAGAAAAAGTGTGTGTGTGGGGGGAGAGTTTTCCATTAGAGTTGGACTTGAGAGCTGTGTGATAAGGCTTAGAAGTATTGGCTAGAGAGAAAGAGAAAATCCAATAGACCATAGAATCATGAAGTTCGAAGGGGCTGATAAGGCCATCAGTTCAACTACCTGCTCAAATGCAGGAATACAAATCAAAGCAGATCTGCCAGGCAGTTGTCTAAATTTCTCTTGAATTTCTATGGCATTGGAGCACTCGCCACGTATTGAGGTTATTGGATCCGGACGTCAGACAGTGAAACACAAAATAGCCTTATTTATTTTATTTATTTTATAGGGCCCTTGCTGTTTGACCAGCCTCTCACTTTTGCACCTCTCTCACAATCTGGAAGGTCAACTATGGCCCCGGTCCCATGTCCCTTTAAAAGCAGTTTAAATTACCAGATAACCCGTGTCTAAAAATGCCATCCCCACGGCCACCGGGCTTTTTGAAAAAAAAGAAAAAAGAAAACCCGGTAATGCCCCTTGAAGCAAGGTTTCTGTGACTCACCGTAGAGGTAGGGAAATTTTTGCCTCACTTTGAAAATCCAGCTTTTAAGGAGGCAGACACCATGGGACCACGCAGATGATCCAGGTTTCTTTTTCTTTCTTTTTTTCATAGCACCAACTGGCTGTTCCTGGGACCGATGGGCTATGTTTTTTTAAATTTCTTTTCACCTTCGGAGAAACAGGAAGCTCTATCCGGTCGGTCCTACAAGTTTTCCTTTCCCCCAGCCAAGTGGTCCGTTTTTTTTCAAATGCTAGCATCACCTGCTGGCCAAGGGGGCTGAACTACACATTAAAATAAAATAAAAAACAGCTTTTGACGTGTAAACTCCTGTCCCACTTATTCAATCACGTGATGGGATGAAGAGGAAAAGCCGGACCTTCAGAAGATCAGGATCGAAACCCAGGTGTGACCACGGCCATAACTGCTTCCAGATAAAGGGACAGCAAAAGAAACTAGTATAGTATAATGATCTTGATTTTCTCTTTTTACTGCCTGGTCCAATGGAGTCTCCAGTCTACTTGGAGATCTGCTTCAAAGGCAACTACTCTGTCAGAAGTGGTGGTGAAGTAGCCCTGTTTCTCTTCTTCTGTTCTGTTGCTTGACAGAATGGCTGCCACCAAGAGGCAGCTTCTCAGCAGAGGTGATGATAACATTGGAATTTAGAGCAGGAGGCAAAGAGAACACATACTTAAAAGTCAGTTTCACCATTGGTAAACATGGCTCCTACCGGGCTGTAAAAACTGAAGAATGATCAAGGCAAGTCTAGTGGCTTTTAAATCTTCATTTTTCTGGCTTCCACAATGATTCCAGCTGTCTCTGATAAATGGCTTCTTGTCTTACGGGCATGCAGGCGACACACATGTGTTAGGAGATGTCTTTCAAAAGAGGGTAATTTAATAAGTTACACATTTTATGGCTTTCTCCTTTAAGCTCAGAGAAGTCTTGCCTAAGTTGTTTTATTCTGTTGGAGTTTCTCATCCTTCTGACACTCTTTCACCAAATCCCCATGCCCTGAAGATGTGTTTTGCAAATTCATTGGTTATAATTTCAATATATTTAAAATCCAAATGATACACATTTATCATTTCAGTTACTATAAGAATCTGGGTCCTGATCAGATGCATTGTGCATCTTGCAGATTTAATTCTCAAGCTGTGTGGTAGGCATGGAAGGGGAGGTACAGTAGGACCCCAGTATCCGCTGGGGATTGGTTCCAGGCCTTCCCGTGGATAATGAAATCCATGGATAAGAGAGAACGCCTGCTTACCCTCCCCCAAACTGCTGCTTCCTCACAGTAGCTTGTTTTATGACTGCTGTTTTGAGACAGTAGCTTGCTGTTTTGAGTACCCAGCTTGCTGGGGGCAGGGGAATGTGTAGCCTGCATACTGTAATTAAAACTGTAAATCCTAAATGGCTGGTTTTTTTTAATTTATTTTATATGTTTTTAACATTGTTAGCCGCCGGGAAGATGGGCGGGATATAAGTTTATAAATAAATAAATAAATAAATAAATAAATAAATAAATAAATAAATAAATAAATAAATCATGCTTTGGCAATGTGTCTACAGGTTCTGTATTATTGTATTTGCAAACTTCAGTTTGAGAAATCTAGGCTTTTGTCTTGTATGTCTAATTCTGTGACTTGTCTGCTTTTATAATTCTGATACTTTTTCTAGGAAAAGTAAGGAGGGAACATCACCCTCCAATGTATTGCAAGGATGCTTCATCCATGGGGTTTTCAGACCATGGTACAAAATATGGTTCCTCATTTGCAGATATGGACCAGTCTGATGTGTCACCATTTTAATTTTTTTGTATATGCTGACAATATACATTCTGAAGACATTGATACCTCAGAAAAGCCCCTTGGAAATGAATTAAAGTAAATAATTTTTTTAAAAAATCAGCAGGTTAAAACCCAACATCAATGAAACTGAGGTTGCTTGCTTTCACTTGAGCAAAAGACAAGCCAAGTAGACAACTGCCAAAGCCCAACTGCAACCAAAAGTATTTAGAAGTGACTCTTGACCAGTTCTCAGCCTATAGGAAACATCTGAGAAAAATCACCAATAGAATGAAAAACAGGATCAATATCCTACACCTACACAAACCTTTTTTAAAAATATATATTTTATTACAAATTTATAAAAAACAGATAAACAGCAAAATAACATAAGGAAGAGAAAATAACACACAACAATATAACAGAAGTATAACAGATATAAGACAAAAAAACACAGTGCTACCCCCCCCCCGGGACTTAAACAAAATTACAACTTTCACATTATTGACCGACCCATTTCTCTCCAGAAATACATTGAGTCTTCTCCAGGTGTATACCCTTTACCTTTTTGAAATAAATATAGCAGAAATTTATCCCATATTCCATTAAAGTCATTAGACTTGGTCAGCCCTTTCCTAATTTTAATTTCACAAGTCAATTTATCATTAATAGCTAGATTCCATAAATCTTTATACCATTCTTCCATTACTAATTGATTATTAGATCTCCAATATTTGGCAAAAATCAGTCTTGTGGCCGTAATCATTATAATGACCAATTCCCCCTCCTCTTTCTTCAGTTGTGTATCTGAAACTATATTTAACAATACCAGCTGGGGGGACATCTTTTCCCCTAATATTTCTTGCATTTCATTAAAAACCAAATTCCATTCAAATTTCCTTTTCTCACATGTCCATCACATATGTAAATATATCCCTTTATCTTTTTTACATTTCCAACATATTGGAGATATTTCTTTATTTATTATATTTAGCTTCACGGGTGTTATATACCATCTCCAATATACTTTATAACAGTTTTCTTTAACTCTCACTGACATATTCTTCACTATTCTTTTATTCCACATTTTCCTCCGTTCTTCCTTTTTTATCTCTTTATTAATATCTTCTTGCCAAATCTCTGTTAACTTATTACTTTTTTATTATACTCCTGAATTAATATTGTATATATTTCACTTACAATTCCTTTCCTCTGCTCTTTATACTCAGTCTCATTTCTTCTATCTATAATTTCTTCAAATATGGTCAGTTTTCTACATTCCCCTACTATAGTTATCCATTTTTTAGTCCATTTTCCAGTTGTATAATGTTCAACCAGGAAATATTTCCTCCCAATGTTTCCTTTATGCTTTGTCTACTCTGCATTTGCTTTAACCAATCCCGCAAGTATATAACATTTTTATCATTCAGTAGCATGTTTAACTTCGCTTTTACATTTTCTGGGAAATTCTTAATCTCTGTTATTCGTGTCAAAGGTGAAACTAATGGGCTTAAAATCTCCCTGAAGTTCCTCCAAAATTCCATAGTATTTTTCAAAAATGGATTATTTATCATTTTCACCTGAACTTTAATGTCTTCCTTAAAAAAAATATTCTCCTTTTGTGTAATTTCTAAATCTCTCCAAATTAAATTATCATTTCCTATTTTTAAGTCTGGAATATGTCTTAATTGGGGAGCAAGTGCCACAGTTCTTGGGACACCAGCTCTTGACTGGGTATATTTGTTGGCTGAGTATTACAGACCCATATGGCTAAACTATAAGGGCATGGTGGCTCAGTGGACTAAGGCTCCAAAACCTGTTGGCTGCAAAGTCAACAGCTCGGCAGTTTCAATCCCAGGTGCCACACAGCAGAGTGATCTCCCAGTGTTAACCCCAGCTCCTGCCAACCTAGCACTTCAAAAGCATGTAAATGCAAGTAGATAAATAGGTACCGCCATAAAAACGGGAAGGTAAAACAGTGTTTCCTTGCAGCCATGCCAGCCAAGCCAATAATTAAACTGCTGCACAGCAGTCAAACACTGCTGAAGACCTAGGGTTCAGTCCCAGGAAGCCAGCTCAAGGTTGACCAAACCATCCATCCTTCCAAGGTTAGTAAATTGAGCGTTCAACTCATGGGGGAGGGAGTGACTATGTATAGCCTGCATAATTAAATTTCAAACCTTCCTAAGAGTGCTTTAAGGGTGGTATACAAGTAGCAATCTTTATGAAATATGTGAAAGGGAACACGGACTCTTTTGTGTGGAAAATATGTGATCGGTGTGTTCACTTTACCAAAACACACATTCACACCAGGATCTAACTTCACTCGGTCCCCCCAACTTCTGCTGAGCCACTGAATCAGTGGGATTTTCAGAAGGATGGCCTTTTCATTCAACAATCTATTTTATGACTGATCAAAATCCAATTGTTGAGCCTCTCCTACATGGGACCAACAACTGGAATTTGATCCCGGTTCAAAAGGGGATGTTATGAATGCAACCAACAAGGCCAATTCTAATCTGAGGTGGTGGCTGTTGCATCAAGCCCCAGAAAAGACGGACTAGATACATTTGCACACAAAATGAGAAAGACAGAGGGGGTGATTTTTTTAACGGACTGGATTAGGTGTCATCTGAGCCACCATTTCCACATCTTCTTGCCACATGAGAACCACGCAAATCACCCTAGGTCAGGAAGTAAGCCTGGCCTCCCATGGTCTGATCTGTGCTTGAAAGCAGAGGCACATCACACAAGAACAAAACAATCAGACTGCACCCATGTTATGATATAAAATCAGCAGAACATGACAAGCCTGTTATATGATGGCGACAAGCCAATGAGTCCTTGAGTGGCCCCTTCTTTTACCACTGACCACGTGGCCATGGACTTGCACAACACTGGCTTTTTTGCTTGAATACGGAGATGAGCACCGCTCCTAGAGTCAGGCATGACTAGCACGCATGTCCGGGGGAACCTTTACCTGTACCTTTATTGGTAAACAGTACATATAGAAACATTGTGGGCACCCAGCTTAAACACACTATAAGAGGAATGTTAAGAACGATTAAAGACTGTCGATGCTGTCTAACATACCTCCCCCCACAAGGCAATCAGCTTGAAAAAGGGAGTGGCAGATGTTCAAGGCAAACCAACTATACACAAGAGCTGTCGCAATCAACTACAGTGCTACCTTGTATAAAGGAATTAATATGTTCCAAATGAAATTCTGTTAAGCAAATGTTCCTTTATACAAATTTCCCATAGGAATGCATTGAAAACAGAGTAATCCCTAATCGCATCCATTTTTATGCTGTATGAATTCTCCCCATAGATGATTCTGTTAAACAAATTTCCCCTATCTCCAGATTTTTTTATGTTGTACAGATTTTATGTTATACAAACCATTTGTTATATGATTTAAATCTTGTAGCCTAGCATGGAAATTTGGACAACAGCTAGTCAGAGAAGAATTTGACATTGCAAAAATAAATAAATAAACAGCAGGGCATCAGGAGTGGTCAACTTCTAATCCAGATCTGTTTAACAGAGTGTCTAATCCAGCACAATGCTCCTAAGGGCAGCTCCGTGAATGGTACAGTCTGGGCGTGGGGCGCGTTTTCCCTGTAGCCCTAGACAATTGGCACGAAACCTTTGCACCCATCTGGGGCTCCTGTCCGGGAACAGGAGCCGATAAAAGGGCTCCCTCCCGGTCCCCCAGCCTGCTTCACAGCGAGACCGGCAACCCTGCCCACCCGGCCTACAGTATGAAAATGAGATTAGCTGGTCGTCAGTGGGGCCTGATGGGAATTTTTGGTGGCTACTCCAATTGGCCCAGAGTAGCCACACATTTTTGCCCATCCCATTTTCTTTACTGCATGGGTTGGGTACCTTTACCACTCCCGTTATGGTCACAATGTAGGCGGGTAGTGCCACAGGTAAGGGTATCCAGGTAAGCCCGAATAAGTCGCCCTTATGGCGCCAGACAGCCCTCGTAATAAGTTCAATACCATTGGCAATTTCAACCAGATAAACCGAGCAACTTTACTTTAGGCATCTTGAGGGCTGTCCAGGGCTAGCAGATTCGCCTACTGGACACACTGCTGAACAGGTGGGCAGCATCTTGCCATGGGCAAATCTCCCTGGATACAGACTGGTTTATACAGGATTTCATGCCTGGCCATTACCTGCGGGCACTACGGTCCAGGCCCCTTAACAGGTTAAGTATGTTATACTGTTCAGGTTTAATAAGTTATTAATAAAGTTGTGGCCCATTTTATCCATAAACTGAAGTTGTCTCGCCTATTCATTTCTGGGGCTTGGGGGAGGCTTTGACCTCCCAAAGAGAAACTGGACAGTGCTTAACTGGATTCAAACCAACCACAGCAAGCGCCAATATTGGGCACATAAGTAGGGAATGGCCAATAAGTCTAATGGCAACTGTGGGCATGTCCTGCAAACTTTGCATCACAGTGCAGTGGAGTGTCCCCTTAGAAGGTTCCCTGGATCCCTGCAAGAATTGCATCATCTTGAGGGTGCTACTGTTCAATGGTTAAATGATTTAGATATCCACCTTTAGGCTTCTGTTGCTCTAGAAACAACTCAGGTGTGCTTGATTTCACCAATCATTCATGATTCCTATTGCATGTTTAAAGCAAAGCAAAGTGTTCTGCTTATATACCTCCCCATACCACTTCTAGTAGTCTGGGGGGGTTACAGTTTTAACTACAGTATGCAGGTTACACATTGCCCCCCCCCCAGCAAGCTGAGTACTCTTTTTTCCTGACCTCGGAAGGATGGGAGGCTGAGTCAACCATGAGCCGGCTACCTGGGATTGAAACCCCAGGTCGTGAGCATAGTTTTACCTGCAGTACAGGCATTTAACCACTGTGCCACAAGGCTCATTCAAATCTCTCAGAATGCATTCTTTTAATGCCTTATATTTTATACTGTTTTTATATTGACTTTGTGAAGTCTTGTGCAATAACGCTGTATTCTGTTATGCCATATGAAATATATAAATAAATAAATAATCATAATAAAATCATGCTCCTGGAGACATCAATGAATAAAAATGCCATGAGAAAAACAGGCTGCAGAGACCTGCTCCTTGCTTACCTCTAGTTCAGTATATACAGTGTTGGGCTAGAGAGGCATTTCACTTTAATAACAGGGTAATTTGGGTAGGAAGCTGTAGTTGCCCTAGCCCTATGTGGAATGAGAGGCTGTAATGATGATGATAAATAGTTAAGAGTAGTTAGCCTTGATCTTTACCTACTGGCCTTCCATGATTGTTCTTCTCTTTGTTGAGCAAGCCAAGAGATCTCTCTGGACCACTGAACAACAAAAAAGGTGTGCACCACATCCTTTGAACCTGTTTGCTTTTAATGAAGCCAAGCTACAGAGGCGGAATTAAATTCAAGAGGCAGGTTGCATTTCAAGTGCAAATGAAGGAGACCTTTTGCCTAATAGGCCTGGGCTTTTACACAACACTCCAAGGAATGTTTATATGGTGGTGAAAATCAGCCCTTGGGATAGCAGAATATCAACAGGCACTTCATGTATTTAGCGCCCTGGCTTAAGAGGAGAGAACAATATGTTTTGAAACACCACTGTCTGCATGGGAGCCTTATCTTATCTCCTTGCCAGCTGATTTTATGGCCTTCCTATTGAAGTTATGTCAACTGGAAGCCAGATTGTGGGCCAGTGGTCCCCCCCCTTTATTTCCCTTTAACTTTGATGATTGATGGAATTGGCCTCTTGACTGAATGTTACTGTGAAGTGAGAAGTAGTTCCAGGTGAGTGTGATATACTGAGGAAGCCTATGAATTATCTGTCCAAGGCCAACCATTTTGCTGATAGAACACTGCTTGTTTTTTTTTGTTTCTCTTAAAAAAAAGGAGGGGGGTAGCAACTGCACCTTAGTAGACCTTCCCACTTCTTCTGTGTTGTTATGGTCAGCTTGGGCTCAGCTCTATGTGACTGAATCTGGTAGATATCTCTGAAGTTTCTGCAGGATGTCGTGTTGTCATTCTTGAAAGACTACGAGAGTCATCCAAAAGAACCCCAATCCTGGACCAAGGATTGTCTTCCCAGAGAAGACTTAAGAAAAGGGCCCCCAGAAACAATCTGCTTTTCTTTGGTATGAGGGATAACATTTTTTCTGGATCATGGAGGAAAGTTACTAGCATGATTTTGAAAAAAGGTCTGGTAGGAAAGAAAGACAGGAACGCAAAGCCTGAAGAGAAATTTAAACATCATGCAAGGAGCAGGTGCAGTTTTCACAGAAGGGAGGGACAGACCCAAAGATATAAGTTTGGGCTGTAAGTCAAACAGGCTACACTTCTGTGGGATCACCCAAGTTCTGCCTATCAAGGAGGGCTTCAGGAAGCTGCTCAGCTTTGTCAAAGGCCATATTCTGCAGGTGAGTAAGGTTGCTAGCTCTCTGCAGGTGCAGTTTTACCAGCTAAAATCTTCTTCTCATAGGATATTACCTAAATGAGATAAAAATTTCAGATGGTCTGAATGCTGCATGAGGGGAATTGTGTGAATGGGACATATAAGTTTGGGATTTGGAAGAGGGGGCAGGCGCTGTCTCTCTCTGGAGAGTCAGGTGTAAAGAAGGGTTAGGTGTGGAGATCCAATGGCAAAACAAAATACGGACAAGGAGAAGGGATTACTCAAAGCTTCAAAGAGAGGGCTATTCTGCATAAGAAAGTGCATAAAGTGGCCCTTTGGTGACCAGAGCCTGCATAGCCATTGATTTGCTCAGATCAGTTTTGTCTACTGTAACTTAGCCTGGCCTCCAGGGTTCCAGACAAGAATCTGCTCCATCCTTGAAAGGCCAATAATTAATCATCATCATCATCTTAGAACAGCAGAACTGGGAGGGACCCGATTGATCATTGAGTTTCTAGACCAGGCATGCCCAAACTTCGGCCCTCCAGATGTTTTGGACCACAACTCCCAGAATTCTAAGCTTAGATTGCAAATGGCAAAGGACTGTGGGAGTTGCGGTCCAAAACATCTGGGGGGGCGAAGTTTGGACATGCCTGCTCTAGACCTTGTTAAGGAGGAATAGTGGAGAATTGAACTCTCAACCTCTTGCTCTGCAGTCAGATGCCTGAACCACTGAGCTATCCTGCAGTTGAACCTAGAGCCTTATCTGTGCATCAAACTCCATATTCCTTTCCTGCTACCGGGTGACTTCTATCAGCAAACCTAGCAGGGTTTTCAGGAATGACAGATGTCCATGGAGTGTTTTGCCATTCCCACACACTCCAATAAATTTCCGGGACCAAGCAGGGATTTGAACCCAGGTCTCTTGAATCTTAGTCTGACGCACTTTCCATTCTGCATGTCTGCAAAAAGCATCCCGTTGCATGCACTCTGTCCAGAGCCATGTGATGAAAGGCAGTTTTATAAGCACTGTCATTAACCATGCCATTCATGCCAGCACTGTTTAACATTCTTTAGCCTGAAATGGATGTTTGCCAAATTATAGACTACTTGTAAAGCCAGTGGTATCTCTGAACATGTCCAAACTCTTGTTTGCATGGCTGGGCCATTTCAGATCTGAACTGGAGAGAAAGTTCTCATGATCACGGGGTGGATTTCTTTGCCAAACTTGGATGCCAGCATCCTTAAGAAGTTTGTCCACATTGGTGAATATGCATGCATTTGATCACCTGTTATGGGTATGATTGCCTTTTGGATGGGGGGCTAGGCAGGAAAGGGGAACATTTCATATTGTTTTATCTGTTGCGGACTCCAGCTGTACCTAGAGTGAGGTTTCCTCCATGTGACAGGATTCTGAGGCACATTCCAAGGTGCTCACCCAGGTTAGTGATTACCTCTCAGCACCTTTTCTCCTCCAGCAAATATTGGCCATACCAGATAAGGTATCTCCTTGGCTGTTCCTGCTATTTGTGTATTGTTGAGGACTCTGCTAACAAACCTCTGAGAATCCTTGTGGTTTCTCGGAACACACTCTCTTAGACCAAAGTTGATTAACCAGGGTGTGTTTGAGCAAGTGAGCTAGTACACTTTGAGGGCTTATTCGTCAAGCTGTTGCTGACGTTACTCCTTCTTTAGTTGTCAGTTCTAGTTGTGGTAAATCAACAACAGTCCAGAGGTTTACTGATAACAAGCGTGTAACAGTTCCCTTTGCTTATTGGCTCACTCGTATTTCTGATCTAGCACTCTGCCTTTAGCTAGTAGAAAGCCAACGGAAACCTCACTACTGGGGCATACAGCCATACAGATGTTTTTGGACTTTGACTTCCACTGCCCATTACCTGAATTTCCAGTGGTGAAATAGAATAGGAATTGAAGGACACCAACATCTGGAAAGCCTCTTGTTGCTGCTTTACTGCTCCGTCCCAGCACCCCATTTCTATCTTACTATTGGATCCCAGCATTGAGTGGTCATCTGTGTGAGGTCATTTGGTCACTCATGGTGCAGAGCTGCAGACTTGTGCTTCTTTAGGAAACAGATGGGGTCTTGCCTCATCAAAAGCACCTTCTAAATCAGGACAAATGACTGTTGAAGGTAAATGAAAAATGGAGCTGGGGGGGTGAGGAAGGACATGGGGTGCGTCATGGAAACCAGGAATAAAACATAACAAGCTGGGTTGGAAAACTGTGTGTTTGGCTTAAGGATGGAGCTGTTAATATTTTTAAAATAAACTCAGATATACAAGCGTGTTTCTTTCTGAGCAATAAAGATACTGGCTCGGTTAATTATTACATAGGGCTCTGCAAGTTCCTTGAGAACTTTTCGGTGTTCCTCATAAAGTCTTTCATATAACTGGCTTGTCATGTTCTGCTGATTTTATATCATAACATGGGTGCAGTCCGATTGTTTTGTTCTTGTGTGATGTGCCTCTGCTTTCAAGCACAGATCAGACCATGGGAGGCCAGGCTTACTTCCTGACCTAGGGTGATTTGCATGGCTCTCATGTGGCGAGAAGATGTGGAAATGGTGGCCCAGCTGACACCTAATCCAGTATGTTATAAAAACACCCCCTCTGTCTTTCTCATTTTGTGTGCAAATGTGTCCAGTCCCTTTTTTCTGGGGCTTGATGCAACAGCCACCACCTCAGATTAGAACGGGCCTTGTTAGTTGAATGCAACCAACCGGGATCAAATTCCAGTTGTTGGTCCCTGGTAGGAGAGGCTCAACAATTGGATTTTGATCACTCCTAAAATACTGTAGATTGCTGAATGAAAAGGCCAGTGATTCAGTGGCTCAGCAGAAGTTGGGTGGACCAAGTGAAGTTAGATCCTGGTGTGAGTGTGTGTTTTGGTAAAGAGAACACACCAATCACATATTTTTCACACAAAAAAGCCCATGTTCCCTTTCATATATTTCATATAGATTGCTACTTGTATACCACCCTTAAAGCACTCTCAGGGAGGTTTAAAATTTATTGATGCAGGCTACACATTGTCACCCCTCTCCCATGAGTTGAGCGCTCATTTTACTAACCTTGGAAGGATGGATGGTTAAGTCAACCTTGAGCTGGCTTCCTGGGACTGAACCCCAGGTCATCAGCAGTTTTACCACTGCACCACAATTTCTGTTATTCGTTTGTTGTTCCGTTATGTAATGAAACGACAAATGAAAATTGTGATGAAAATGCAATGAAACGAACAGAACCACAAAAATTGTGGTCGTTATGTTTCGTTTCCATTAATGGCAACGCACAATGAAATGAGCTGTTTTAAATGTTAAAAAAAAACCCTGGAATCCGTAAAAAATGCAGCGATAATTATTTATATTGTCTGATAATACCTACCAGGGGGGTTGGGTTTCTTAAAACGTTTGTTTTTGTCTTCTCCCATCATGATGTATTTTTCTTTTCCCTTTAAAATGGATGTCGCCACCAGCCACAAAATGGAGGCAAGCCATGTGATGGGATCATGTTCAACCAATAGCATGCCCAGGTTGCAGACTGGGGGGGGGAAGGTCTGGCAGCCACAGAGGGCATAAAAAGTTCTGGCAGCCCCCATCCTCCTTGCAGTCTCTGGTGGGAGTTAGGGTTGGATCGCTGTCTCTGCGACTCTAGCTTCAGTCCTGCAGCCTCCCTGTGTGCGTGCATGCTGCGTACCTCTCGGTGAGTACCCTCCCTTGCCCCGCAGTGCAGTCACTGTGCGGCTGCCTTGCACCCTGGGCAACACCCGCCACTGCCTTTGCAGCCTCCCTGCGTACCTAGTCTATACTGTGTCTCTGCCAGCATTCATTTTTTAAAGTGTTTTCCCTCTGGTCTGGGGCGTTGGGGGATGCCTGTGCACGGAAATGCTTTAAAATCACGCAAAAGTGGGTAGAAACAACAAACAAAAAAACGAAAAATGGTAACAAAATTTTTCAAAAAATTCACGACAAACAGAAATGAACCAAAACAGACCTCTCAACGACAAACGAAAAACCGAAACACCATTTTTTTGTTTCATGCCCATCTCTAGTGGTAACTCAAGAAAAAAGGAATTGTATGCCTTCAGAAAACTTTGAGCCCTTGAAGGAGCAGACTTGCAGCTTGGTTGTATGTTTTAAGTGATGCTCTTTTCAAGATGTGTATGTCTGCCTCCAAAATAAAGGCACTACTGGCCTCTTGTTTATATTTTAATAGAAGTTTTAGGGCTAAATCTAATTTTGGGAAGCCTTCAAGAATACACTAAAACTAATTTTTTGTCCCAACCCTACTACACCTTGCATAAATGTAATGAGTTGGTCAGATTTAACTGGTGAAAATGGTAGGTGAATTGCTTCTAGTTAAGAAGTTGAATTTTGAACTCCTTTTTGCAGTTCAGTCACATGATTTAGCATATGGTGAGTAAGACAAGATAGTGCCATAGTTAGTGACAATTTGTTGCTATGATTTACACTGGTTGACTTATACCAGTGCTTGTAAGGAGTTGCATTCAAGTCAATAATAATAATAATAATAATAATAATAATAATAATAATAATAATAATAATAATAATAATAATAATAATAATAATAATAATAATAATACAACTCGCCGATACATCACGTAGTCCTAAACGCTTGGGAAGCGTTTGACTAGTGATTTGTAATACAAAATCCAGCATACAGTACTTATCTTGTCTGCTGTGATGATGATGATGATGATGATGATGATGATGATGATAAAACTTTATTTTTATGCCGCCTTTCTCCCTGAAGTCACCACTATTGTAAGTCCCATTGATTTGTGTGTCTACTCTAGGTGGGAGTAACAACTGGATTTAGTCGTGATATGTTAACTCAATCTGCAGTCAGAGGGGCAATAAGAATCACCTATAAGTGACATTAAAATCAATTTAGACTTCATTGTTCACAAGATGCAAAAGGTGAAATCAATTTATATGGGCTTCAACATTGATTGGTTGGGTTCACCTCTCCAGTGTTTCTTTTGTGGTTTCAGTGATTATTATGACATCAGGAGGCACCTCCTGGAAGACACTCAATTTATTGATACATACTTTACTTTTTTCGGGGGGGGGGGGATTAACATCTTTAAGAACAGCATTCTCTGAAACAGAAGGGAAATGAGCAGATTTCAGCACTGCAGATGCCAAAAATGGTTCAAACCACACACACAAAAATCCGTTTCCTCGCAGTGCATGTGAATGTGACCGTTGGTTTAAATACCGGTTTAAATACTACTTGACTTGAACCTGATTTGCAACAGAAATCAATTCACATTGCAAGTGTGGCCACAGCCTAAGTTGCAGGTACCTGGTATTTTGCTTTCATGAATTTTTGAAAAGAAGCTTCAGATGAGTTCACTGTTGTGGGCTGTTTGCATCCTTTTGAACAGTTGACCTGTGCATTACGTGCATTCTGGTTCGCAAAGAAGTTTTGCCCAAAGACATTTTGCACAAATCTTTTGGTCTGTTGTGCTGGAGGTTAAAAAAGAGAGAAGAATCCAGTCAATTGATTCTTAGCAGGCTCTCTTGCTGTGTCTAGACATTCTATCTCAAGGAGGCCAAAGAATTCAATCACCTCTATCATCATCGTCATCGTCATCGTCATCGTCATCGTCATCATCTGTGAACTGCAGAACTGGAAGGTACCCTACATATCAGTGATGGCGAACCTTTGACACTCCAGATGTTTTGGACCACAACTCCCACAGTCCTTTGTCATTGGCAGTCTATGCTTGGAATTCTGGGAGTTGTGGTCCAAAGGTTCGACACCACTGCTATAGATAATCAAGTCTTGCCTATCAAGGATGCCCAGGAGGGAGTCAAACTCCCAACCTCTGCCTCGACAGCCAGCGACATAAATTATTGTGTTAGTTTTTAAAAAAATCACAAAAATAGAGAAGAAATACATACTTTTGCTTCCAGTAGGATCCTGCAGGCGAAGTGCCTTGTATGATGCCTAAGAAAAGAAGGTTCCAGGGCTCATGAAAATCTCTTTTTTACTTCTGTCCTTTTTCTCTCTTAAAAAACATTAACAGCCATTTTGCAGTAGGCAGGGCCATTAATCTACCACTAGGCAGTCAGTAGCTTATGCAAGGGGAGAGTCTTTTGGATGATGGAGGTGCTTTTCTCTCTCCTCTTTTCTTAATTCAACAAAGTCACAGGAGAAGGTACTTGATGACAATCAATATATAAAGCATGTCTTTCCCTTTTCCCTTTTCCCTATGACGAAGTGCTGGCATTTTTATAGTTCTCATGTAAACAGAGGCACTACGAGGGTGATCTTGTGTATCTGTTGAGAGCCAGAAGGTCGGAGAGCCAAGGCTGGTGATTGGTTTTACACGTGTCTTGTGTTTTTGTTGGGAAGTGGGGCTGAAACTTCTCCTTTGGCACCTTATATGTAGGCTGCGTGTGTTTGTCAGGGTTGGGCCCCTGGGCCGACTCATGCTTGCCAGTGGTTTTGCAGACGATTAGAAAAGCAGAAGCCCAGCTGTGTGTGAATTCAAGTTCTGATACATAACATCAATACATGAATTATCTTGGTATTCATTTCTGTTTTGTGTTTTGAGTGACTTCTAAGCTTTTCCTATAGTCTGTTTTCTTCTTCTGTTTCAGCAACTTTCCAAAACAGAGAACCTGGGAAGGCAGCTATAGTGGTCTCAATTCCTTTGGGAATTGTAATCAGGCACAATTTCACAGCATTGCTTCAGGCAAGATGGAGGCAACTTTGCTTTCTAATGTTTGAGGACTGCGGTTCCCACAGATATGTGAACAATGGGTGATGGATGTTGAAATCCTCAAGCATCTGAGGTCAACAGTTACCTGGTTGCACTGGTTGCCCGTTGCAGCCCGGATTAGATTCAAGGTCTTGGTTTTAGTTTATAAAACCCTCCATGGCTTGGGACCGGACTACCTGACAGAGCGCATCGTCCAGCGATCCACCTCGGCCCGTCCTGTTCGGCAGGTGCGAGCGCACTCGCTGCGGGTTGCCACCCCACGAGAGGCCCGGAAGACGTTTACTCAGAACCGGGCCTTCTCAGTGGCAGCCCCATCCATATGGAATTCAATCCCCAGCGAAGTGCGCTCTGCAGAGTCCCTGCAGGCCTTCCGGAAAGCATTGAAAACCTATTTATTCCGGGAGGCCTTTGGCGATTTTTAGTTTAACGGTATTCTTCCCCCCCGCCATCGCTATTAACCGTCATTGATCGATTTTATCTAATTTTTTGATTGTTTAATCTGGTAAGACTCGTTTCCCCTGCAGGCTGGGATGCAGGAGGATTTTATATTATTATTATTATTATGTCTGTTTTATTGGGCCATGTTGATTTGAATTATTATATTTTGTTGTATTGATTGGTTGGTTGGCATTGATAGCCCTTGTTAGCCGCTTAGAGTTCTACCCATAGAAGATAAGCGGGATATAAATATAACAATAAATAAATAAAATAAATAAATACCTCTGCTTTAGAGATTGGTGCCTAGTCTTCTTATTGGCAGCTGCTGGAATATAAAGAAATTTGGGGAAATTTGTGTATTTTGAACAGGAACTCACAGATAGCACTCCCATGTATCTGGACTCCTTTATATACACAGTGGTACCTTGTATAAAGGAATTAATTCGTTCCAAATGAAATTATGTTAAGCAAATTTTCCTTTATACAAATTTTCCATAGGAATGCATTGAAAATAGAGTAATCCCATTTTTATGTTGTATGGATTTGCCCCTTAGGTGATTATGTTAAGCAAATTTCCCCTATCTCCTGAATTTTTTTATGTTGTACAGATTTTATGTTATACAAACTGTTTGTTATACAAGGGTCCACTGTACAGTTGGTACCTCAACTTATGAATTTAATCTGTTCCGAATGCATGCTCTTAAGTCGAATTACTCTTAAGTCAGGATACCTATCTTAAAAATTGAAAAAAAATGTAAAAAAGTATTTGTAAGTCGAGCAGACCATATCTAAAATTTGTAAAGTGGTAGTTAAAACGGCAACAGTTTTCTGTTCTTAAGTCAAATTGCTCTTAAGTTGGGGTACTACTGTATAAAGGTAAATGTGCTCCCCGCACATGTGTGCTAGTTGTGTCTGACTTTAGGGGCGGTGCTCATCTCTGGATTCAAGCCGAAGAGCCAGTGTTGTACAAGTCCATGGCCATGTGGCCAGCATGGCTGCAAGGAAATACTGTTTTACCTTCCCACTTTTTACAGCGGTACCTATTTATCTACTTGCATTTACATGCTTTCCAACTGCTAGGTTGGCAGGAGCTAAGGGTTATCAGCAGGAGCTCGCTCCGCTGTGTGGCACCTGGGATTTGAACCACCAAGCTGCCAACTTTGCAGCTGACAATTTTCAGAGCCTTAGTCCACTGAGCCACCACATCAGTATATTATATATATGACCATTTCCTGGCATTTTGAATCATGGTTATTTTAGCACAATATCCCACATTCATGGATTTGTTTTTGTTTTGTTTTCTGGAGAATTGATAAAAATGGGCTTCTAGATATGAGGCAGAAATGGGCATCCTAATATTCTACACCCCCATAAGGGTGGCCTTTGGCTTTCTTCAACATGAAGGGAGCTTAATATTTCTTGTTTTGGCAGGGCCATTCCTTGGCCTGATTTTGACATTTTGCTCTGCATTGTCTCCCCGTGGCTCAGCTCTTATACCTCTGTGAGGAACACATCCTTGGTATAATAGCACCTCTCCAAGGCATCCTGCGTTGCACTTGTAGGCCTTCTGCCAACAAGTAATTTTGCTTTTACTTGAGAAGAAGGTAGCAGGGACAGTCTGGCTCTCTGGCTGAAAGTCCTGTGTCCCTACAGTGTCTCCCACTTTCTCAGTTTTTCTCCAGGTGTCATAAATTCTCTTCTTGTCTCAGGCATAGGTTGGGCGCCTGCTCAGGGTTTAAGGAATGATGTCACCGAAACATAAAGTGAGCCCAAGGAAGGTAACAGAAACTTCCCACAAAGTGCCTTGAGTCCTGAAACATTTCACCGTGAGCCTTAAATCCATCTTGCATTCAGTACTAAGCTTGGTAGGCCATCGGCTGAAGTAATTTGGAATTAATTCCTTCCCCCCCCCAAAGGAATGTACATCTAAGTTGCAATAGAAAATGTAAAGGTTTCTGAGTGTGGCTTAAATTAGAATACTGTAAATAAAACTTCTAAATTTAAACCAAGAAGCAAATGAAATAATTTTGTCAGGAACCTACAGGGCAGATGGGTTTCATGTTTCTATCACTAAATGACCCCCTTATTTGTTATTTTAGTTCAACAGTCTCAGTACCTTTCACTCAGAGATTCTGGTAATGAAAAAGAATGCAGTGCTTCTGTTTACTTACAATTCTTCATAGAGGAAAACAAATACTGTGAAGATGTTAACTTGTTGCATCGCTGAGCTTAACTGGTTACAACTGACAGAATACGTCACTCCATCCTCTTCATGATGGATACCATGACTAACATTGACAGAACCTTGACTTAAAAAAAGGGAGTGTACATGAAATCTGAGGTAGAGAGGCAGAACAATTGGCTGTTACTGGATTGACTGACATTCAAACCCCATTCCAGAAAAGTCCCTCCCGGCCAAAACCTCTTGACTTAAAGGAATCATATCTAGGATGCAATATACTGTCTGTCCAACATAATATATTAGTAGAAGAGGGCTGTCTCAACTTCAGCTGTGAGTAATTGCTTTTTGGTAGTAACATTCTAAGCTCCAGTTTAGCTGTCGATAGAAACCCAGGCCTTTCTCACCAGGATCTGTCGTTTTCCTGAGAGTTTTTGCTGATCTTATTGAAAGTTTATTAAAGCATCAAAGCTAGGGTTGAACAGAGCTCTTCAGCCTGACTTGGAGTTTTTATTTTTTGGTGCTGGTGAGAAATCACAGTGGCTCTGCATATGATACCTTACTGGAAGAGCTCTCTGCTTAGAGATCAGCATGGTCATACATTGCTGGAAGCAACATGTTCTTAGAGTTACAGAAAAACATATGGGCCAGAGACCCTTGCCTTAAGAGGGCAGGGTTGACACATGTGGGGAAATAAAACTATGCAGAGGGACTCCTTCTAAATAAATAAATAATAATTTAATGTCATTTTGTGTGTGTATATACACAGTATACACATACAGCGAAATTCAGACACCCAGAGACCAGATTCAACACACACACACACACACACACACACACACACACACACACACACACACACACACACACACACACACACACACACACACACACACACACACACACACACATTTAGAAAATCCCCTCAACACACAAATATTAAAAAAATCCCTGAACACTCACCCACCCACCAACCCCACCTAAAACACAACACCCACAACAGGCAGGGTAATCCTGTCCAAGTGTTCACTGCTGGTGGTCCTTAAGTTCATTATTAAGTGCATTTATAGCTCAGGGATAAAAATGTTCAAAAGACATGTGGTCCTCTCTCCCTCTCTCTCTGTCTTTCTGTCTCTGTCTCTCTGTCTCTATCTCTCTGACACATGGACATGTATGCAGACATAGAGAAGCATACGAGATCCCTCCTAGCTTTACACTGTCTCGTGTTCACGCATGCCACGTTTCTGTTAAATGGAGTGTGAAGCTATTACCCACGCGGCATTTTGCCTCGGCCTGTAGGTATAAATAGCGCAGTGACGCTGGGCACTCTCCAGACTCCGCGTGCCTCATTCATGCCATGCCTCTCCTTTCTAGGTCAGAAAACTTTGGACATAGTAAGTAATGTGGCATCAAGCATAAAAGACCAAAGGCATTTGGGGACAGAAATTCCAGGTCTTCGCAAACGCAAGCGTGGTGTCCTGTACCTTTACAGCCTCTCAAGTTGCCCTCCTTTTTTTTCTATGGCAAAGGGATGGGCACAAAGTGGCCCTCTGTAGGCTGAAAGCAGCTGTTGTTGTGCAATTTGGCCAGTGTGCAGGTGGGTGGTGGGTGGGAGGAATTGTTTCAGCTCATCTGGAAGGTTTATTGGTCATTGCCAATAAATATTTGTGACAGAAAGAATGTGAGGTTGACAAAGGAATGAAACAGAATGAAGGGACACTGAAAGACTGAAATAATTGGACATGCTTAGAAAAGAAGACTGAGAGGTGATTTGAAGGGCTGTCATACAGAGGAAGGGAAGAATCTGTTCTCGATCATTCCAGAGTGCAGGACGCACCAAAAGGGGATCACGTTAAGAGAACCCAGCTTTCGGCTGAATATCAGGAAGAAACTTAGAATCATATAATCATAGACTCATAGAGTTGGAAGAGAACTTGAGGGCCATCCAGTCCAACCCCCTGCCATGCAGGAACCCCATCACAATATTTCCGACAGATGGCCATCCAGCCTGTGCTTAAAAACCTCCAAAGAAGGAGACTCCACCACCCTTTGTAGCAGTGTATTCCACTGCTGAACAGTTCTAACTGTCATGAAGTTCTTCCTAATGTTGAAATGGGATCTCTTTTCCTTTAGTTTGAAACCATTGCCCCGAGTCCTAGTCTCTGAAGCCACGGAAAACAAACCTGTTCCCTCTTCAACATATGACTTCCTAAGTGTTAGATTAGTACAGCAATGGAACCAGTGATCTCAAGAGGTGCTCCAGCACTGGAGGCAATAAAACTGGGGGTTCTTTAAAGGCCAGATGCAGGGGAGTGGTATTAGGTGACAGATATCTAGTCTCCTGCGCTCCCAGACTCATCTGGTGGGGCCACTGTGAGATACAGGAAGCTGGACTAGATGGGCCTTTGGCCTGATCCAGCATGGCTCTTCTTATGTTCTTATGTTCTCATGGCATTCAAAAGAAATTTGGACAACCAGCTGGCAGATCTCCTTTGATTTGTATTCCTGCATGGAGCAGGCAGTTGGACTTGATGGTCTTGTAGGCCCCTCCCGACTTCTACAACACTACAACACTGATGAATTTCCTCCTCTACCCAAAAGAGAAATGAAAACTAGCTTTCCCATCACGTGAATATTCTCAGAGGTCAGGGTTGGTATGAGGGGGAGGGACGTCTCTGGACAAGCTTCAGAGCCCGCAGGGGCCAGTGGAGCAGAGATCCACTGAAGGGATACAGCTGCTTGGATTTCTTGTCTTGGCACAGATCTCTGCCACTGGAGACCAAAAGAATCTAAAAAGAGGCCTGATTTAAGTTGATACCCCCTGGGAAGGGTCACTGCTACTTCAGCATGGAGGAAAGTTTCCACCTCTGGGACTCAGAGATATAAATACCCTTTGTACTTTTTCGTAAGTAGGTTTTGCTACCATCGAGTTTCTGTCAGTCAAGGTTTCTTTGAAGTATGTGGCGGGGGGAGGGAAGAGTATACATCACAAAGGGAGGTTTGGGCTCTTATTTAAAATAGAAGCATAAATTGGGGCTGAGTCCCAGTAGAGAAATTGACGTTAACACAAGTTCAACAGATCCATGTTTCAGAAAACGTATGGATGAAAATGGGGCAAGGGAGGGGGAAGGAAAGTCTGATTGGAGGAACAAGTGCCAAGTGACGGATGTCTTAGGAAAACCTTGACACTCATTCCGTCCTTCATGCTTTTCCAGTGGCGTGGCTGTGACTTTGACAGTGCAGGCTCTGGTTGTGACCATCCACACAGCCAACCAACACCACAAGGAGAGACAAAAAAATGTGGACGGCTGGAGTGGTCCAAATGAACAGTGGAGGAAGAGATATTTTGTAGAGTGGATGTATCTTAATTGCTTAGTGAAGACCAGCCATCTTCATATACAGTGGTACCTTGTATAAAGGAATTAATTCGCTCCAAATGAAATTATGTTAAGCAAATTTTCCTTTATACAAATGTCCCATAGGAATGCATTGAAAACAGAATAATCCCTAATCATGACCATTTTTATGTTGTTGTATTTTATGGATTCGCCCCATAGGAGATTCTGTTAAGCAAATTCCCCCTATCTCTGAAATTTTTTATGTTATACTGTACAGATTTTGTGTTATACAAACTGTTTGTTATATGAGGGTCCACTGCATTTTGCCTGACAACAGGGATAGTTTGCAACGTTGCATATGACCTGGAAAAATCCTCCAGCTACATATGCAGACTGCCATTAAATTCACAGGAAACAGAGGACATTGGATGCCTGTGTGTGGATGATCCCTGTTTCCTGGAATGCTGTAGAACAGTGTTGGCGAACCTATGGCACGGGTGCCAAAGGTGGCACTCGGAGTCCTTTCTGTGGGCACCCGACATCGCCCCTTCACAGCTACCTGTATTCAGTTTAAATTGCTGTGTTGGCACTTTGTGAAAAATTGGTGGGTTTTGAATAGCAGTTTGGGCACTCAGTCTCTAAAATGGTCGCCATCCCTGCTCTAGAACTTTGGTTCTGTGAATCCTGGTTCTAGATACCCTTTTGTTGAAATGCAATCACAGCGTGTGGACTTGAAAGCTGTGGGTTGGAGGTATTATTATGCAGTTTTACTGGAGTTCAGAAAATAGCCAGATATCCATATGCAATGTTATTTTTAGTCCTGCAATTCAGTTTGCCCTCTGAATTATTGACTGACTTTATGGTTCATTTCTTTTAAATGAAAGTTTCTAACTTCAGTAGTTGTGAAAGATATATCCAGATTAAGGATAACTCTTGCTTCTCAGAACCTCACAAGGAAAGGATGAGGAACTACAGTGTTATTCTCCCCAGTTGTGGGTGGTGAGGAATTACCTGGTACGTTTGGAAGAGTTCTCTTAGTATGAGAACCAGCTTCATTACAAAATGGTTATGTTGCATGGTGTAGATTGGCTCAAGTTAGGATGATGGCTGATTTATTTTGAAATTTTGAAGCACTAGTTGGGTTGTTGGCACCTTTCTTTAACCATCAGCCGTTCTTTCTTTGTTTGATTGATGTGGTAGTATGTGTTTCTGTGTGCACGGGGACATATAACTTGATCGCCTGTTGTTAGCCGCTTAGAGTTCTTTATAGAAGATAAGCGGGATATAAATATAATAAATAAATAAATAAAAATAAATAAATAAATTACTTCTCAATAGGAAGGGACAATAGAGTCATCCCACACCAATTAGGGAGAACAACAAGGAGAGCTATTCGTTTCACTGAGATAAATGGAATCTTGCAAGGCTTTAAAAACCTTCAGTGAGCTATCTTATGATGTGCATGTGAACGGGGAATTCACTGAGCAGTTTTTCCATCCCTGTTCTGGGTATCCATGTGTAAGATCTGCTAAGTTTCTGCCAATGTTTATTTATTTATGTTATGCTATTTTTACAACTTACATGCCACTCCCTACCCAAAGGTCTCTGGGTGGCTTACAATAAAAAAAAAATTAAAACAGTTAAAATTAAAAAAAATCAATCAATAATTAAAACAATAATAAAAACATTACAGCTTATTGGGGCAATGTGTAGTCTGTATGATTACTTATAAACTGCTGAGATAGTGCTTTAAGTGCTGTACAGCACCATATAAGCAGCGTACTTCCCCTCCCCCCTATTTTTAGATAAATGCGATTTTGAGTGACTGGGAATTTATCTTTACTGCATTACATAGTGCCTTAATTTTTCCCATGACCATTGATTCTGTACTGTGTACTTTGTGCTTGAGAAAGAAAGTCTTACCCAGGTTGCAGAACAAAGGTGTTCTTGACAGAGAATGCAGTTTTTGAAAACAATCACCATACTGAAGGTTATCATTAGAGATGGGCACGAAACGAGCAATTTTTCGTTTTTGTTTTTCGTTTTTTCATTTCGTTATGTAATGAAACAAAAAACGAATTTTGTCTCCAAAATGAAACGAAATGAAATGAAACAACAGAAATTTTGTCGTGTGTTTCATTTTCGTTGTGGCAAATACTTTGAACTGTAATGAATGCTAACGAAACAGCAATTTTTCATTTTCATTTTTATTTTTTGTTTCGTTACGTAACAAAATGAAAATGAATTTTTTTTGCAAAAAATTCATGAAAAACAAAAAGGAACTGAAACGGACCCCCTAAACAACAAACGAAACACCATTTTTTTGAGTCGTGCCCATCTCTAGTTATAATTATTTACTCCTGTCTAAATCATCCAGTCCCCTACTCATGGAAAACCTAAAGCCAAGATCAAGATGACAACATCTTGGAGCAAGTGCTGGTAGATGCTGGGATGATTTAGTTCAGCCCTGCACAACACGTCGATTGCAGGCTGTTCTAAATCACCACTGCTGATCCTGCCACCCCCTGCCACCCCATCACCCCCGCTCCTACCCCCCGAGGATCCTGCCCCCTGCCGCTGCCACATCCCCTGCCGCCGCCCCACCCCTGCTGCCCCACCACCACCATTACCATCGCCACCCCCGTCGCCATCACCCCCTCCCCCCACTGCCACCATCACCGACCCACTGCTGCAATTTTTGTGCGTGTGCGCAAGTGCGCATTCACCGCAAGTCAACTGCGGGGGGGGGCCTACAGAAGCAACAGGTAGGCCATGGGGTGTTCAAAGTTGGACAGCCCTGATATAGATGATAGAAAGGCAAAATTTTAAGGTAGAATTAGGGGCCTCGACTTATACTCGGGTCGACTTATACTCACGGGTCGTCAAGAAATCTGATTCCTAAAATTTAAATCATGCTTTAAACTGTTTAATTTGAACTCACTCCAGCCTGGAAGGAGCCACTGGGCTGTGCCTCTTCCCTGCAGAGGAATTGTGAGTCTCACAGCAACATCTGTCCCTTGGAAACAGCAGAGGAGGAGGAAGGCTGGGGCGGTGGAGGTGGGGATTGCTGTAGCCCTACTTCCTTCCCTCTGAGCTGCCAAAAAAGTAGTTACAGGCAAACAGAAGCAGGTGGGATGCTTTGGGCCAGGCCAAACAGCAGGTTCTTCCTGAGTTAGCAATCAATCTGGCTTTGGTGGTCTTGGCTGCCATCGCTGGTTGCAAGTCTGGGCAGTCATTAAACAGGTAGGTGGTCAAGTGAGTCTGGGGGTTGGAGTCATTGGCCACTGGAGCTCTTTTCTTGCGAGATCGAAACAGTTTGCTACTCAACTAAGCAGCTTTGTCAGTCAGAACTATGTATGGATGAATGGTATAACGAAGTTTGGAATATTGCCTTAAAGGACAAATTGATGTGTTAATTTAAAGATTAAGAAAGGAGACTTAAAAAGAGATTTTTCAAATGATATATGGGGTATGTTTATTGAATATGTGCTTGTAAGAAATAAGGGTAAAGTTCCAGAGCAACAAGGGAGGATAACAAGGAACAATATCATTTAAGAGGTCCCGTTCATGGAGGGGAGCACTGTGGTTTTGTTTTATTTTAATCTTTTTAATATATGTTATGTTATATATAAAGAAACTGTCTGCCATGATTTAACTTATTTATTTTTAGTACCAAACATGGTATTTGAATTCCTGGAGTCTCATTGTCTTTTCTTTTAAAACAAAGAATGGTTTATTGTAGTAAAAAGAATAAAGACGTTCGTGCTTTTTGATATTGACTGAAGTTACAATTTTCATATGGAACATGTATTATCTTCTGCAAATTAAACTACTTCATATCTTTCAAATAACAAGTCCCTATAAACTCTACACCCACTCCTATCTCTACACCCACTCCTTACATCTGCCAGGCTCTATATAGCTCTCTTAATGCTCGCACGGGGACATATAACTGATGACTCCGCCCACAACAACTCCTATTGCAGCATGCAAAACAAGATCTCTCCAACATTCTGTAAAATGAATATTCATGAATCAGGGCGAATGCCACAAGCATCTTTTGATCTTACAAGAAAAGAAGTCCAGTTGCCATGACTCAGCCTCCAGATAACCTCACCTGAATGACTGAAAATCTTCACGGACGTTGTTAAGTGAGGAGAGGCTGTACTTAGAACCAGAGAGTAAACTATTTTATACAATGACATTTGTCCATGGCTTGTTTTTATAATCCCATAGCATCTGTCCCAGAGGGGAATGAATGCATTGATTGCTTATTCATGTTAATATAGTAGTTAAAATTATTTATTGGCTATAATGACAGTTGAGCTTCAGGCAAATAAGGCAAGGTAGGAAGTTCTGCCCCTCAGAATCCCTGATAGTTATAACTTCTGTTCTCTGTCATTATATGAAAATCCTAAAACTATAGTGCATTTCCATTTTGAACCTTCCACATCACTCAGTGCAGTAGGTTAACAGCGGACAGTCAGAAAGAAGAAGTTCACATAATGCCTGGTCAGGTTTGGGTATTCATTTTAGTACAAGAGACTTATTTCCAACTCCTAGCCACTAAATCTTTGCTTGAGGGCTGTATCTTCAACTTGGATCAGTATTCATTTTTTCATTTATTCAGTTATTGGATTTCTATGCCGCCCATCTAGCTGTGAGGCTCCTCTGGGTGATTTACAACAATAATATGCAAGAAAAACCAAGCAACATAATATAAAGAAGCATAATAAGCAAAATAAAAAACAAATAAACAGTATAAACATCATAAACACATATAAACTAGACAAAGTGAAGCTGTAGTGTGGACTGATAAGACAACAGATGGGAAATCCCACCTGTGAATATTCGCCAAAGTGTCAGGAGCCTTTTGGTCTTGACAACAGGGTGTAAAAACCCCAAAACATGCTGCAAGGATGTTTGAGACCACAGCCTCAAGCGGACTGCTTCTCCATTCATGTACCACCAACTTTTTGACTCTTGTCTAGAGTCTTTGTGCAACATCTGTGTACACAGCCTGACAAAGTGGTATTTTCTCTGTGAATGTTGTGATTAGTTTGATTCCCACCCCCTTAGTGGTCCATTAAAAAGGGCCACCTACTCTTACATTTGATAATATAGGCAGCCTTATGCAGATCCTTGCTCATTCCTGGCATTTTATTATTCAAGTGCAGCAGTACCCTGTATAAAGGTATTAATTTGTTCCAAATGAAATTATATTAAGCAAATTTCCCTTTATACAAATTTCCCACATGAATGCATTGAAAATAGAGTAATCCTTAATTGCAACCATTTTTATGTTGTACGGATTCACCCCATATACAATTCTGTTAAGCAAATTTCCCCTATCTCCAGAATTTCTTACATTGTACAGATTTTATGTTATACAAACCATTTGTTAAACAAGGGTCCACTGCACAGTAGTTCCTCGAGATACAGGCGCCTCATGTCATGAAAAACTTGAGATATGAAAGGGAAGTCTGTTCAGGGCACAGTGCACCCTGAGAATGGACATACTACACAAAAAACTTGAGATATGAACATTTCCTATGGAATGTCCCGAGATATGAAAACTGTGTGGAATACTTGAATTTCCAGGGTGCATTGCCTCCCATTCGGATCCGTGATATGAAAATTTTGCGGTATGAAGTGTCCTGAGGAATGGTCTCTCTTCAGCTTGGAGAGACGTGACCAGTGGGGTGCCCCAGGGTTCTGTTCTGGGTCCAGTGCTGTTCAATATCTTTATTAATGACTTAGAGGAAGGAATAGAGAGTATGCTAATTAAATTTGCAGATGATACCAAATTGGGAGGGGTTGCTAATTCCCTAGAGGATAGGATGAAAATCCAAAAAGACCTTGACAGATTAGAGTGCTGGGCCAAAGCTAATGGAATGGATTTCAACTGAGGGAAATGTAGGGTGCTACATCTAGGTAAAAAAAAATGAATTGCACAGATATAGGATGGGGGATACTTGGCTGGAGAATAGTACCTGTGAAAGGGATCTGGGAGTCTTGGTGGACCACAAATTGAACATGAGTCAGCAGTGTGATGCAGAGGCCAGGAAGGCCAATGCAATACTTGGTTGCATCAACAGAACCATAGTGTCTAGATCAAGGGAAGTGATAGTACCACTATTCTGCTCTGGTCAGACCCCACCTGAAGTACTGTGTCCAGTTCTGTGTGCCTCAATTTAAAAAGGATGAAAGGCTTAGGGAACTGGGAATGTTTAGCCTTTCAAAAAGAAGACTGAGAGGGGATATGATAGCTATATTTAAATATTTGAAAGGATGTCATATTGAAGAGGGAACAGGTTTGTTTTCCATGGCTTCAGAGACTAGGACTCAGCAATGGCTTCAAACTACAGAAAAAGAGATTCCATTTGAACATTAGGAAGAACTTCATGGCAGTTAGAGCTGTTCGGCAGTGGAATATGCTGTCACGGAGGGTGGTTGAATATCCTTCTTTGGAGGTTTTTAAGCAGAGGCTGGATGGCCATCTGTCGGAAATATTGTGATGGGGTTCCTGCATGGCAGGGGGTTGGACTAGATGGCCCCTGAGGTCTCTTCCAACTCTATGATTTTATGATTTCTTTTAAAAAAATGTAAGTCACTTTAGCAGTTGACTTAGAGATTCAATGGTTTTATGTAACTTTGAACAATTACAGTAACAACTTTGCTTTGCCAAGAGAAAACACTTGAGTAGTGAAGCTGATCTGAATTGGTTAAAGGGTACCACAACAGAAAACCTGAATGACAGTGTTTGCAGCTGTTGAGACTTAATGACATTTTAGCCCGTAGATTATATTCAAGTGTCTGCGAAGTACTTGCAAGTCATACACATGGATTATAATTATTTTCTTCTTGTGTTAGAATGTGTGCTGTGAACCCTATTGGAGGGAGTATCTTGGACGCAGGGGAGGGGCCAGCTTTGTGCCAATGGGGACGTCGGCAAGCTGGGAGAAGCTAAAATTATTTATGCTTTGGGATGCGTAGGAAGATTGTGATCTGTGCCTTTGATTTTTTGCTTTGAGAATAGCCTCATATTTGACCATGCAATTAGCCCTTTCTAAGAAAAAAGGGGGAGAAAATGTCTTCCAAAAACTCTTTCTTGATTTCCAGAAATCTCTGGCAGTGCTTGCTGCTTCTATTTGTGGTTTTATGGTGCCTTAAAATGCTTGACCTTTTGTTGGTGTTAACATAGTTTCTTTATTGCATGCACTGATCAAACTCCATTTTCAACTTGTTAGACCCAAATAAGGTGCATGGGGCCGTACTGCAGCCTGAGGCCCATTAATCATGCCTTCTGGGTGTTGTGGGGCTGTAATGCCTATCACCTCTCACCATTGGCTTTGTTGGCTAGAATTCATGGGAGTTCCGTGTGCCTAAGGCTGTACAGTGGAAACCCCGTATCTGCGGGGAAATCAGTTCTCTCCCCCCACCAACAGATACTGAAATCTGTGGATAATAGTAAACACTAAATAGTATAGTAAAGGGGTGAAAAACCTAGAAAAATATTTTAACATGGATTACTGGAATTGGCCACTAGATACCATGCAATGTATAATATTTTCAGACAGTGGCCAAGTGAAACCGTGGATACTGAATCTGGGTTCCAACTGTAACTCTTTGTTCCTTTCATCCTCACAAGTGAGGGCAAGGAACTGCTATGGCCTTTTACTTGTCAGTGAGGAGAAATCTGCAAGGACCCTTGTGCCACCTGATAGGAACTGGTATAGTTTTTAACCAGAATCTGAAGTACTGGATGTATTATTTTTAAGAATCAGCTGATCCTTCTCTGTTTGCTGTCTGTGTTTTGCTTTTTGCTCCTCATGTGCATCTATGTTTTGCACCAATAGTAGGGATCTTAACGGGGGGGGGCACTGTATCTGGAGGTGAGGAGAAACCATGTAGGCCATTTGTCTTTAAGGTGTCTTGTCCAGACAGTCAGAATCAAGTAAGATGAGGCACTTGGCATGCATTATACACACATATCTCCCAACGGCATCTGGAGGGTCACCCTGTCTTAAACAACATGCTTCTTATATTCTGTCCCATAAAGCACTCTCTTGTCTAGACAGTTGACAATTTTCAATTATGTAGGCTTTGCATTGCCCACCCGTCCCCCCGGTGAGCTGGATACTCAAAAGGATGGAAGGCTGAGTGATCCTTGAGCTGGGTACATAAATCTGTCGAGATTGAACTCAGGACAAGAACAGGATTATGCCTGCAGTGCTGCAGTTAAAGCACTTGGCTATGCATCCTTAGAGATCTGATGAAATGGCCCACCTGATTTCTCTGCCCAAAAATCACAGCGAGATTTTTCACATTTTTTTGTGTGGCTGGCTGGCTGCACATACTGTATTTAAAGAAGGCCAGACATCCAGCCAGCTGGACTTTCCAATGTCATTAATAACAATAATACTAAATTTATGACTGCAGAGTTCAAAGGGACCCTATGGATAATGAAGTTGAGCCCCTGTCAAGGAAATGCAGTGGGGAATTTAACTCCCATTCTCTTGCTCCGCAGCCAGAGAATTAAAGGACTGAGCTATCCAGCTGTTTAGATATTAAGCTAGGTGTCCCCTGCCCATAACATTTCATCAAAAGCAAAGCAAAAAGTGTTTTGCTTATATACTGCTCCATACCACTTCAAGTAGTCTCTGGGTGGTTTACAGTTTAACTACAGTATGCAGGCTACACATTCCCCCAGCCCAGGAAGCTGGGTACTCATTTTACCAACCTCAGAAGGATGGAAGGCTGAGTCAACCATGAGCCTGCTACCTGGGATTGAACCCCAGGTCGCGAGCACAGGTTTAGCTGCAGTAGAGGCAATTATATCAAGACGTTATCCAGCAGAGATCTTTCTTTTCCTCTTTCTGCCATGTGATTTTAGAAAAACAAATCAGAGTTTATGGGGATTTTTCATAACTGGCAAACCAGTTAAAAATTTAATGCTGTTGTAAATTAGAGCATTGAATAGAATGTGTGACTTGTGGAGAAAAAAGCAGAAGAGATATCATAATAGGAGGCAGTTGAGACAAAAAAGAATGTACAGAACAGTGACTTTGAGAAATCCCCCCCCCCCCGAGTTTCTTGGTAGAATTTCAGAAGACTAGTACCGCGGTCTCACTAAAGTTTTCTGCACATCTTAATTTGATGCATAGTTTTTGGGGGAGCGGTCATGGGGTTTTGATGCGCAATTAGTGTCCTGTCGACAGGGTAGTATTTTACTGCTCTGTACCTGTCTCAGCTTGCTTACTATGCATCTTTCCCCCTTTTTCTGGATCGATTTTCTAAATCTCTGTTGCAGGAACAGGCAGGAAAAGGGGTACGAAGCTAATTACTGCGTATTTTCTGGGGTCACACCTTGCTAGAGTAGCAAAGAACTGCACATCTTTAAGGGAAGTTTTTTAAACCAACCCCTAGCAGTGGTTTTAAAAACTTCAGCGAAAGTGCGCTTCTGGGGGCGTGGTCGGTCTGGGCACCAAATTACTTCCCTTCGCTGTTAGGATGCAAACTTTTACTACGCAGTTCGCTGCAGCAAAAATGCGCAGAAAACACTGGTGAGACCGCAGCTCTCATTTGCAATAATGACCACTACATACTTTTGCGGTTTCAGTTTTCTTCTAAGGAGACATTGCCTCAGCTTTTTGCAATGAGCTTGTCCTGATCACATCTACCTTTAAGGTTGTATTGCAGATCTGTTGCATGAGTTTCAACAATCTGAATAGCAAGGGGGAAATGACTCCAAGAAACCTAGCCTGAAACAATGAAAAACAAAAAAACAGGCCAGTGTCCTCCATGAGAGAGGCGACTTGCTAGCAGGCACCAGTGTGGCCTCTAGTGGCCGCATGTCACATGGGCACTGAATTGCAGCAAACACCCCCCCGAACTATCTGAACAAGCTGAACTTTCTCAGCTCTGCATAGAAAGGAGCTATTTGCTGAGAAATAACGAGAAACTCTTATGTTGTGTCCTTGAGGTAAGATTTTGTGTACTGTAGCAGCTAGGTTCAAATGGTTTCCCTGCGGGAGACATGTCCACTCTCTAAATCAACAGCAGTGTACTGAATTTGGAAATTACCCTCATGAAAATGCCTTTCATTCAGGAGGATATGTGTGTGAACATTTCATTTCAGTTTTTTTAAAAGACTTCCTAGAACATGCTTTAATTTTTTAAAATGTTGAACACTTAATGTATAGGTGTGATCTTCTGGGACTTCAGTCACACTAGTGGTAAATTAAGGTTGTCAACTCTTTCTTTCTTTCTTTCTTTCTTTCTTTCTTTCTTTCTTTCTTTCTTTCTTTCTTTCTTTCTTTCTTTCTTTCTAAAGGTTATGTGGCAGGATCCTACAGTGGCTATACTTTATTTGTACCAATCGCAGTGAAAGATTTATAAATGTAGAAAAATTAAAATTGACAGTTTCCCATGCTTTCCTGTCTTGGATTATTTTTTTTCTTTTAAAAATGTCCCATCGATTTTAACTTACTTTGATCATGAGCTAGACAATAAACTACGGCTAGAAATAAAATAATTCCAGATGGAAATCTCTTGTGCATCTTTCCCTCCACCTCATTTCTATGAGGTGGGGGTTGGGAAAATGTAGTCTTATTTAATCCATTCTTCTGAAATAATACATCAAACCATCCAGACCACAGGATTCAGTTGCTTTTTGTCTGAACGGACCTTTCGTCTTTAATCATTCTGGCATTGTGAGAGTAATGAAAGGAAGAGAGCTGTGGAAGGGATAGAACATTTTAGGCTGCAGAGCTCTGGTGCTGTTCAGTAACAAGGGGATTTATTTATTTATTTTATTCCATGTAATAGCCAGGAGTTTCTAGACCGGTGCCCAAGTGGTGAAGTAGAAGTATCATTGGTCTGAATTTCCTCAGGATTTACAACTAGTGAAATGTTTACGTCTGTACTTGTGCTTGTTGGCAAGCCTTCAAGTGGAAAATCATATGTCATAAGTAAAGATGGCATGCTTTGCAAGTGAAGTGAAAACAGGATGGCCAGGAATTTGCAAGTGTTCTTGATTCTTTTCCTCACAGCAGCAGCCTGGGTGGTTTGAGTACAATCAGGGTGCTTGTTGCTTTGTTTCATTGATACTTAAACATTTGAAGCACTAGATAGGTTGTTTGTATCTGTCTTTGCCAACTTATATTCCTGCTCTCCTTGTTGTATATATGTATTATTTGCTTATTGGACACACATTCTGCAAAAGGAAGAGACATCAAAATCTACCAAACAAACACTCATTTAGTTCCACCATAACTTGATTATATTCTACTGAAAATTTGAGGGAACATCCAGTTTCATTTTTAGCTGTCTATATAATCCCCTCCTTACCTTACTTCAATTTCAGAATATGACAAACCTACTGGTAATTAGAGTTTTGAACTGTGTTGTGAAGAAGTTTATGAAACATCTTTTAAAAATGGAAAGTTTTATGTAAAAAAATAAATAATGATGAAGGATTGGGAAGTGTTATGCTCCACATTCCTCGCAGCATTTCTGTATATGACATACCAGAGAAATATCTCAAGGCTACTCTTGATAATGTATGCCTTTGTCCTGGTCGCTTAGATCCTCTGTCATGTAAAAAGGATGACGTTTTTCTTCTGCTCTTGCTTCATGGAATGAAAGCGAACAGGCATGAAAGGTTGTCAGGGTGGTATCTTGTAGCTTATCAAAATCAAAAGAAAAATTGGATAAAATGGAGACCCCTTTTTCTGAGCACTTAGGAAGAGGATTGTGGAATGCAGTTGTCAACAAAAGCTCAGTGGCAGTTTGTGCAGAATGCATAATACATTTGCACTATCTTGCATTAAACATGATTTTCGTAATGTGGAATATGTATGCTGTTATTTTTCTGGTTCTCCTTTGGGTTGTGTGGCATAAAAAGGATTGCGGGATGAAAGTCATCCAGTGAGTGACTTGAAGTTCTCTGACACGCAGTGGGTAGCTAATGTTTGGATTGGTTTATGCCCAGGACATTGTTTCACACATGGGTGGTTACTTCACGTCCCGGTCGTCCCTCCGGTAAAAAAAAAGCAAAAAAAAAAAAAAAAAAGCAAACCTTACTTCACATCCATAGCGTGACAGCAAAAAGTTGTCTCAGCAACACCCCGGAACCAGGAACAGAGCGTGACAAGCCATAACTGTCCCTGGACTGGTGAATTCTTTTGTCATGGTTGGTTCCCAGTTCCTGTTCCGAGACAAGGGACTGTGTGGTAACAACTGTCATGCAACAACCAGTGTCCACCTAGTGGTCAGCAGCTGAAGTGGCATTCAGCATTAGCATTGACATGTAAATCCCGGAAGACCAGTAAATCGAAATATTGAAAAAAGTTTTATTTACGATATTTTAAAAAAGGGTTTAGAAAGTAAGACAAATTCAGAATTTATCATGGAACAAGACCATGAAGTAACAGTTGTCACGAGACAAGTAATCACACCCGTGAGTAAACGGAAACGGGGACTGAACAGGGACAAAACCATGTGACTGCGAGCAACACTGTCACGGTACAAACATAATTGCGGAACAAGGTAGGACGTGAAGTAACCGCCTTAGTGTCTTGAAACTAGGAGAACATGCAGTGCATTTACTTCAGCTTCTAGAATCCCTTAACCATGTTGGGTATGCAATTGCAGGAATTGTAGTCCAAAAAAGTGACATGCCCAAGTGTTAAATATCCCACCAAACTGAAGAAATACATACCACTGTAGCTTCACTTTGGGCTTTTCCATATGTTTAGATTTTCTGAGGAAGAAAGTGCCCCATGTTTTAGAAAATACTCTTAATGATTGTTCTTAATATGAAATATGTTTCTAGATATAATGCCCTAAGCACATCCTATCTCACCTGATTTCGGAAGCTAAGCAGGCTCGGCCCTGGCTAGTACTTGGATGGGCGACCACCAGGGAATACCAGGTGCTGTAGGCACCTGGAGTAGGATCTGGCAAACCACTCCGGTATTCCTGCCAAGAGAACTCCATGGACATGGGGTCACAAAGAGTCGGTCATGACTGTAACCACACAACACACATTCCTGACTTGGGAGTCTTTCCCCCCATTATGGTATTTAAAGGGGTTGACCCTTTCCCTTTGGCTCAAGTAATTTTTGATATCTGTTGAGCAACAGCAGGGATGAACAAGATGGGACCAGCATGCTCCCTCTCCATTTCATAGGGAGGGCACATGTGTTTGATAATAAGGACATGCAACACAGCTTCTTACTCTCCTAGATCCCCAGTGGGATACTTGTTGTTGCAGTGAAGGAAGAAGGTATTTCTGCATAATGTCTGTCTTATCAATGATAGGCTGATAAATAAATAGGTACCTCCATAAAAAGTGGGAAGATAAAACAGTCTTTCCTTGCAGCCATGCCGGCCATGTGGCCACGGACTTGCGCCACACTAGCGCTTCGGCTTGAATACAGAGATGAGCACCACCCCTAGAGTTGGACACGACTAGCACACATGTGCAGGGGGAACCTTTACCTTTTAATAAAGGATGAACTCTGATTTTCCCTCTCACCCTATGATTGATAGCTCCTAGTAGGGTGGAATGTTAGCCACCTGGCTGTTATTCCTAAAGCTTGCTATGTCATCCCTGCATCTCTTTGGCTCATTTATCAATCTGTAGAGGTATCTCCTAAGGTGCCGTGGGGGTTCATTAAATAAATGTTTCAAAGCACTTTCATGTCCTCAGATAAAAGGGCTGTGTTAAAATGTACTGAGTGGTGTCATTATTGATTTAGGCTGTTTCTTACCTCTTACTGCACATTCTCTTCTTGTAAAAGCCTCCAATTAAACTGTAAAACCAGGGCATTGAACTTTTGTTCTTATTTCCTGACCTTTTTCTTCCCCCTCCCCCGCATCATCTTCCCTCTCTTGTTGTTTCCTTTACAACCAACAGCCAAATGTTCCTCCCAGCAAAATTTAAGGGAAATTTGCAGGGGCTTTTTTCTGTAGGAAAAAAATATTACAAAGTAATTTTGATGTCAAAGGCAGTATTTCCTCTTTCTCCTCCTCCTTTAAATTGTCTGCCTACATCTGAAAGTGGGACCAGGGCATGGGAAAGCTCCTTGAATGGACTACAGCTCCCAGAATGCCCCTGGAAGCATGAGCAATGTGGCTGTCTTGGTTGAGAGCTTCTGGGACCTGTCATTCCTCCCCCTTTGCTAAGAATGTAAAACTAGCCCAGCCTTTTAAATTTATTTATTCATTCATTTAGCATATTTGTACCTTGCCTTTCTCCTTGGAAAGGATCCAAGAGGGCTTACAAAACTGGAGGACAATATACCAAGTTGGGGGCAACGAGTATACCACATTTAACAAGAAACATTAAAGACAATATTCAAAGCTAAGAACAATGATTGTGAAGAGACATCTTGCATCATTAAAAAGGCAAACATCTTCCAAATGCGAAAAAAGGGATTGAGGCGTGTGGCCATCACAAAACACAATTGCAAAAATAGGTTACAAGTGATACCTGTATAGGCCACTATTAAAAATATTAAAAAGGAACATTGCAAGCTTTTGATTTAAACTCGAAAGCTGGCAATGTTCCTTTTTAAATTTTTAATAGTGACCTATAAAGGTATCACCTGTAACCTATTTTTGCAATTGTGTCTTCCAAATGCATAATCAATGAAGGGTTTAAAGGGAGTTTGTGATGCATTTTTGTCACTTGCTTGCCAGTCTTTGTGTTTGTCCTGGTTCTCTGATCTCCTTTTATTGTAAAATAAAATTTGAACTATGTGGATTCTGTGGTAGTTTTGCTTTTACAAACTGTGATCTCTCTGTGTCCAATTTGTGTGTGTACATGGACAGGGAGAGAGATGGAGGGAGAGAGATTTTAAATGAATGACAACATGGTTTGGAATGTCTTTTTAAGGTACTGTGCAGGAATTATTTGGGATGATATAAATGGCTGTATTGAAATCTTACAAAACTTACTCAGGTTTGGTGAATAAATTAATGAAAAACTTTAGCTTTTTTATCCATCATGTAGCACCCCAATGAAAATTGAAGGCTGTACAAATTGGAAGATCAGATGGAAGTGGATCTTAACAATTCAAATTTCCTTCTTTCCTTTCCTTTCCTTTCCTTTCCTTTTTTTTTTAAATTTTTATTGGATTTTTAAGGGGGGAACAAGGGGAAGGAGTATGGGTGAGAGGGAAAAAAAGAAAGGGGGGATACAGTTTTTAAGATTTACATTGAGTATATCAAGCAAAATAGAAATAGTAATTTTACATATTGCTAAAATTGCCAGATGTTATCACAATACTAATAAATTTGTTACTTCTTGCCATCTTTCCCGAAAGATCTCGTCGTAGTCTCCCTTTAGATAACCAGAGAGTTTATCAATTTCGATACATTCTCTTATCTTTCCCTGAAGATCCTTCTCTGTTGGCGTGATTGGTTGTTTCCAAAGTTTCCGTACAGTATTCTTGCAGCAACAATTACATGATGAAGTACATATCTCTGATCATAGGAAATATTTATATCTACTATATTTAACAAGAATAGTTCTGGTCTAAACTCTATTTTAATTTTCAAAGATCTTTCTAAGAAAAGTTTTACCATGTTCCAATACACCTTAGCTTCTTTACAAGTCCACCACATATGATAAAAGGTTCCACAGTCATAATTACATTTCCAACATTTAGGTGAACAATTATACATCTTGGATAAACGATGAGGCGCAAAATGCCATCTATAAAACATCTTATAACAATTTTCCTTGAACGAAATAGATTTGAAGATTTTAACTGTGTTCCACAGAGAGTCCCATTTATTTAAATGAATAGTATAGCCTAAGTTTTCTGCCCATCTTATCATACAGTCTTTAACCAATGTATCAATCATTTTTTCATTTAACAATATGCTATAGAATTTACTAAGAAGCTTGGAGTCACCAGAAGAGAATATTTTATCAAATGAGGTATCAGTAGTCATAAAACCACCATCCTTTCCTTTCCTTTCCTTTCCTTTCCTTTCCTTTCCTTTCCTTTCCTTTCCTTTCCTTACAGTTTGAGCTTCTCCAAGCCAATCCAAATCACAAATTCTTCTTCCTTTTTAAATAAGGGCACTGGAAATTTCCTGGTAATTAACTGTGCAGGGAAACTCTCGTATTTTGAAACGATTGTAAGAAAGTCAAAAGAAAGGGAAAGCAAATTTAAGCTAATACTGTACATTTAAACATAATAAAGCTTTAATGGAAGTCGCAAAAAAGAAAAATTATGGTAATTTGCTCAATGCATTTACCTGCATTAGGGTAGATTATGAGAATGCTTAGGACATGAAATTTCAAATATCTAGTGCATAAACTCATAAAGTGAACCATCTTCTATCCAGATTGTGCAGAATATAGGAAGTGGGGCATGTAAGGTTATTTACATACCGTTCCTCCATTATTTTTTAAGAGTGAAGGATACTGAACCCACAGAATCATTCTCTCAAAAGTTTGGAATCACCAGAGGTCCCCCCCCCAGACAAAGCTCCCAAAATCACTCAGCTGGGTTTTTTTTAATGCGTTGATCTGTGAATCTGCTTCAGAAGGCAATCACTAGTCATTCTGTCTATGGAATTCTGAGATTTGCAGTCCAAAAAGCAACCTCCCTCAAAGTTCTACCTGATTTTCATTTGGTAATTGGAACTGGAGACTGCCATCCATGAACCATATTAGGCATGGACCTTTCATTTTGAAATGCGTCCAGTTCTGAAATAAATCATGGCAGCACAACTTGTTCCCACCCTCCAAAACAACATCACCCATTTGACTTACCTTGGATTACCTAAACTCCAACCAGGAAGTAGCCTCCAATGCGTCCTCACTACTTCTCTCTAGCGCTGGCCAATCAGGAGCTGGCAAAGACATGAATCATCTCTCCTCCCTATCTGATTGGCCAGTCATTCTTCAAAGTCTAATGGGGCATTCATTTTAAGCTGTGCTCAACTGAAGATGGCATTGAATGAACATCTGATCTCTCACAAATGTTCTGTTGTATCTTGGCTTCATTTAGTATATGAGTGGAACTAGAAATACTTTTTATGCCCGCATGGAACACCTCCTGAAGCCTTGAGATTTGTGAAGAGATTTCCCACAAAATCAGGAATGTTTCAACAAAATTATAGTCCTTGCTAAATTCCTGCAACAGTGTGGCCAAAAAGTGCCAGGTTTGATTAAGCTATATATTGAAAGTCACAGAACTTGTCGCAGCTGTGTGATGTTTGTTTTGGTGAAGACTTGTAAAATAGTTTGCAACATTTAAAACTTGGCATCAAAGTATTTAGAAAACTCCAGATTTATTTATTTATTTATTTATTTATTTATTTATTTATTTATTTATTTATTTTTGATTTCTATATCGCCTATCTGGCAAAAAGCCACTCTGGGTGGTTTACAATTACTGTATATTTTGCAGTGGATCATGAGTAGTAGTAGTAGTAGTAGTAGTAGTAGTAGTAGTAGTAGTAGTAGTAGTAGTAGTAGTAGTAGTAGTAGTAGTAGTAATAACCAGGAACAATCAAAATTCCACTTTGCCATCAAACTTACTGGGGGAATGGAACTAGCAAATCCACACCCTAAAACATCTCATGTATCTTGGAAGTCCTGTTCAAGTTGCTGGAAGTCACTTCTGACTTGATTCCCTTGACAGTGCAGAATATGTTGCTGTGATTCTTTTTAAATTTTTTATACTAGCTGGTTTTAGCTTTTAAATGTTGTCATTTAATGGTGATGTAAGCCACCTTAGGTCATTTTTAAGTAGAAGTGGTGTGTGAAAAAAAATTAATCACTAATAATTCAAAGAGTGCACCAGAATAGAGAGAATTATTTTTCATCAATTCTCAGAATGTTTGTGTATTTTTTTCATAACAGAATTTCAACTTATTTGTTTTAACTAATGTAGACCTATTTTTAAGTATTATAATGACAACAGTATTAATATTTTGAATAATAAGTAAGATAAGCAGAAGTTGGTATTTTAATCTTGTTTGCATCTGAATACCAACAGATTTTAGAAATGATCACAATGAACCAGGATGGATTTGATTTAAATCTCTTTAATTTAAATCATGATTTAACTCACTACTCAGTAAGGCTTGATTTAAATCATGATTTTCTAATCTACATAAAGACTAATTTTTGGTGAGTTGTTTTAATCTTAATATTTACAACTAAATGAAGGTGCATTTTTTGAATAATAACTCTTCAGATTAGTTTTATAGTTATATAAGAAAATTACTGATTTGGTGATTATATACCATTAGAAATACATTGATGATTATGAAAATATTGCTTTTTGCTATCTCCATTTTATTTTATTTTATTTTATTTTATTTTATTTTATTTTATTTGAGTATTTTTACCCTGCCTTTCTCCTTGGAAAAGGACTCAAAGCGGCTTATAGTAATGAGGGATAATATACAGTCCAGTACAATTAAGACGTGTTCTCGTATTGAGAACAGGAAATTGAGGGACATTAACAGACAACGTTAGATTAAAGCTACAAGAGAACGCAAGCAATTAAAAGGAGAGTAAAGTTCCATGGAAAGTTATTAGTAAAAGTTACCTTTTACTAATGTGTACCATTTGATGTCCAACTGTGGCTTAAATTTGTTTGCTTATGTCTGAGTTGGTGAGTCCTGTGATTTTATTCTATCTTTATTGTTTGTTTATGTTTGTGATTGTTATAGTACAATTTGTACTCTCTGCCCAGAGAGTGTATAATAATTAGTTAAAAATAATAATAGGTTAATCATTCATATTGGACAACTGTTATGTTGTACTTTATTGAAAGGAGAAAAATAATAATTGCCTTAATAATAATTTTATTTATTTATTTATTTATTTATTTATTTATTTATTTATTTATTTCATTCATTTAATTTATTTATTTATTGGATTTTTATGCCACCCATCTGGAAGTGAGGTCACTCTGGGTGGTTTACAACAATTAACACATTCAAACAATTCATAAAATAAAACCATAAAATAGTAACACAATAAAATAAAAATAAAAATAAAAATAAAAATAAAAATAATATTAAATAACAATTTAAATAGTTTTATTTAGCCAAAACAATAATATTATATATAATTATGTATGCTTTATGTATATATTATGTATGCATCTTCATCACTGCACTTCTCATCTTTGATGTTGTTTCATTTGGGCCACAAGGCCTTGCATTTCTTTGTTGCAGTATTTGCATTTTGCACGCATGCATGCCTTACCCATAGGTAGAGGAACTTAATTAAAATATTCTTAAACTGGGTCTCTTTTACAGCCTGCTGCCATTACAGGATTTTTTGCTCAAGGGAGAGAGTGAGAATAATATGATAACCCTCAGGTCTGTATACACAGAAAGATCTCAGGATGTGCAGTACTGTACTGTACTCAAGAGTAGAAATGGGCACGGAACGAACATTTTCTCATTTCTGTTATTCATTTGTTGTTCCGTTACGTAACGAAACGACAAATGAAAATTGTGATGAAAATGCAATGAAACGAACAGAACCACGAAAATTGTGGTCGTTACGTTTCGTTTCCATTAATGGCAACACACAATGAAATGAGCTGTTTTAAATGTTAAAAAACACCCTGGAATCCGTAAAAAACACAGCGGTAATTATTTATATTGTCTGATAATACCTACCAGGGGGGTTGGGGTTCTTAAAACATTTGTTTTAGTCTTCTCCCATCGCAATGTATTTTTCTTTTCCCTTTAAAATGGATGTCGCCACCAGCCACAAAATGGAGGCAAGCCATGTGATGGGATCATGCTCAAACAATAGCATGCCCAGGTTGCAGACTGGGCGGGCAGGTCTGGCAGCCACAGAGGGCATAAAAAGCTCTGGCTGCCCCCGTCCTCCTTGCAGTCTCTGGTGGGAGTTAGGGTGGGATTGCTGTCTCTGCGACTCTAGCTTCAGTCCTGCAGCCTCCCTGTGTGCGTGCGTGCTGCGTACCTCTCTGTGAGTACCCTCCCCTGCTCCACAGTGCAGTCACTCTGCGGCTGCCTTGCACCCTGGGCAACGCCCGCCGCTGCCTTTGCAGCCTCCCTGCATACCTAGTCTATACTGTGTCTCTGCCAGCATCCATTTTTTTTAGTGTTTTCCCTCTGGTCTGGGGCATTGGGGGATGCCTGCGCACGGAAATCCTTTAAAAATCACGCAAAAAGCGGGTAGAAACGACAAACGAAAAAACGAAAAACGGTAACAAAATTTTTCAAAAAATTCCCGACAAACGGAAACGAACCGAAACAGACCTCTCAATGACAAATGAAAAACCGAAACCCCATTTGTCTGTTTCGTGCCCATCTCTACTCAAGAGGTTTCACTTTCATTTTACTGCTTGCCCCTCCCTCCTCAAACTGTGCTCCTTCTGCAGATGTACTCCATTTCAAACAACCTTCTAGTCATTGAACTTCTTGAAACGTAGCATGTAAGAGGTAAGGGGGTGATTCTGTGTACATAGATTTGCAGAGGAACAATGGGATTAAGGTTTTCTCCCTCAATTTTGATTTTTATTTTATAACTTTTTTTGCTATGAAGGAGGCATGTTATTGTTTCAGACCCAAAGGCAGAGTTTTGAAAATAGTAAAAGCAAGCATCTTTGATAATATCATCTAGTTAGAAAAAATGCCTCAAATAATCAGAAACCTCTGGGAGAGCATGACATTGTGAATGGATTAATATAGCGTTATGCTGCATAATTAAAAACTAATTTCATGATGAATAACCTTTGGACTATAATATATCTTAAATAACACAGTCTTTAGAGATATTTTTCCTTAAAAAGTATTTAAATGAAAAAAAATCAGATTTAAATTTTAAAAAATCAATTTAAATTAAAAAATGCAATTTAAATTTTTAAAAATTGATTTTTTAAAAAAAAATCATTGATTTTTATCCACCCTGCAATGAACCACTTCATTGTGATTTATAAAGCTGATGTGTTAGCTTTAAAAGGAACATTTGTTAGACCTCTTTCGTAAGAGAGCAGATGCACACAAATTTTGAGAGGAGCGGAATTCAGACGGTTAGAAAGAAGAAAGCGAAGTGTTCATATACACATGGTTTCCTGCCTTTGGATGTGACGGTTAGCAAAGAGGAAGGTATGAGTTTTCTCCCTAAGCCAGTAACTTACACCATATAGCACTGAACTGCTTTAATCTGGGTCTGTTATTGCAGATGTGGAATCCGTCATAACAATCTACAGTTTCTTCCTGAACAAAAATCTGGGAGTCTTCCAGTTGTAACACACAACAAATAAAGGGAGCGGTTAGTCAGCTTGGTTTGTAGGGACTTTCCTATGTTTGAAGTCGATGCCATACATTTGCTAAGTAATGAATAAAACGGGGTAGTCAATATTTAACTGGGAATGCCGTGTGTATAAGGCTGAATGGAAGCAGCTGCCTTTACATTTCCAGATGTTGCAATCTTAAGTCTATGGAAAGTGCGAAAATTTTGGAAACAAAGTTAGTAAACTCATTTTTAGTGTGAGCTGCAACTGTCTGCTGTGGTGAATTGAATCATCTGTTTGTCTCTAGGTCTGTCTTACCCACCTCCCTATCTGAAACTCAACTTGACGTCCTTGGCTAGGAGAACAGTGTGATTGATATAGAATTTAAATTTGAGAATTCGGGAATACATATCATTTAAAATTGTGTCGAAAACTATACTGCATTTTTTCATTCTGTCTTTGCTGAAAAACAAGATAAGACAAGACAAGACAAAATAAAAAGCCCTTCCAAAAGATTGGAAGCTCCAAGAGGTTTTAGATGAGGTTCAAATCCCAGGTGCCACGCAGCGGAGCAAGCTCCCACTGATAACCCCAGCTCCTGCCAACCTAGCAGTTCTCAAGCATGTACATGCAAGTAGATAAACAGGTACTGCCATAAAAGTGGGAAGATAAAGTGTTCTGGGCGCAGAAATGCACTCAGCCATGCTGGCCACATGGCCACAGACTTGAACAACACTGGCTCTTTGGCTTTGAAATGGAGATGAGCACCACTCCTAGAGTCAGACATGATTAGCACTCAAGTGCGGGGGGGGGGACCTTTACATTTATGTTTTTAATTTCAGTGGGGTAGGGATGGTCAGCAGTGGCTCTTGCTATGTTCGAACAACACTACACAACACAGATCTATATCTATCTATCTATCTATCTATCTATCTATCTATCTATCTATCTATCTATCTATCTATCTATCTATCTATCTATCTATCTATCTATCTATCTATCTATGTTTTATGCCAATGATGAAGAGACAAAATTGGAAAGAAATTTGGCAGTGCCTAGTTTTGGACCTGCAGTGCTTTTCTTGTGTCTGATCCCTCTGAAAATTGTTATGACCACAAATGACAAGCATTAGATAATGGACTCTTAAGTCAGTTGTTTGAAAGTGGGGACAGAGAGTGAACATTAGCAGTGGAACAAATGTATCATGAGGATGGTTTAGATCAGGCATGTCCAAACTTTCGACCCTCCAGATGTTTTGGACTACAACTCCCAGAATTCCAAGTCTGCATGGCCAATGACAAAGGACTGTGGGAGTTGTGGTCCAAAACATCTGGAGGGCCAAAGTTTGGACATTCCTGATCTAGATCAGTGGTTCCCAACTTTGTATCCCCAGATGTTCTTGGACTGCAACTCCCAGAGGTCTTCAGCACTAGCTGTACTGCTGGGATTTGCAGTCTAAGAAAATATGGGGCCTGGAGTTTGGAAACCACTGGTCTAAAACATGAAATAACTGTAACATCAACAAAAGCAATTGGAAGAATAAATAATCAATATTAAAACCTTTAATGGGTACAAAAACACTTACGGGCCAATTATTTCTTCCATCAATGATCTATATCAAATTTAAGAATACCTTCCTCAGAACAGCCTGAGTCGTTAGTCCCAGATCTGTTTGCCACATGATTTTTATGGAGAGGCTCCACAAGTAATCTAGAGTAGTCAGTCAACTCAGTCATCCCTTAACCAGCCCTTGGAAGACTGGATAAGAGCATCCCACAGAGAGAAGCAAACAAGTTCTATTGCATCTAGAAAACATCTTGCGTTCAGTGAAAGGCCATTGTCTACCTAGCAGCCATTCTCCACCTGAAAGAAATACAGGCCAAATCCGAGGCTTCCCGGGAGAGCCTGGTTGAGCGGGGCGGAGCAACCCGATCGCTCCGCACCGCCCTGAGCCTTCCCGGGGGAGCCTGCGGGGCCTGACTCCACACCACCTCTCCCGGCCACCCTGAGCCTTCCCGGGGGAGCCTGGTTTAGTGGCGCAAAGCGACCCGATCGCTCCGCACTGCCCCTCCTGGCCACCCCGAGCCTTCCCAGGGAGCCTGGTTAAGTGGCACGGAGTGACCCGTTTGCTCCGCACTGCCCCTCCTGGCCGCCCCGAGGCTTCCCGGGGGAGCCTGGTTGAGCAGCACGGAGCGACCTGATCGCTCCATGCCACCCCTCCTGGCCACCCCGAGGCTTCTGGGGGGGGCAGGGGCAGCATGCAGAGTGACCCAGCCACCCCCCGCCCCCAGGTGCAGGTACTGCGATCCCGCGATGTAGCGGGGCCACGGTACCTGAACTGTGAAATGGCAGGGGGTCACTGTAGTATGAATTGCATATTGAAGCTTATAAGGAAGGGTAAGGAATGGTTTTCCATTGGTGGCCCCTTCCTAAGTACCAAGGGCCTTATGGCCCACATTATGAATGACTGACCAAGAGTATTGTGGAAGATAAATGAACCAAAACCTGCCAATGAGAATGAATACCACTTGCATGCCTGTTTTCACACTTTTGGAGAAGCATAGGAGATGCCAGAGAGTCAATCCCATGCCATTGCTTAAAAAGGAGGCACAGTTTTTTTTTCCTGTGTAAGGCTGGCAGCACTTTGCACTGCTCATGGTTCTTTGGCTGCAATTCTGAATCCTTCCCTTCTCACCCCTTCGTCCTGTTGTTTAAGTTTTATCTTTCCAATCGAAAGTTAGTTTGCTTATTTATTTTTAAATAGTCAAGTTCAGAGCTTGCTGCTTGCTGAAGCTGTTTGTTGATGGTTTCTTTTCCCAGCTCCCAGTTTCTCTTCTAGCAGATCCTTGCTGGTCTGCAACTAGACGTCTAAACAGCTGTGCCTAATATAACCATACAATGCTTGGCTATGTCACCATAGATGGCATATATGCCTTTATAATTAGTGATCTTTTCATGAGCAAGCTATGTTCAACTTTCCCCTGCTTCCTCATTTGGGAGTCTGACATCCGCATTTGTGTGTGTGTGTGTGTGTGTGTGTGTGTGTGTGTGTGTGTGTGTGTGTGTGTGTGTGTGTGTGTGTGTGTGTGTGTGTGTGTGTGTGTGTTTTAATATTTTCTGTTGTCGAACAGATTGTATCACCACATATCTGTTTATTTCTAATGGCTGGTTTAAATGACAGTTTCATAAACTGAAGTATCCCAAACAAAAGCCTGGAGGTTTACTTTGGCCATCTTGAGTAAATTCTCTTAATCTAAACATAATCAGTGGGCCTATAAATCACTCCAATGACGTCACTTCTTTTTCCAATTAGCAAACACAGTATGTTCTGCAAATGCCCTGTGATTAGCTGAGGCTTTGAAACTTCTTGCCATACCCGAGACTTTTTAAAGGAACATCCCCCCCCACAGAATACAACCTGAATTTCTTTTTCGTTCAGCACGACTGCAAAAATTGGCACTGAACTCTCCAGGTTTATTTTTCAAAAACTGTTTATGAGAACACAAGAATATATATCAGGGATGGCGAACCTATGGCATGTGTGCCAAAAGTGGCATGGGAAGAGCTTTTGCCTGGCATGCAACATGCTCCTTGTCCCCCCCTTCCCCCTCCACTGGACCAGCCATGAGGAATTTGTGGAGGGGGAAGTGGGGGGACAGGGAGCATGTCGAGTGCCAGGCCAACCCTGCTGTTGCCATTGCCATCGCCACCCTTGCTGCCCCCCCTGCCGCCCCTGACCCAGCCTCCGCCAACCCCGCCACCATCACCAATGCCATCCCCCCTCCCGCTGCCACCACCGATAACTCTGACCCTGTCGCCCTTGCTGCCCTCGACCTCGTCCCACCCCTGACCCCCCGCTGCCACCAATCCCAACTCCCCACCACCGCTGTCACCATCGCCCTTGCCGCACCTGCCGTCGCCGACCTGACCCCACCTCTGTCGCCATCACTGCCGCCATCCCTGCCCCTCCCACCGCCAACGACGATGACCCTGACCCTACCCCTTCCATCACCCTTGCTGCCTTCGCCTCCTTCCCCCCCGCTGCCGCCGATCTCGACCGCCGCTGCCACCGCCACCACCGCCACCGAGTTTGGGCACTCGGTGGCAAAAAGGTTCTCCATTCCTGATATATATCCTCCTTTCCCCGTGGAGTTTCTCTGCTTGCACTCTCTGTTACTTTGTTTATTGGAGGAACTGGTTGCCTTTTCAAGAGAAGACATACAGTATATGAAAACTACATACAGTAAACCCCCACCTATTGCAGGGGTTAGGGACCCGACCCGCAATAATTGAAAATCCGCAATATGCAGATGCTGGGTCAGGTTGGGACTGGGTGGGCTCTCTGGGGGCTCTTGTACTTGCCCCAGGCCTGGTGCTGCCCCAAACAGGCCTCCAAGGGGCTTTCCAGTCCCCCAGAGCCCCCCCAAGTGCTTTCTAGTGATCTGGAGATCACTTCTGGTTTACCGGAAGACACTTCTGGTTTGCGGGGAAGCATATTTAGGGCCTCCGACGGGCCTGAGGAGGCCTTTCCTCCTTACTCCAGGGGGCCTTTTTTCATATACTGTGGACCCGCGATATACCGGGACCACAGTATATGAACCGCAAAAGGGCGGGGGACAACTGTACTTTTTAAAAAAGCCACTCCATCAGTGGCCTAAAGTAGGTTGCTACCACAAACAGCGAGGCAAATTTTGTGCCTCCTAAAAATATTGCACCTGCCCTGGAAGTTGAGTCATGGCAACTGAGCTTCTTTTCTTGAGAGATTGAAATGTTTCACTTCTCATCCTAGCAGCTTCGTCTGCTTGGATGAGTAGCAAAAGTTTCTGATCTCTCAATAAAAGAAGTCCAGTTTGCCGTGACTCAACTTCCAGATCACCTCACCTGGATGACTGAGAATCTTTACAGACCTGTCACACCTGATGTGACTATCACTGTGACCACCACCACCCCAACCTACACTACTGCTATAGCCTGCCCCAACCCCTTTCCCTCTGACCCAACCCCTTTCCTCCCTTCCTGGTCCTGCTGCCTCTTCTTCCCCCTCCATTGCTTCACGTGGGTGGTCCGGTGCTGCATGGTGCTGGATCACCCATTTGCAGCTCCACTGCCTGCCCCATGCCCCTTGTCACTGACTTGCATGCCTAAGCTGATAATGCCTCCTTCTCCACCTCTGCTGCTTCCATCTTGAGAGGCAGGCCAAGCTTCTCTTCCAGGAGCCACTAGGGACTGCAGGCCTGGAGCCCTGAAGGTAAGCCAGTCCCGCTGTGGCTTAAGATGGTGGCAGAGGCAGAGGAAAAAAGAAGTGAATGCAACAGGAACAGATAGGAAGGTGATGGGGGCAATGGGGAGATAGTGAGAAGGCTGTGGAAATGACAGTGCATGAATTTTGCATCCCCTATTTTTTGTACCTATTGTGACCCCCCCCCCATTGCACACACACCCCAATGCTACACCACTGCATCTTTCCTTTTTTGCCCTGTTTCCCTCCTGTGGGTTAATTCTGTGGTACTCTTTTCTTCTTTTAGCTGATTTGACCTGTTTTGTTTATTTGCTATAGTTGTGGACCTGTTTATTGTTTTATAGTTGGATTCATTGATTGTTAACCATCCAGAATAGTGCTTTGCAGTCAGGGGGTGATGTAAAGATTTAATAAATAAATTTATATGACTAAAGTGGATAGAGGGATGCTCTTCTCCCTCTCACAAAATACCAGAACTAGGGGACATCCACTCAAATTGAGGGCTGGGAGAGTAAAAACAATCAAAAGATTTTTTTTTTAAGCCAGCGTGTTGTTAGTCTGTGGAACTCCCTGCCAAAGGATGTGGTGACGGCATCTGGCCTGGATGCCTTCAGAAGAGGATTGGTCAGATTCCTGGAGGAAAAGTCCATCACAAGCTACAAATCATGATGGAGATGTGTAATCTCCAGGCTTAAAACTGGGATACTTCAAGGGCAAGATGCAGGGGAGTGGTATCAGGAGACAGATATCTAGTCTTGTGCACTCCCAGAAGCATTTGGTGGGGCCACTGTGAGATACAGGAAGCTGGACTAGATGGGCCTTTGGCCTCATCCAGCATGACTTTTCTTATGTTCTTATGTTCTTTTTTAAAAAAAAAAAAGGCGTTGTCAGCATCTGCTGGGATTGTTTCCACAAGAAACGTGACATGTTTCTTAAGCCTTCAGATGGCTTTGCTTGTCAATGCTACCCAATGTATCCTTCTAAACTGGAACAGGTACTGAGGGATGAACAAATATCATCGGTGGAGGGATGATCATTGGTGGCTTTTTAGATGTTCCAACAACACTGGACAACACAAACAATATTGAAGACTCATGAGAGTTCAAACCTCCAGACTTCTAGGGTTGACTGACACTAAGATGTTTACCTTCCTTAGTTCTGGTATATACCTAGATAAGTGATGGCCCTTTGAACATCACAGTAATCCAAGTTTATGCACCAACTACCGGTGCTGAAGAGTCTGAGATTCAAAAGACTTACAAGAACACTAGAACTGACACCAAAGAAAGATGTTCTTCTCATCATAGGGGATTGGAATGCTAAAGTAGGGAGTCAAGTGATAAAAGGAATAACTGGCAAGTTTGGCCTTGGAGTTCCAAATGAAGCAGGGCAAAGGCTAATTGAGTTTTGTCAAGAGAACAAGCTGGTCATTGCAAACACTCTTTTCCAACAACACAAAAGGCGACTCTACACATGGACATCACCAGATGGCCGGAATCAGATTGACTATGTTCTCTGCAGCCAAAGATGGAGGAGCTCTATACAGTCAGCAAAAACAAGACCTGGTGCTGACTGTGGCTCAGATCATCAGCTTCTTATTTCAAAATTCAAACTTAAACTGAAGAAAGTAGGGAAGATCACTGGGCCAGTTAGGTATAACCTAAGTCAAATCCCATATGAATACACAGTGGAAGTGAAGAATAGATTCAAGGAATTAGATTTGGTGGACAGAACACCTGAAGAATTATGGATGGAGGCTTGTAACATTGTACAGGAGGCTGCAATGAAAAATATTCCAAAGAAAAGAAAATGCAAGAAAGCAAAGTGGTTGTCCAACGAGGCCCTACAAATAGCGGAGGAGAGAAGGGATGCAAAATGCAAGGGAGAAAGGGAAAGATACAGAAAATTGAATGCAGACTTCAAAGAATAGCAAGGAGAGACAGGGTGGCCTTCTTGAATGAACTGCTGTTGTGCAAAGAAATAGAGGAAAACAACAGAAAAGGAAAAACCAGAGATCTGTTCAAGAAAATTGGAGATATTAAAGGGGTATTTCGTGCAAAGATGGATATGATAAAGGACAAAAATGGTAGGGACCTAACTGAAGCAGAAGAGATCAAGAAGAGATGGCAAGAATATACAGAAGAATTATATCAGAAAGATCTGGATGTCCCTGATAACCAAGATAGCGTAATTGCTGACCTGGAGCCAGACATCCTGGAAAGTGAAGTCAAGTGGGCCTTAGAAAGCATTGCAAACAACAAGGCCAGTGGAGGTGATGGCATTCCAATTGAACTCTTTAAAATCTTAGAAGAGGATGCTGTAAAGGTGCTGCATAAGATATGCCAGCAAATTTGGAAAACCCAGCAGTGGCCAGAGGACTGGAAAAGATCGGTCTACATCCCAATCCCAAAGAAAGGAAATGCCAAAGAATGCTCCAACTATCGCACAATTGCACTCATTTCACATGCTAGCAAGGTTATGCTCAAAATTCTACAAGGCAGGCTTCAGCAGTATGTGGAAAGAGAACTTCCAGAACTACAAGCTGGATTTGAAGGGGCAGAGGAACTAGAGATCAAATCGCCAACATGCGCTGGATTATGGAGAAAGCCAGAGAGAGTTCCAGAAAAACATCTACTTCTGCTTCATTGACTATGCCAAAGCCTTCGACTGTGTAGACCACAACAAACTATGGCAAGTCCTTAAAGGAATGGGAGTGCCTGACCACCTTATCTGTCTCCTAAGAAATCTATATGTGGGACAAGCAGCAACCGTCAGAACTGGATATGGAACAACTGACTGGTTTAGAATTGAGTACGACAAGGCTGTATACTGTCACCTTGCCTATTTAACTTATATGCAGAGTACATCATGAAAGGCGGTCTGGATGAATTCGGAATTAAGATTCGGACGAAATATCAACAACCTCAGATACGCAGATGATACTACTCTAATAGCAGAGAGTGAGGAAGAATTAAAGAACCTCTTAATGAGGGTGAAAGAGGAGAGTGAAAAAAATGGGCTGAAGCTCAACATAAAAAAAACTAAGATCATGGCCACTGGTCCCATCACTTCCTGGCAAATAGAAGGGGAAGAAATGGAGGCAATGACAGAGTTTATTTTCTTGGGCTCCTTGATCACTTCAGATGGCGACTGCAGCAATGAAATAAAAAGACGCCTGCTTCTTGGGAGGAAAGCAATGGCAAACCTAGATAGCATACTAAAGACCAGAGACATCAGTTTGCCAACTAAGGTCAGGATGGTTAAAGCTATGGTTTTTCCAGTAGTGATGTATGGAAGTGAGAGCTGGACTATAAAGAAGGCTGATTGCCGCAGAATTGATGCTTTTGAGCTGTGGTGCTGGAGGAGAGTCTTGAGAGTCCCCTGGACTGCAAAGAGATCAAACCTATCCATTCTGAAAGAAATCAACCCCGAATGTTCACTGGAAGGACAGATTTTGAAGCTGAGGCTCAGTACTTTGGCCACCTCATGAGAAGAGAGGACTCCTGGAAAAGTCCCTGATGCTAAATCGAAGGCAAAAGGAAAAGAGGACGACAGAGAATGAGATGGTTGGACAGTGTCATCGATGCAACCAAAATGAATTTGACAAAACTCCGGGAGGCAGTGGAGGATAGGAAGGCCTGGCGAGCTCTGGTCCATGGGGTCACGAAGAGTCGGACACGACTGAACGACTGAACAACAAAAGTGATGGCGAACCTTTTAGAGACTGAGTGCCCAAACTGTGATTCAAAACCCACTAATTATTCACAAAGTGCCAATATAGCAATTTAACCTGAATACAGATGGCTGTGAAGGAGCAATGTCGGGTGCCCATAGAAAGGGCTCTGAGTGCCACCTTGGGCACCCGTGCCATAGGTTAACCAACACTGACCTAGATCTTTGGTTGTTCTTCAGACTGCTGGCTCATCCTGGATCCTGCTTCAGAATTGGAGATGCAGTTGAGTCCTCAAGCTTGTATTCCGCTTCCTAGATCCTCATGTCTTCCTTCTGTACTTCCCTCAGACTGCTGTTGCCCAAGGCCAAGCCTTGTTAGAATCTTACCTCTAGGTATACAGGGGTACCGGACAGTGAATCATGTTTATGCATAGCAAGCAGCCTCCTTATGGGCTTTACATTTATTAATTTATTAAACACGTTAAATATTTTATTCATATAAGGGAATTCCCTCATGCGACACCCATCTGGCCAAGTGCAGCATTTGAGAATTGGCAAATGAGAGTTTGTAGAAATAAGAGGAACCACACCATTCTCCTTTTATTTCCTGCGGAGAGCCACCCCCTCAGGTGGAAATAATAACAATGGGTTGACTCCTCAGTTGAGTCAAGTGAAGAAATTCAGAGCTGAGGCTTATATTCTGTCCTTAACTCACCCTAGCAGTGTAACTTTGGTGGAACAGTGCAAGATGCTATCTAAGGGCATTTACAGTTTAGAAGACGATGTCAAAGTTTCTGTTACAATATGTCTGTGAAGATTCTTAGACATCTAAGTGAGTGTATCTGGAAGTTGAGTCATGGCAACTGGACTTCTTTTTCTTGAGATATTGGAACGTTTCACTGCTCATCCAAATAGCTCCGTCAGTCTGAAGAAAGCTAGTTGTGAGTCCTCCATTTTATAGTTCACTTTGACCTCTTGCCACCCTGGTCTGAAATAGGCTGGTAAGATGAACAATGGCCTGAATAGGCTTGTTAAGTAGACAACATTAGGTGAACAATGGCCTAAGGTGCTGAAACCCATAAAGTATGAGTTGTTAGCTATGACCTTGCTGGTGTTTTTGATTTATCTGGGTATTGTTGAAATCAATAAGTGGCAGATAGACTGTGCCTGAGCCCCCCCCTCTGTTGAGGGAAGGGTTTTCAATGTTCACACAAATGGCTTCGCTGACCCCCCCAAACCACCTATCTTCTCTCTCTAATATGTATGTATCTTCATCTTTTAATTAGTGCCTTTTTTCTTCAAGTGGAGGTGTACTGCTGAGTTGTTACCCCTCCTGTGTTGGGTCATCCTTCTTTTTAATGGCTGTTTAGTTTCTCCAATATAGAGGTCTGCACACCTCGTGTGCCAAGGACCAATTAGCTGTGCCTGTCAGTTGCGTGAGCGAATGTCAGAGCTGAAAAGAAGATTATCTTGGGAGGCAAGGCCCTTGCCTTCAAATGAAGGCTGAGGGGGAAAAGAACCTCCTGGCTTACTGTGCTTTCTGGATATGAAATTGGAAGATGTTCTGGCTTTTTTAAAAAAGCAAGTGGGCATAAAAACATTCAGGATAGGGACAAACATTACTGGTGCTTGAGGTAACAATGTATTCTGTTTCCTTCCATGTGATTTTCAGGATGCTAGGTCATGATGTTAGTCCCTGAAATAGTATTATTGTGTTGCAGGGAGAACGGCAACCATAAGTGGAAGAACCACCATCACTACCACTGCTGCCACCATGGCATAGACAGTAATGGTTCTTCTGATTCTTCAACTCCTCCTCCTCCTCCTCCTCCTCCTCTTTCTCCTCCTCCTCCTCCTTCTCTTTAGTGAAACAGCTATGTATCTTGAATCCTAGTTTCTGAGAGGGGCAGGGAGGAAAGCAGGATATAAATCTAAACAAGCATATAAAGTCCTCTTATCAGGACAAATACAGTCTATAAATAACACAAATGGAATTAATTAATTAATTTAAGTAAGTAAGTAAATAGCATATTCTTTCCCTATTTGCTTTAATCTTGAAATCATCCCAATTTGTTTTGGGGATCTGCATGGGAAGTGGACCCCTGCTTTTAGGAACTGATATTAATAGGATACATGGCTCAGAAGAGTGCAGAATTAATGAATTCTGGGATGCGGAAAATCCAGGTCTTGCAACATGCCTGTAATTCATCAAAGCAGTTTAATGATGAGTTACCTTGCCAATAAATAAATAAAATCTGCTGCTACAGGCTTTATGTTCTGTTTACATTGGGTTACTCAACCAGAGCGATAGGGCTGGGCTAGGTAGGTTGTATGCTAAAATCAAAATCCACAAATCTCTCTTCTGCAGCTCTTGTGAAAGTCAGTTTGAGGACAAATGGGCGACACCAGTCTGTTGCCACTTATTTAAGAGAGCTTTGAATCCATTCATCATGAGAGTTCTCTTGGGTCTTTAAAAATTATCTTGTTAACTTATTGCATAGTTTCTCACTAGTTCCTACAACCACTGAGTGAAAGTGAAAACCAAGATGTCAGCCTGATTTTCTTTATTGAATATATTTTTTAAAAAAAAATGGCAGCTAATTTTTTCTTCAGCGTGGGATTGCTAGACAATGCATAAGGCAGGAAAAGAGGGTCTTAGGAGCAGGACTGTAAATTCTATCCAGGCATTGTGAACTATGCCAAACTCCCCTACTGGGACCAGCTTTTACTCAGTATCCGCAGAATGTCCTAATTTCATCAATATATTTTTGTCAAGAGGCAGAAGGGTTGCAAAGTTTTGAGAAGAGTTAAGTTCCTATATCCTGTTATCTTTCCAATCATTAAAAAAAACTGTGCCAAAGCCATAGCTGTAGTCAGAGGTTTGCAAAAATAAATTCTGTTTTTATCCTAAATTGGATGATAAGACAGTGAGTGAATTTGTCTGATATTCATTAATGCTCTGAAAGAATACTGAGGTTTAAACTCAACTGGTACCACTAACTGGAATAGACCCATTGAATCAACTGCTGAATGGTGAGGCACCAGTTATGTAAATCCCATTGATTTAATGAGTTTAGTTGGGACTACTAATGAGGTTCAGGCCTTTGTCCATTTTCCCAAAAAGAGTTGCAGTTGAAAGTAAAAGAAGTGACAGATTTGGGGAAAGTGCCATGATGACTGATGAGGCCATGGTCACTGATAATCAGTGGACCCTCGTATAACAAACGGTTTGTAGGACATAAAATCTGTACAACATCAACAATTCTGGAGATAGGGGGAAATTGTTTAACAGAATCACCTATGGGGCAAATCCGTACAACATAAAAATGGTCGTGATTAGGGATTACTCTGTTTTCAATGCATTCCTATGGGAAATTTGTATAAAGGAACATTTGCTTAACAGAATTTCATTGGGAACAAATTAATTCCTTTATACATGGTACCACTGTATATGTTTTTGGATCTGGAGTTCCCAAATCATAATGATGATTTCCCATCCCTGAATCATAATGATGATTTCCCATCCCTAAATCATAATGATGATTCCTATCCCTAAATCACAATGAAAGGCTTCCCCCTCTTCCCAATGTTACCAAAACTGTTTTGTGAGAATGGTACAACTGATGTTGAATTTGGCAGTGTGAAGAAAACTCTCCAAAAAGACGTTGGGAGAGTGAGAACAGAGAAAAACATTTTTCTTTACTCAGTATGTTGTTTGTCTATGGAACTCCTTGCTGCAGGATGATGGCATCTGGCCTAGATGCCTTTACAAGGGGATTGGACAGATTTCTGGAGGAAAAGTCCACTGCAGGCTACAAGCCATGATAGGGAACACCTCAAAATGCCAGACGCTTAAAAGGGGGAACACCTCAAAATGCCAGACGCAGGGGAGTGGTATCAAGAGAAAGGTATCTAGTTTTCTCATGTGCTTCCAGAGGCATCTGGTGGGACCACTGGGTGATACCTGGAAAATGAAAAGGGTATGGGGTACAGGAAGAACATTAGTGGTTCATGAACCCATTGTTTGGTGGGTGAACCTTTTCTGTGTTGATCTGATGAGCACATGCTCTCCAGGCATATGATGGGCAGGTGATGATCCCAAGAATATAGTCTCCATTAATGTCAGAGACAACTTCAGCCTGACAGCAACAGACAAATGTGTTTCTGTTGGGTACTTAACCACACATTTTCAAAAGGGATGGATGTAGGCAAATCCTTACTCACAGTATAGGTTCAGTTCATGACACAACATATGTAATGTTCAGATTCCTCAGAACCTTTTTCTGAAATGAAAAGTTGCATCTATATTTTGCCAGTTTTTCTTCATTCTTGGAGCTGGATTCTTAAACAAAACAAAGTGGGAAAGCTGTAATTCTGGATTACAGAATTAATTAGAAGGGAGGAAAGAAAGAAAGAAAGAAAGAAAGAAAGAAAGAAAGAAAGAAAGAAAGAAAGAAAGAAAGAAAGAAAGAAAGAAAGAAAGAAAGAAATTTGTGAGACCTGATGTCTTTAATATTCCTTTCATTGAGTAACTTCTGGATATTCAATTACTAGTAGATCACCTTATTCAACATGAACAACCAAAAAGAAAAAGTGTGTACTGCTGTTGAAATGAATACCTTCGCAAAAGAGTTTCTGTTTTAGTGGGAAATGTTCCAAGCTGTCTGTACTTATATTGCTTCCAGCGTCAGCCACATGGGTGTTTTGTCCGTATATTTTACTTCTGTTTGTTCTTGTTTATGTTTGCGGTGGTGATGGCCTCGCCAAGTATGGGCACGGAGGGCACTTTTTCCTTCAGCAGCTGCTACCGCTGAGGAGGAACTGTGCATGAATCAAAAAGGGCTGGTTATCCATTTTCTGGTGTTTGTAAAGAATTCTGAAACCCGAGAGGTCCGTTTTCCTTCAAAGACTTGTGTTGCCAGATAATCTGGCTCTCCTTCAAAGACTTGTGTTGCCAGATAATCAATATGGACTTGGAGGTGTCTGGGACTCAAAACAGTTGTACTTTGCTCCCAAGTATTACGCAAGACGGATATTATGACGATCTTCACCTGTAACTTCTCGTGTTTTTTTCTCCCCTACACAGTGGCAACTACCAAGAAATAAGGCCTGATAAGAACACAACTGACATATTCCTCTTCAGTCTTATCCTTTTCCCCTCAGGCAGCATTACTATCCCACAGCATGTCTGGTTTCCATCACACCTGACCAACATTTTATTGTATTTTATTTTATTTTATTTTATTTTATTTTGAATATTTTTACCCCACCTTCCTCCTTGGAAAAGGACCCAAGGTGGCTTACAATAATGAGGGACAATATACACCCAGAACATATAAGACATATTCAAGTTAGGATCAGGGAATTAGAAGAGGCATCTTAAAACATTAAAGGGTAGCATTAAAGCTACAAAGATCAGTTTTAAAAAGTCCCTTATGAGGGGAAACTAACATGGAAAACACTGCCGTTCTTGTGAAACTAACATGGTCTTATTCTCCCGTTCTTTGGTTCTCTTCGTGATCAAGTAAAAAAACAAAACCCGCCACAGGGGCTCCCAAACTGTTCTCCTCTCTCTATTTCCAGTGTTGGTGGCAAGAAACAGATTCTTCCTGAATTCATTTCATCTCCATCTTCTTATGGGGCTGGAAGGGCTTTTTTCTTCCATCCTCATCATACTGTCCCTCATGGAGGAGGAGAGTCTTTGTGGAAAAAGGAGCGCAGGAGAATTTCTGTTTCTCCTTGTCTGGAGAGATTCTGGATAGTTTCATCCACCTGAGAGGCCTCTGGCACCCCCTTGAAATGCTCTTCAGATATAAAAGTTGGTAATTTTTCTACCAATACCTCTGGGTATTCTGTGGTGGGAAGCAGCCAGGATTTGGGCCCTGCACCTGTACCATCTAGAGATGTGAAAGCCTAGAAAAAAACACAGAAAAATTCTTAGGTAATTTTTCCCATCCTCCCCCCGAAGCCTTTTGGGTTTTTCCTTGAAAAATTGAAAAAAGAAAAATGATTATGGAATGTTTTATTTTAACATGATAAGTAAAATATTTTAAGACAGGATGTTCTAAAATTTTCAAATCATTTCTAAAATATGCATAGAATCAGATTATTCTAATTTCTGTGCACTGACGACAAGCAAGTCCTAGGTTACAAAATGAACTCTCCAGTGCAACAACAAGATGCATTTCTTCCTGCTATAGGTGCTGCTATTGTCATAAGGAAAAAGAAAAAGGTTTCACATTTGTTTTTGCATGTAGGTGGGTGTCTTTGGTTCTGTTCTGTCCTCTTCACTATGCCTCAAAGCAGTGGAAGAAAATACAGAGCAACAAAAATTATTCTGATTAAATTTCATGCCCATTCATTGGAAGTTAGTTCCACCTCCTTCTATACATTTCCCCCCTCTTCAATTCTTTTTAAAAGATTTCATATTTATATTTATTTAATACTGTGGAGAGAAAATATGAATGGTTAATTCTGGATTTTTAAATATTTTTGTGGGGGCTTTTTTTGTTCCACATAAACTAGTAAACAGATCAGAGGATTGTTACTCCATATGTTACTTACAATAACAAATAAATATTATTTTAAAAGTAAATTCTGTCTATAATAATTGTTTGGATACACTATATTTTAATATGCTAGTTGTGATAATTTCATGCCAAGTCTGATTGTCCATAGTTATATTTTATGCTCCAAAAGAAACAGAATGACTTGCGTACTGTAAAAGGATGTGGGAAGTGCTAATGTAGCATTTGCTTTCATCTTTCCTCCACATTCTCTCCCCCCCCCCCAGGAAAAAATGGTTTCCAGAAATTTTACATCTCTAGTACCACCCCATAGATGGCATGAATAAGTTCCGATCCATTGAAATCCAAGGGTGAGAAACAAAATACAAAGAACCACTATGGGAAAATGTTCCTCCTGCACGTTCTTTCCCAGCCGGAGCAAACTAACAGCACTGCACACGTGATGGATTCTGTGGTGCTTAACTTCCACCCCCAGCCACTAGAATCGCTCTAAAATAGTTTCGTCATTTCTGGTTTGCTGTAGGTCAAAAGGACCTGTAACATGGCACTAAATGCCCATGATTTCCATTAAGCATTGCTATGCGTGCCAGGACTAAGGATGAAACATCTCTGTTTCATGACTTTTATTTATTTATTTATTTATTTATTTATTTATTTATTTATTTATTTATTTATTTATTGAGCACTTCTCTGTTTTCTTCCCATCCTTTTTCAAGGACTGCAGAGCGGATAAAAATCAATGATTTATTTAGAACATAAAAATAAAAATGATTAATTTAAACCTCATTTATCATTTTTAACATTTAAAATCTTTTTTAAAAAACTGATTTTTAAAAATTTAAATCATGAGTTAAATCAAACCTGAGGAGTTGTGTTGCCCCCTCTCTTTCTGTGTGTATGTGTGTGTGTTTTTTTTTTTTTATTCCCACATTGAAATTCCTTTTTGTGCACATTTATTTACACAGCTAACCCAGTGCATATATTGAGTAAACATGTTTGGGTCCATAGTTTAATGCTTAAACATTTTAACCATTTGCAGTTGCAAATATAAGCAAAGTTTTATGGCATTTGAATTTTTCCAAAATAACCCATAAGGTCTGCAAATCATTAAGGCATGTTTCTTCTTCTGACAAACCTCAGGAAGTGTGAATACGTTATTTTTTCCATATGGTTAAATCCAACAAAATCCTTTTCCATCCCTACTGGAGACCATGGACTTACACTTTGTCACATTCTCTAATATCCCTTGCCGTGGCTTCACACGTGCAAGTATTCATTTCGTGGTTCATGTATTTACTACTGGCTTGCTTCATCTGTGTACTTGGCTCTGAGAGAACACTTGCAACGGGTCCTTGCATCAGTGGACTAAAAAAAGGCTAAGGGAAACGACAGAGGTATGAGAGCAGCTTGTTCTCTTTCTCAACATTTAATTCACAGATGCATGCATGGAAACCAGTGTGTATAAAGTGTGATGATAAGGCAATTCAGACGTTCTGCCTGCTCCTACTTATTTCAGAAGCATTTTTTGCATTTCTCAAGGATGAGGCATGATTTGGATTCTACTTATTTTCTCTTCAACGAGTTTCATAATTTGCCAGTGAAGAATTTACCTTGAAATTATAGCAAGCGGAAGTAACCATCCTCAAGATGAGGTAGGAGCAGGAGAAGAAACGAGATGCAGATCTGGGATGACTATATTTCCTTCTTACCTGTAGGCAGTGAGGTTTTTGCTCTGAACAAGAGAGGAAAATGAGAATGAGAAATATTTTTTAAATGCAGATTAGCAGATGTTGTGCAAAATACTGCTTGAACACAAAGTTTTAATTCAAGTGAATAATGCAGTTTGCATAGAGGATCTAGAGTTGCCACATTGTTGCATAGACTTTGGCGGATTAGAAGCATTAGAGGACTGACTGTGTGTCTTTTAACAACTAGCCATTGTTCAGGGCTTGCTTTCTCTTTGTGTGGTTGTTTTGTTTCTCAAAGGGAAAGATTTTTGCACAGAGGCAAATTGTGGAGATTCTGCTGCTTGCCTCTTCGCCTGAAGGTGAGGGATCAGAGATGGTTTGGAAAAAGTTTCATGAAGGTGTCTCACTGAGTCAAATTAAAGACAGTGAAGCATTTGATAAGCATATTTCCTGTCTTTCTTTCATCTATGGAGAAGCGGCCGTGGGAACAGCCAAATTTTGTTAACAAATTTTGCACAAAAACATTCAAGGGTTAGCAACTTGCAAGCTTCCAGATGTTGTCAGACTGCATGTCCAGTTTTCCCTCCCTTGCATTTGCATTCATGGTTAGGGCTGCTGCAAGTCTAACAACATCTGGAGGCTGATAGGTGGTCTGCTCTGGATTACACGTTGGAAGCCTTGCATCTTGAAGATTTGAACATTCAACGCACCTTCTTCAGATCTGCTTCTGGTGCACCACGGGCAAGTAGAGCTTGCATCATTCACCCGCCTGTTGCCATGCAAGAGTTTGCTTGTGGTGATGTTTAAAAAAATGTGCAAGTGCCGTTCTTTCAAACCTCCCTCTTGACCTGTGCCAAGACCTCACAAAGGCCTATGAAGGGTGTGCCTGGCCTTCTGTGTTCACAGGTGCACTGAGGGCAGCCAGAGGTCTTCATAACCTTGGTCTTGTTCATGCTGGCATCTGTTCTTTCTCTGCTCTAAATCAAAGGGTGAATGAAGAAAAATAATGCTGAGGCTGCATCTTTTGATGTTGTTCCCTCTCAGTGTTCCTGTATTGCTCTATTCCTTCTCTCTCAACTAGACATGGACACAAACCGAAAAAAAATGGTGATTTGTTTTGGTTCGTTTCGTTTTAGGGTTCAGTTCGTTTTGTTTCATTTTAAATGATTTTTTGAAAAAAATCCTTTCATTGATTCGTTGATTCGTTATTTGTTTTGTGTGTAGTGTGTGTGTGTGCTGCTTGTGTAAATTTGGCTGGGGGAAAGAGGGGCTTAATTTTCTCCCCAGTCACTGTAGGGTGTGGGAAATTGCTCCCCCAGCCTACGCCTCTCAGCTGTTTCATTTCATTTCATTTTTCTTTGATGGGTCATTTCGTTATTCATTTTGTTAGGTAACGAAATGAATAATGAATAACGAAACAAATGAAAAATTCATTTCGTCCTCATCTCTACTCTCAACCAATCTATAACAAAATACATTTCACAACTGATATCTGGGTGAACATGTATTTCTGTGATGTGTCCCTGAAGTACAAGTGAGTTTATTTTGAATATGTCTGTTTCTTTTTCTGCAACAGCCCAGGTATTTTGTGTTTCAGACAGCTGTCATCAGGGTCCATGCTTTGACAGGCAGTGAGAAATATATGTCAGAGAAGGGACACCAGATTCTTTGCTTCCCTTCCCTTCCCCTCTCTCTGGTTCCCTTCTATTTTCACCTGTGCTGGCTGAAGTTATCCTTATGTGTTTGTCTTTGAGATGCCATTTTGCTTTTGTTATTTGAGAAAGGAAAGGGAGGGAGACCAAGAAGGAGCTCAGTGGTAGAGCACAGGTTTTCTTGGGAAACATTCTGAGGCTCACATCCTGGCATCTCTAGGAAGAGCAGAAAAAGGCTTTTGTCTAGTCACTGCCAGTTAATGGGCTGGGTGGACCGATGGTCCAGGTCAAGAGAGGCCACCTTCTTATGGAACTCTTGGTTGCAGGTAACACGGAGTTGTTTTGATGTAAAATGTTTAGGCAAAGTTCTGCAGGCTTTGCAATGTGTGAGTTTCTTCTCTTCAACTAACATCCAAGCAAGAGATTAATACTTTCCCAAATGATCCTAAAGCATCCCAGTCATCAGATCTGGAAGTTGAGTCATGGCAACTGGACATCTTTTTCTTGCATGACTCAACTTCCAGGTAACCTCACCTAGATGACCAAGAATCTTTATACACATTCATCAAACTGTGAAAATGAAAGGGACCCTAACAAAGAGGGGCAGTGGGGAATCGACCCCCCAACCAAATGCCTAAACCACAGAGCTATTCAGTACCTTTTGTCACCACTTTTCAGTTTAAATTTATTTTTAATTGTCATTAAATCTGGTTTCATTGGGCAATGCCAAGGGAATAGTGTACCGGAGCAGGAAGTGAAGGAGAGGTTACATTTCCTCTTTGAGTCTTTCTGGATTATGGAAGGAAAAAAGAATTAATTATCTCTCATTCTTGTCGATTTAGGCTGATGTGGCAGGAGAAATTTTGAGGAGGTATTAGAATCATGGAATCATCATAGGGTTGGAAGGAACCTTGGAGGTCTTCTAGTCCAACCCCATGCCCAAGGCAGGAGACCACATATCATCCCGGATAGTTTTTTCACCCAGCGCGTTGTTAGTCTGTGGAATTCCCTGCCACAGGATGTGGTGATGGCATCTGGCCTGGATGCCTTCAAAGGGGGATTGGACAGATTCCTGGAGGAAAAGTCCATCACAGGTTACAAACCATGACAGAGATGTGTAATTGCCAGGCTTAATACCGGGGTACTTCAAGGGCCAGATGCAGGGGAATAGTATCAGGAGACAGATATCTAGTCTCATGCGCTCCCAGGGGCATCTGGTGGGGCCACTGTGAGATACAGGAAGCTGGACTAGATGGGCCGTTGGCCTGATCCAGCATGGCTCTTCTTATGTTCTTATAGTTGGCTGTCCAATCTCTTCTTAAAGTCCCCTTAAGTTCCTCTCTTGGAACAAAGACCAGGACAAAGAGTTCCTCCCCTATGAATTGTCTGTAATTTGCACAAAATACCTTTAATATTTTTTTTTTGTTCTGAGAATTGAAATACACTCACAGCCAGTAAGGATTGTTAAACAAGAAGCAAGCAATCCATCTAGTGCTTCAAAGGAGCCATCCTTCTTTGAGATGAATGAATGCAATTCATGGAGCTGCATTATTTGGTGGGGAAGCTGTAGCTTTGCACAAAGATAACAGATTTGCACAAAAGTCAGCCGTTTTGTACAGAACATTATTTTCCCCCAGCATCAGAGCTCTTTTAAGAGCCTGAGGAAATTCCTCACCTTTCTTCCAGTAAGGAGAAGCAGTGGTTAAACTGCTGTACTGCAGCCGTAACTGTGATCGTGACCTGGAGATCAGTTCCAGGTAGCAGGTTCAAGGTTCACTCAGCCTTCCATCCTTCTGAGGTTGACAAAATGAGTGCCCAGCTTACTGGGGGGAGGGCAATGTGTAGCCTGCATAATAAAAACCCCAGAGAGTGCTTTAAATGCTATGAGGTGATATATAAGCAGTATGCTTTTTGCTTTGTCCTCATGTGCAAAAATGAAAACAAGGAAAGATTTACAACCCTAGTCTTGCATCCTGGTTGCTGTTGTGATGGTTGCAGGAGTCAAGGGTGTTGTTCTGTGTTCAGTCGATAACTGTGATGATGTCTATCAGAGTGTAACCAGTTCAGCCTCAGGGCTGGCTCCACAATTGGAGGGCTTCACATTGACAGAGAGTCTTCATAGATGTTCACTAAAGGCAGTTCCATTGGCAGACACATCTGGAAGAGTGTATCGACCTGATCTTTTCAGTCTTTTCTGGCACTGCATCTTATGCAAACTGCAGCCTTGTAGGGGATGCCCTCCCTGCATCGCTTCCCCAATCGTGGTTCAGCTACTTGACCAAATGTGACTTCATAGCGGTCATGCGTAAGCGTAGTACGTTGTTTCCTGTGGGGAAACCACAATGATCTGGGAAATGCGTAAATGCAAACCCAGGTTCCTGCTTCAAAGCATGTGCGCTCCACAGATAGGACGGTGTTTTGCAAGGTCATACAGCGTAAAACACCGCATAGAAGTTATCAATACTTGCACATGCTTGCTAGAAAAACCACATTGAGTCCTGCCCAGTGAAAGTATCACCCAAACAAAGCATCGGCTGGGGAAGACTGTTATACAAGTGATCTGAGTTGTGGATTTTGGTTATCCAGTGAGATTTAGTGGGAAGATTTGGAAGGGAAACCCCTTAGGAAATGTGAAGGTGGTGTCGGGAAAAGTCAAAATAATGCGAATCGCAGTAATAGAAATTCTCGGGGTGACAGCTGAAGCTTCACATTTCCTGAAACAGTATTTTTTGCCTGAAGTGCAATGTTTATGTCTTATCTAACATATTCTGCAGGGTTTTTTTTAAGCATGAAGAAATGATGCAAAGGCTTCCAAGGCAGTTTCTAAGACCTCTTATGTTAAATACACAAGACTACATAAGTTGCTCTGACACTCAGTCAGATTTGCTGTTGGTATCGTTTTGGAATGAAGTTTTCAGCAGCTTTAATTTTCCCGGAAGCATTTCGTTGTGAAATGTGTCAAGACTTCAGTTTCCTTTGGTATCATCTTTCAAAAAGTTCCCAGTCTTTCCAAATTTTTGTTTGCAGCCCCCTGATGTTGTGACTGACTCAGTTAGGGGGCTTGATGGTGCTGCAGATATGGGGAGCTCAGCTGGCGTTCAGGTTTGTGACGAGGACTTATCCCTCTTCCATTTCTGTATTGTGTGTTTCCTGTCTTGTTTGTAGACCAGTGTTTCCAAGTGAGTGCCTTAGTAATGGTTTGGGCCATGTTTCCACATTAGCTGTGTCAACAGGGCCAAGGTGGTGGATGATGGGAATTGTTGCTCAAAAATATCTGGAAGGGTTTCAGGTTGCAAAATGCTGATGGAGACAATGTTTAATTTTTTTAAAAAAATGCACACCTCTTCTACTGGAGACATTTGAGCATGCTTTGTGCAAGGCAGTCATCTCCCCTGGATCATTTCTTATAATAAAACATTTGCCAAAATATATCTGTAAAATCCACTCACCTTTCCTAATGTGTTTAGCCCCCCCCCATTTATTGTGGAAGGACAAATCACATGGTTGTTGTTGTTGCTGCTGCTGTATAAATGCTGTACATTTTGCAAAGAGAAAGAAATCACTTTAATACTAGTATGTTTCATTATGAGTTTTTAGTACAGTAATATTGTGGTTTACAATACAGTACCTTGGTCTGAGAGTGTTTTGCGGGACAAGTAAACATTTCTTCTAAATTTTGCCTTGATTAACAAGCACTGAAGCAGGTCACATGATCACAAGAGAGGCCGTGGTCTCTCTCTCTTTCTCTCTTTCTCTCTTTCTCTCTCTCTCTCTCTCCCTCTCCCTGCTGGATTGTGGGTGATTCTCTGGAATGTCCATCTCAGGCAAGCCTCAAATGCAGAGGGAGGAGAGAGGAAGGAAGTTCTCTCTTGCACCAGCCTTGAAGAATTTCAAAGGAGAGTGCAGATTAGGGGTTTGTTTTATTTTTATTTTTATTTTATTTAATTTTTTTCAGTGTCCCTTCTTATTTTTCATACCATTTCTAGTCATTTCTAGTCTAGTCTGTGTTTTTAATGTGACAATATTAAAATGCAATTTGTAGCCATATACACACTTGTGTATATGGCTACAAATTGTATTTTATTATTGTCACATTAAAAACAAAGAGTAAAATCCAGTTGTTAGTCCCAAACAGAGCAGATTCTGCAGTCAGATGCCTAAATCTTGGTGTGGACGTGGATTTCTAGCCAACTTCGTTTGTGAGTTTTGGCATTTTGTGTGTATAGTATGTTGCCTATCAGGCCCTATAATGGATCGCCTGAGTTTCCAATATTTCTTATGAGGAAATTTGCTTTGATATATGAATGCCTTTGGTTTACAAGCATGCTTCCGGAACGGATTATGCTCATGAACCAAGCATATTGTTTAGTTTGTATAGTTTCTGTGATGTTTAAAAACTGCTGATCATTGTATAGTTTCAATTGTTGTGTGCCACCTTGGGTCCTTGATGGTGAGAATGGTGGCAAATAAATAAAAAGGTTTGTGTCTTGATGAATAATCTGTTTGCCCTGTTTGCTTGTTATCAAAGGGGAAAGCTAGTAGCTTTGCACAGGATTAGAACATTTGGTGAAAATTTATTTTTCGCCAAATATGGAAATAATGACGGGGGAAAACATACTCATAATTTACTTTCTTGGTTTTGCCACAGGATTCATGTATCAAAACCGTGAACTTCGTTGAGATGATTAGGTTTCCATAATATCTATGATATGATACCCTATATGGGGTATGAGGAATTTGCATATCTGTGCTTCTTTTTTCATGTTCTTTTTTATTTCATAACTCTGAGGCTACAAGCACTGCTTTTTTAAAAAGATGTAGTCCACAAAGATTTATAAGAGCTTCAGTGAAGTTGTGACATGCTGGAAAAATGCAGAGGGGAGTGAGAGCATGAGTACAACTGGAACCACAGTTAGAATTAGCATGTCTACTTGTCCTTAATTCAAATTAATTACATTTCTATTTCCCTGAGTTGCCCTGGAGGATGCTCACTCTCTCCCCCCACCCGTGAAAAAGAAAACACATTGTTTGCTTAACATTTGGTGGCGGTTCTTCGTGCAATAATGAGACAACCTCACCTACATTGCTTATGGTGTTTTCAGGGGGAATATCTGAGCAAAAGTCATATAAAGAAAAACCAGTCTTGAAATGCGCTCTCTAAGAGGGACAATGCTCCCCCTTCAAACCTGCTGGCTGCAGAAGAAAAGCCGCAACACTTAGACTCCCTTCCGGAAGTTGCTGTGTTTTATTTATTTGCACATTGTTGTGTTCTCAGTAGCCGAGGCTAGAACGTCACGTACTAAACCTCCTCAAAACCCATGTGTGAGCCTGTGTTTCTTTTGTTTGACTGCAGCTGCAAAACAGCAACCAGCTTTCTGAGCACCTTTGCCTGCAAAGCAGGAAATGCTTCTGTCTTTTCCTGCAAGGTGTGTTCTGGGAGGGTTTTTTTTGGGATGGTGGTGGTGGAGTTGGAGAGACTCTGGTGTGGGGGGGTGACCCCCATTGTGGCACATTCCTTTCAGGGATACCACATGACATGAAGCATAGGTAAGTTTCGCAGCCTCAGACTGCAGTCATACCTGCATTTTCTGTGTAGTTTCCTGTCAGCGAACTACGCAGTAAAAGATTGTGTGTTAACCAGGAAGAGAAGCAAATTCTGCTCCCGGCCTAACACGCCCCTTCAACAGCAGTTTCAGCGACGTTTTCTAAAGCACCGCCAGGGGCTGGATATAGAAACTTCGCTCGAAAATGCTTACTTGTTTGCTTCTGTTGCAACAACAGGAACTGAAAATACGCAGTAAATTCAGTTTCTGTACCCGGCTTAAAAGACAGAGCCTTGGAAAGTGGATCCAGAAAGTAGGACAAAATGCATAGTACACAGGTTAGGACAGAACCAGAATATGAAGGTACAACGCAGAGGAGAGGACACCAACTGCTCATTGAAAACCACGTGACCGCTCCCGAAAAAATACGCAGGAAATTTAAATATGAAGGAAACCCAGGTATGACCGTGGTCTCAGTCACTTCTGGAAAGATAAGTGAGCTTGGAGAGTGTCTTGGCTTGAGTGTAGATGTAGGTTCTGGGTTATTGCCTGTTTAGAGGGTTTGTGTGTCTGAGAGAGAAAGAAACAGAGTTTTAGCTACACCTTAATTTTCAAACAAACTGACATTTTTCTCAAAACATCCTCTGCAACTCATGCGGTAATAGCAACAGGCTTACTGGATGTGTCGGTGGACAGCTCCATGAAGGGGTCTACCCAACGTGCGGCAGTGGTGAAGAAGGCCAATTCCATGCTAGGGATCATCAAAAAGGGGATTGGAAATAAAACAGTCAACATTATAATGCCATTGTACAAAACGATAGTAAGGCCGCACCTGGAGTATTCTGTAAAATTCTGTTCACTGCATCTCAAAAAAGACATAGTGGAACTGGAAAAGGTGCAGAAGAGACCGACTAAACTGATTACTGGGCTGGGGCAGCTCCCTTATGAGGAAAGGCTAAAACATTTGGGGCTGTTTAGTCTGGAAAAAAGGTGCCTGAGGGGGGATAAGATTGAGATGTACAAAATAATGCAGGGCATGAGTAAAGTAGATAGAGGGACGCTCGTCTGCCTCTCACAAAATCCCAGAACTAGGGGACATACACTCAAATTGAGGGCTGGGAGAGAGAGAACAGACAAAAGAAAATATTTTTTTTTACCCAGTGTGTTTTTAGTCTGTGAAATTCCCTGCCACAAGATGTGGTGATGGCATCTAGCCTGGATGCCTTCAAAAGGGGATTGGACAGATTCCTGGAGGAAAAGTCCATCACAGGTTACAAACCATGATGGAGATGTGTAATCACCAGGCTTAAAACCGGGGTACCAGTTGCAGGAGAGTGGTATCAGGAAACATATGTCTAGTCTTGTGTGCTCCCATATGCATTTGGTGGGGCCACTGTGAGATACAGGAAGCTGGACTAGATGGGCCTTTGGCCTGATCCGGCATGGCTCTTCTTATGTTCTTATGTTTATGTTCTTATGAAGGATGTCGTAGCACATCATCCTTCCATGATCTCTCAACTGTTAGCTGGGCTGGCTAAAGCTGAAATGTGTTTCACTTCAGCCGCATCATGGATTCCATAATCCCACTCTGCCCCAGCTTGAGACAGTGGTTCTCTGAGATCATTTCAAACCAGAGGAATGTATGGTGACTGGAAACATAGGCACATGTTTATGTCTCAGTGGCCACATCAAAATCACTTTTGGTGGACTTGTGTAAGACCTTTTCAGGAGGTTATTTTATGTGCCATCCAGTTGCGTTCAATTTATGGGTGACCCTATTAGAGGTTTCAAGATATGTACTCTGTTCCAAGAGCAGTTTTGGCCCAAATCCCACCCAGTAAGTTTCCACAGCCATGTAGGGGTTTGAACTCAGGTGTAGCCCCATCATTCTATCTGTTACAACACACTAATAAATTCAGAATGTTAATTGCTTGTTTAATTGAAACATGTTCTAGTGCTGGCAACTGTGGTCGCTAGAGGAGAAAAGAGGGATGTGGAGAAAGTGGGATCTGGGAGAACAGAACTGCAAGAAGTCTGCTTTGAAAATAAAACCACCCCAAATGAAAATAAATAAAATATAAACTAGCCTCCAAATGAGCAGGGGAATCGGAAGTGTTTCTTTTTATCAAAAAAAAAAAGGGGGTATTTTGCCCAGAAGAAGATGTGATTGTGTGCATGCGTGCATGCCAAGACAGTTTCCTCATGCAAAGCTCCATTCTTTTGCTTTTCTTTATTTTAAGGCCTGTGACATAAAACAACAACAACAACCCCAAACCTCTGACAGTCTAAATCAGTGGTGAGAAAGCTTCTGAATTTACCCTCAACTACAAGAGCAGAGGAACTAAAAGTCTTAGTTCCCTAAGGGCCTTTTTACACGACCCCTAAATTCGGACCAGAGATCTTAGGGGTTCGTCGCTCTTTCTCTGTCCCCACCCCCTCCGCACTTCCTGGTTGCTGGCTGCGTGAGGGGAGGGAGAAAAAGAGAAAGAAAAGCATGCCGCTCACCTTGTTCTGCCTCTCGTCTCTGTAAAAGTAGCTCTTAAAGGGGCGGGAGCCAAAAAGCAGCAAACAGAAGCGAGGAGAGCCCCGCACTCACTATCGTTGCACCGCATCAAAGATTTTTCACCTCCAAAGAGAAGGTACAAGAAAAGTGCGCTGGGTCGCGCTAAAGTGGGCGGCGTCGCACTTAATTGTCTGCAAACTCCAGAGCTGGTGGGGAAACATTTTTAAGCTCCAGAGCTTGCAGCCATTTGCAGCGGAGCTTAGGGGTCGTGTATAAATGCCCTAAGTGGAACTCAGGGTGTTCATGATAATTATAAATAATGCCCTTAACCTCAAACAGTATGCTTTTTTGAAGGTGTCATGTGCAATATGATCCATTTGCCATGTCTATCAATCTGTGACTTTTCTTTGTGCTAGTAGCTATGTTGAATCGTTTGGCTTTCCTTACTGCCGTGACAATTCATAGGACAGACTGAAGGAAGTTAATGCAAGGCTTCCAATTTATAGTTCTCCTTGGTTTCACATCACCCTGATCTCAATAGGCTTGTTAGGTGAGTGGTGGCTTGGATAGGCTCATTAGATATACAGTGGTCTGGGTGTGTGTGTGGAAGTCCCATTTATGGAACCCGTCCCAACGATTACAGTTTCTACTCTTTTGCTTGGACAGCGGCTTTGGGATTTGTAGTCCAAAAAGAAAAAAGAAAAGAAAGCTCTACAGCAGTGTTTCTCAACCTGGGGGCCATGACCCCCAATGGGTTTGCGGGATAACTTACATGTGCTGGAGCCCTTCTTCGATAATCTACTCAACCTTTTTCGGGGTGTATATTAACGTTAGGATGTATGTGTGTTTATAAGAAACAGGCCTTTTTTTGGGGGGGGAGAAGCTTTTTAATGCAAAATTTGCAGGGAGGTGTGTCACTGCCCCCCCTTAAAAGAGGGTCACACAACTAAAAAAAAGTTGTGAGCCACAACTTTGGAGAAAACACTGGCGAGGAAGAGTATGGACATCTCTTCACTTGTCCTAACCCTCCCCCCCTCCCCGCACACACACCATGCATGAGAATCGTCGCCTTCCTGTTTTTTTCATTTCATCTAACAAAATAAAACATTGTGTTCCAGCAAGTCAAAAATCCATGTGTTTCATTAGATGCGATGGATGTGACCCATGGCAGAGACAGAACTAGAAAATGTAAGAAAATAGGTCTGCCACGCTCTCGCCTTGTACGGTCCTTTTAGCTTTTTGGTTTTAGACCAACCGTGCAGCTTTAAAAGTGCAATTCTGTGCTCTCCTTGTCTTCTTTCCTCCCACCCTTGAGTCTTGGCTCTCCCTCCCCCAACCCCTGCACTTGCAATGGGTCCCTTCTATTCCCCACCCCCGCCGCCCCTGCCCCGTCTCTTTCTTCTCCCTCTCTTCTTCTTCTTCTTTTTCTTAACCTACGTTTCTTGGCTGGGTTCCGCGCCTCCTCTGCTGGAACTGTGACGTCAATGCCTCTCTGCGAGAGTGACCCTCGTGGCAGACCTGCAAAACATTATACACTGTGAATAAGAACGTTCTTATTAGATCTGCAGCTGGCTGGATTCAGGCATATGGCAGCGAGGCTGTCTTGGAAGAAAGGCTCCGTCTGACAAAGGAGCCAGTCTCTTGAATCAAGGTTTATCCTGGCACTCCCCAGTGTTTATGTTACCCTGTGCCAGGGGCAGACTTTTTTTTTTTCATTTCTTCTCTTCTCTCCCCCCCAAACCCCTAACCCCATGCACGCACGCACACGCACACACGCGCACACACACACACTTATATTTCATATACAGTGGACCCTCGTATAACAAACAGTTTGTCTAACATAAAATCTGTACAACATAAAAACTTCCGGAGATAGGGGAAATTTGCTTAACAGAATTGCCTATGGGGCGAATCCGTACAACATAAAAATGGTCACAATTAGGGATTACTCCGTTTTCAATGCATTCCTATGAGAAATTTGTATAAATGAAAATTTGCTTTACAGAATTTCATTTGGAACAAATCAATTCCTTTATACAAGGTACCACTGTAGTTGCTTAACTTCTTTCAACTAATCAGACCTTACATGGCGATCCGAGAGGATATCTTATATACTTTAAAAATGCGTCATTCTCACTTCTGATTCTTATCCTGTTTCCTGGTCTGAAATGTCTGCTTATTCCACCCCACCCCCCCACCCCCAGTAGATTTCTGACATGTCTGTATCCCACCTTCTTCACGTTTTGTATGCAGGGTGTTTATAAGGGACAGGAGCCCTTTCCCACAAGCATCTTATATTAAAGCACTACCCTGGTCACCACAGGAGACACCAGATTCCATGTAGACGACGGCTCCGTCCCTGCTCTGCACCTGGTATAGAAATCAAGCCATCTGCCAGGAAGTCCACAATTCGGCAGCTGACATGGCCTGGCAACATGTTGCTACAGAAGGCATGGGGCTCCTGGCCCCTATCTTGCCACCCTCCAACAGGCCAGTGTTATTTTTCATAGTGCAATATGGCTGGTGTGTTACCTCCCTGAACAAACAACTATATTCGATTTCATTTAAAAATCAATGGAACTTTTTAATTAAAACTCCCTCCCTCGGTGGCTTATAGGGTTCAGTGATGAGACTGTCCCTACTCCTGGGATTGCAAATTGAATAATACAAATAATAAAAACACGTTAAAGGAAAGAGCGTCAGGAGGGAACAGGAAAACTCAGTCGAAAGCAAAGCCTGAGGCAGTGTGTTTTTGCTTAGCCGTGCTGATGATTGGAACCATTGGCTTTGCTTTTGTGGCAGTCTAAACGAGCCCGGTGTGCCCATTAAGAGTTGGAATGGAGAAAATGCAGTGTTAAGTTGGAGATGGATGGCCTCTCCCATGTGGCCAAGCAAGTGCAGCGCTGGGGAGTACTGGTAGCTATTGTTCTGCAGCACCTGTAGGCGGGCCTTTCATTGGACCTCCTTAACTTACCTAGATCAGTGGTTCTCAATCTGTGGGTCCCCAGATGTTCCTGGACTGCAACTCCCAGAAATCCTGTCCAGTTCAGCTAGTGATGAAGACTTCTGGGAGTTGCAGTCCAGGAACATCTGGGGACCCAGAGGTTGAGAACCACTGACTTAGATCGAACTGATGGGATACCTCAACAATTTTTGTGTCTGGCTTTGGTACCAGAGGTTAGGAGTTTGATTTCCAAATGTGTCTTCTGAAAGAATAGCCAACCTGTGTTGCCTTGGGCAGGCTGTACAGTCCCATAGAATCATAGAATCATAGAGTTGGAAGAAACCTCAAGGGCCATCCAGTCCAACCCCCTGCCATGCCGGAACCCCTTCACAATATTTCCAACTAGAGATGGGCACAAAATGAATTTATTATTCATTTTGTTATTCGTTATTCATTTTGTTAGGGAACAAAATGAATAACGAATAGACCCAACAAAGAAAAATGAAATGAAACGAAATGGAAATTCATTTTTTCGTTCTGGTGTAATTTCTCCTCCTGGGCCAGGCCAGGGGGGAAATAAAAAACAACAGAGGCACTATCACCTCTCAACTGGGAAACGCTGGCCCCAAGCCAGTGCTTCTCAGCTGTAAAAATAAAGAGGAAAAAAGCCCTGCAATGGGGACTATTTAAAATAATAAAAAACAAAAACATTCAAAATTAAAACCCACATCCCCCCGGGTACCCCCACCCGAGCCAGGACCAGGCAGGAGGGCGGTGGCTCCGCCCCCCAACTTCCTCTCCGCGGGGGGTTCCTTGGTCCATCCTCAGCATCCCATCAGTGCGGGAGGCGGAGGAGGAAGCATGCACTCAGGGTGGCTAGAAAAGTCTCCCAATCTCCCTCACTTGCTGCCCTGACACCTCTCGGCCTCCCCCAGCGCTCTCAACACCACTCCCCTCTCGCTCTTGCTCGCTCTGTGTGTGGCGGTGGTGCATTCTCACCTCTCTTGTCTTTCCCATGACACGGGCTCCCTTGCCAGCACCTGGAGCCCATCTGCCCCCCCCCCCCGTGGCTGCTGCTGCTGTTGCCACCCCGGTGAGGGAGGAGCGAGAGTAAGAGAGCCAGGCTCCAGGGAAGCTCCTGAGCTCGCTGCTCGCGCCCACCCCCAGATGTGCCCCGCCCCGCCTGGAGGTGTGTGGGTGTGGGTGTGGGTGTGGATCTCCATCTCTCCAGCGGCAAGGGCGAGGAGGAGGAGGTGTGCCCCAGGTAAGGAGAGCGCGGCGGAAGGCCAGCTTCCCCTCCACTCCCTGTTTCATTGGCTGGGTGTCCGGCTCCCTTCCCTTCCCCTTCCCCTTTCCCTCACCTGCTTGCTTCTTTTCTGGCCCTCCCGAACGGGCCAGCCAGTTTTCCCAGCCGGGGAAATAAAACATAAAAACAGAGGCAAGCACCTCTCAGCTGGGAAGTGCTGTCCCCAAGCCAGTGGTTCTCAGCTTTTTTAAAAAAGGGGGGGAGCTCCGCAACGGGGACTATTTAAAATAATACCCCCCCAAATAAACATGTCCCTCGGCCACGCCTGGCCAGAAAAAATGAAACAAAAAGTTTAGAAAGAAAAACAAAACAAACAAAATACAAAATGATTTTTTAAATTTTTTTTGTTTTGTATTAAATGAAACGGGGGCTGGGGTAACGAATAACGAAATGAAACGCCATTTTGGCGTTTCGTGCCCATCTCTATTTCCAACAGATGGCCATCCAGCCTCCGCTTAAAAACCTCCAAAGAAGGAGACTCCAGCACCCTTTGTGGCAGCATATTCCACTGCCGAACAGCTCTAACTATCATGAAGTTCTTCCTAATGTTTAAATTGAATCTCTTTTCCTGTAGTTTGAAACCACTGCCCCGAGTCCTAGTCTCTGAAGCCATGGAAAACAAACCTGTTCCCTCTTCAATATGACATCCTTTCAAATATTTAAACATAGCTATCATATCACCCCTCAGCCTTCTTTCTGAAAGGCTAAACATTCCCAGTTCCCTAAGCCGTTCCTCCTAAGACATTTCTTCCAGACCTTCAACCATAGGGCATTCCCAGAAGAAAGGAATGGTAAAACAATTCTCGGCATTCTCCATCTGGAAAACCCTGAAAAGTGTCACCATAATTCAAAATTGACATTATTATTTCAGTTAGATTATACGGTCCAGGCTTTGGGTATTCACTTTTAACTCCCTACAGTAGAAGGAAATTTATTTATTTATCTATTTATTTTAAGACTTGTATACTGCTTGTCTTCTGGAGGAACTGCTTGTTATTTCACAACAAAATAAATCAGATAATAAATAATCAACCAAATAACAACAATTAAACAGACAATATAAAATACAGCCCTAACATAAAACTAGATGCACTAGATGAAGATGCTTGGTCTACCCTACCTAATTATGAAGGTAAAACAGAGAGAAGGAAATGTATATCATCTTTACTTTATAGAAGGAAGGAAACTTTGGATATAAATGTGACTGATAAATTGTTAGTGCATTCTGCTCTTCACAACATATGGATGGCCATCCGTCGGGAGTAGAGATTGGCACGAAACAGAAAAATGGTGTTTCGGTTTTTTGTTTGTCATTGAGAGGTCTGTTTCGGTTCGTTTCCGTTTGTCGGGAATTGTTTGAAAAATTTTGTTACCGTTTTTCGTTTTTTCGTTTGTCGTTTCTACCCGCTTTTTGCGCGATTTTTAAAGGATTTCCGTGCGCAGGCATCCCCCAATGCCCCAGACCAGAGGGAAAACACTAAAAAAAAGGATGCTGGCAGAGACACAGTATAGACTAGATATGCAGGGAGGCTGCAAAGGCAGCGGCGGGCGTTGCCCATGGTGCAAGGCAGCCGCAAAGTGACTGCACTGCGGGGCAGGGGAGGGTACTCACCGAGAGGTACGCAGCACGCACGCACACAGGGAGGCTGCAGGACTGAAGCTAGAGTCGCAGAGACAGCAATCCCACCCTAACTCCCACCAGAGACTGCAAGGACGGGGGGCGGCCAGAACTTTTTATGCCCTCTGTGGCTGCCAGACCTGCCCCCCAGTCTGCAACCTGGGCATGCTATTGGTTGAACATGATCCCACATCATGGCTTGCCTCCATTTTGTGGCTGGTGGCGACATCCATTTTAAAGGGAAAAGAAAAATACATTGCAATGGGAGAAGACAAAAACAAACGTTTGAAGAACCCCAACCCCCCTGGTAGGTATTATCAGACAATATAAATAATTATCACTGCATTTTTACAGATGTCCAGGGCGTTTTTTAACATTTAAAACAGCTCATTTCATTGCGCGTCACCATTAATGGAAAAGAAACGTAACGACCACAATTTTCGTGATTCTGTTCGTTTCATTTCATTTTCATCACAATTTTCGTTTGTCATTTCGTTACGTAACGGAAACATCAAATGGTAACGGAAACGAAAAAATGTTCGTTCCGTGCCCATCTCTAGTCGGGAGTCCTGTGATGGGGGTTCCTGCATGGTAGGGGGTTGGACTAGATGGCCCTTGAGGTCTCTTCCAACTCTATGATTCTATGATTCTATGACATTTTCCCAGCCTTTGTTGTTCTTCAGAGTTCATGACGCACAATCCAAAATGCCAGAAGAAGGTTTATTTTTATTTATTTTTATTTTAAGAGTATTTTCACCCTGCCTTTCTCCTTGGAAAAGGACCCAAGGTGGATTACAGTAATGAGGGATAATATACAGTCCACTACAATTAAGACATGTTCAAGTATTAGGGAACAAGGAATTGAGGGGCATCTTACAGCATTAACAGACAACATTACATTAAAGCAACACATAAGAACATAAGAAGAGCCATGCTGGATCAGGCCAAAGGCCCATCTAGTCCAGCTTCCTGTATCTCACAGCAGCCCCACCAGATGTGTTTGGGAGCGCATGAGACTAGGCTGTTATAAGTGGTCATGAACACAAAGCCTATGTGAACCCATAGATTCATATAAAATACACATGGTAGTCCATCATTCAGGGAAAGCTTGCCTGAAGAGAAAAGTCTTTGCCTGTTTCCAGAAAGACAACAGGGAGGAGGCAGTCCTGGCCTCTAGTGGGAGGGAGTTCCAGAGTCTGGGCACAGCATCCGAGAAGGCCCTTTCATGGGTTCCCACGAGACATACCTGTGAGGGTGGCGGGATGGAGAGAAGGGCCTCTCCTGATGACCTTAACACCCGAGTCGGTTCACACTGAGAGAATCGATCTTTGAGGTAGCTAGGACCCAGGTCATATAGTGCTTTGTAGGTCATGCTAATTGAACTAATTCATTAATATCAGGTCACTGGTTTATATTCCCCTTCCCCCTCCCTAGAATGGTTTGTAATCTTTCCGTTACAGCCAAGAAATCCCATGGATAAATGAAAAGATGCATTTATACCTCCTCCTCCAAAATAAACAAGGACTGGTTTTCAATCAATAAACTGACTTTCAACTGCCCTTCCCTTAATTAAACAGTGGGCTAGTTCAACTGTATTCCTGACATTCCAGCCTGGCCCAGATCATTCCTCAATAGAGAAAATTGTCAGCTTTTTGAAAGCATTGCTTGATCTGCAAATGTCCTGGGCAGCTCCTGGCCCAGCAGGGGGCTGCCCCCTTCAAAGGTGGGGGTGAGGTACCCCCCCAGCTGCAATCCATGAACTGCCCATGGTAAATATTAAATCCCAAGTATCTTTTTAATCAATAGGTCCGACACTGTTTTCAGCTCCCAATACCTGGGAACACGTAGTCATCTTTTAAATGAGCATGGATTTTTGTGTAGCAAAAAATGGCATCATCTGTATAAACCACTAGGATGGTGCTGGGGACGGGGGCAGGGAGTGATATATGGAGGGTGCAGGGAGCAAGAATAGAAATAATTTAGGGTGGAGCTGGTGAGCAACTTATATAAAATGTTACCCTCCATTGCACCATGACTGCTTCCCCCTGCTGCCATTTTTTTATCTTCTTCCTCTCCTCTGCCTATACCTTTGTCTTGTCCCATTGGCTAGATGCTCTGGGGAGCATAGAACCAAGCCTACTGTTTCCCATAGAGCCAGCTACTTCCTATTAGAGATGGGCACCAGATGAATTTGTTTTGTTTTGTTTTCCATTTCGTTTCCTAATGGAATGAAAAATGAAGTGCCTTTTAAAAAACGAAATGAAATAGAATGGAAATTTGCATTTCGTTCCATTTTGTTTTTCAGTATTTTTTATTATTTATTTTGACAAGCGCTGAAATTGGCACTTGTCAAAATAAATAATAAAAATAAGTGCCGATCAGCTGCTGTGCGGGGCCACGCTCCAGCGGATCAGTGCTTGGGAAAAAAGCACCAATCGCCAGCAGGGCTCCACATGCCAGCTGATCGGTGCTTGAAAAAAAAAGTGCAGATAGCCTGCAGGGTCCCGTGTGCCAGCTGATCAGTGCTTGGGGGAAAAAACGCCAATCGGCCCCAACTAGTTGTCGAAAAAAGATAAATAGATAAATAATGAAAAACAAAATGAAATGAAAAACAAAAGGACTTTTTAAAAAAATTCATTTCAATGAAACAAAGTGAAACAGAAAAAATGAAATGAAAAATGAAATGAAACACCATTTTCGTGTTTCTTGCCCATCTCTATTTCCTATATGTCAGGGTCGCAGGTTTATTCTAGAGCAGTGATGGCAAACCTTTTAGACACCAAGTGCCCAAACTGCAATTCAAAACCCACTAATTTTTCTCAAAGTGCCAATACAGCAAGTTAACCTGAATACAGGTGGCTGTGAAGGGGCAATGTTGGGTGCCCACAGAAAGGGCTCCGAGTGCCACCTTTGGCACCCATGTCATAATTTTGCCAACACTGTTCTAGGGCATTGTTTCTGGGCTATCTGGAAGTCGCCTGTACACTTATCAAACACAGTTCCAAGGGTCAGAAGGGATTTAAAGGTCTGAGAAAGCATGAGTCAAAAAATAGGCTCATGCCAAAAGCTAGAGGACATAGGAACCACTCTGTAAGATGGCGCAGTTGCCCCACCCCAGTCCTCTCTACCTAATGCAGTCATCTCACTTTACCCAGGGCCAGGGCTTCCATTAAGGTGAACTAGGCAGTTGCCTAGGGCGCCAAAATGGAGAGAGGGCGCTTGCCAGCCTGCTGCCCCCCCGCCGCTGGCCACCGCCGTCCATCCCCCTGCTGCCCGTTGCCGTCCGCCCATCGCTGCCCACCGCCGTCCGCCCGCCGCCACCACGCTCATCGCCACCCACCCCCACACCCGTTGCCATCCCCCACCATCTGCCGCCACCCTGCCCTGCCCCCACCACCGCCCTGCCACCCGCCCACCACTACCCTGCCCACCCACCGCCACCCCTGCCCCTGCCCACCCGCCGCCCACCCCACCCTCCGCCCCTTGCCTAGGGCGGAAAAAAAAAAAAACCTAGCACCGGCCCTGACTTTACCTAATGCAAGAGCAGACCTTGTATCCCATACACCACTCTTCCATATGCATCCAACAGAGAACAAGTGGACAATATTGAGGAAGAGGCCCCTTAAGTTCTCCCAAAACCTGGAGATGCTACTGATTATGATGAGTGACAACACTTGAGTAAATTGGGCCAATGTTTCACTTTAATGTCCAGATCCACCATTATGTAATTTGTTCATGAGAGGAGGGAAAACTAGTCGTTTAAATGTAAAGCAAACAAATAAATCTGCCTTTCCCCCCCTGGAACAACGGCGGTTACTCCTGCCCCAGATGTGATATTAAACAGCTGCTTTCTCCTAGTTATAACTCTTTTATATGAAAGCTGGAGAGGTCCTTTTATACACTTCTGTCTTTCAGCATATTCACTGTTTGTCTTAAAACCTCGCTCCTAAAGTCAAGTGTTGTTGCTTTCATTTCTCTCTTCCCATATATTTTTTTCACTCAGAAAAAAAAAAGCTTTTTAAAAATTAAAATCCCTTACGGGGTCAAGAGATGTCTACAGCTACAGTGCAGGAACCATAGTTTTCTTGATTCAGAATCAGACAAATATTTGCAAGCTCTGGGACCTTTGTTCAGAAGAAGAGTAGGAAACCGGTGAGTCTACACAGGTTCGTAACAGGTACACAAGTGGCACATCTGTGCTTTACCATAAGGCTTGCATGTGAGTTGTAACCTCTACCGTTGTATGTAACATGACTACGAATGGAGGTTATTTGTGGAACAGTCTGCTTCCTCCTTATCCAACAGGGGTCCATGGTCTGATTAGTGGAGGAGGTCTAACCCCATAAATTTGGATCGAGGTTCTCCCATCCTGATCAAACCACAAGTACCAAACCCTTAGCTCACTTTAATCTCCCTTCAACTCCTTTGTTATCCAGTGGTCATCTGGTCACCCCCAGGGCACTTTTTCTGTTTCTGTTGTTATTACAATATTTTCTTTAATTTCTGGACTTAATGCCCTTGATTATTATAAACCCTCTTTCATGGAACCCTTTATTATTTGTTTGCACTTCTTTTGTTTGTTTTTCCTTCCTATTATTATCTGGGTAAGACCTGATGACGTATGTTAAGCTCTAGTAGCTTCCTCAATTCTGCCGCTTGCTGTTAGACTCTGTATTATCTTTTCTGCTTAGCAGTATACATTTTAACTCCGCTTCTGTTATTGTAATTTTAAATGACCTTCTAAAATGATCTATAGGAAGGACAGAATATGTTAGACCCTGAGATGGTACGACTGCTCTCCTTCGTATTTCCAGTTTGCCAGGAACCTAGTTTTTGAGATATCTTCCAACATGGTATTCTTGATAACTTCCCACTTACAAACATGCTAAACTAGATAGCATTGTAACTCCTGTTTCAGGTCAATGCTTTAACAAGCAACACATAATGTTCTAGGCCAGTGGTTCTCAACCTTCTTAATGCCGTGACCCTTTAATACAGTTCCTCATGTGGTGGTGACCCCTTGCCCTGCTTGGAAGAGGCCACAAGCCCGCTTTGGCAGGCCACTGCCTCAGGTGCCATAGAGAACTTCCCTCTACAGGCACCCTCAGCCAATCGCAGCCTCCGGTGACATTGACTGACATCCTCTCCAACCTATCAAGCTGTAACTCACTCGTCACCTCCTTTATCCCCCCCTCCTCCAGCCGTTGGTGCCTTTTTCTTCACTGGTTCATGGTGACCCCTGTGAAGTGGTTGTTCGACACCCCCCCCCCCACAGGTTGGGGATCACTGTTCTAGGCCTTCATTTCCTGCCACAATGATTTCTGGACAGCTTTGGATTTTTGTTTGTTATTTTATTTTTTTTGCACAGCAGCTTCTTGGGAGTGACAGTTCTTTAGGAAGTCTCCTCAGTAGAACATAGAGGGAAACAAGACTGCCATTCCTAGGAAGCATTGTGACAAGAAAAGAAGGCCTAGAATGCCACATAGCCTTGGAGAGCTAAGTCCAGTACCGAGTAACTAAAATGCAGGGGGTCTGAAGGTGTGGGTTTGTGGGCAGAACTCCCAGAATTCTGCATGGAGATATATTTGAGAATTCTGAGAGTTGGAACCCAAAGCATCTATCCTGAGAGAATACTACCATGTTCCTCATTATACTACCTATAGAGTTAGAATCCAGCCTCATAGCTAACAGGTTCTTTCCTTCTCATTAAGCTTCCATGATGTTCCTATATAAGTATAATATATCAGGGGATTTAATAGGTAGTCAACTACTGCAGAGAGCAAAACCAGGATTTTCTAAACCTCACATGGTAGAGATAGTGTTATGTACTTGGATTGTATAGAAAGTTCCCTAGTGTCCTAAAATGGGGGGGGGATAAAACTTGCTAAGTAGTTTGTTATTATTGTTATGATCCCAGTGTTTCAGGGAGTGCTGAATGCTGTGGAATATTGGATCACTGCAGAAACAGGTACTTAAATCAAAGGATATCTGCCAGGCAGTTGTCCAAATTTCTCTTGAATGCTTCCAGAGTTGGATCATTCACCACCAGTCACCCTGTCATGGGGTACTCAGTTCCATTGCTGTACTACTCTAACAGGAAGAAAGGTTTTCCTGCTATTCAGCCGAAAGCTGTGTTCTCTTAACTTGAGCCCATTGTTGTGTGTCCTGCATTCTGGGGTGATCAAGAACAGATCCTGCCCCTCCTCAGTTTGACAGCCCTTCAAATATTTGAAAAGTGCTATCATATCAACTCTCGGTCTTCTTTTCTCTAGGCTAACATGCCCAATTCTTTCTGTCTTTACATATCACCTGTTCCCCGGCCAGGAAGTCTCCCACCCATTCATTTTTGATGCAACCCGTCAGAAGAGAAAGGCTGAAAAACCATAGGATTCTGTGCCAAGGATAGTTTTATTTATTTATTTATTTATTTATTTATTTATTTATTTATTTATTTATTTATTTTATTTACCACTGGATTTTCCCGAATGGAAATACAGGGCAGTTAACAAGTACAGTAGGACCCCCGTATCCACTCATTCATTATCCACTGCCTCAGTTATCCACGGATGGCAGAGGAAAAAAATTAAATAATTCAGCAGCTACAAAGGATGCTGTAAAGCAAGGTGTTGTCAGAAAAAGCAGCTGTAAAGCAAGCTATTGTCACAAATAACATCTGTAAAGCAAGCTATTGTCACAAACAGTGGCCATAAAGCAAGCTACTGTCTCAAAACAGCAATCATAAAGCAAGCTACTGTCAGGAAACAGCAGTTTGGGGGTGGATGGGCAGACATTCCCTCTTATCCACGGTTTTCATTATGCACAGGAAGGCCTGGAACCAGTCCCCAGCCTCCTGTATAGCATACAACAATTCAAAATAATAATAATCGGTTCCACAAAATTACATATGAGAAAATCAACAGCAAACAGTAGAACCTGCATTTAAAAAGCTAAAAATTTGAGATAAAAACTGAGGCAAGATGTCAAAAACAGGCAGACATACAAACTAATGCTCCAATTCACGCTTCCATTTCACTATATGCATGGAACATTGTGTGGCTTGTTTGCCTGCAGTAGCTCTAGAAAGGAACCAACATGGCCCCAGGCCCAGGTTGTCAGATTTCAAATGCACCAGCGAGTCGTATTCTGAGCAGTCATCTCTGGTCTCCATAGAGACTGCTTTCCTGTCTTCCCTTGGGGTGTGTGAACACCAAGATTGAAGTGCAATTGATCTTATTCACTAGATGATATCCCTCAAGGGTGCATATGATTCAGGAACACTAGAGGCTGTTTTCTTTAAAAGTAGGGTTTTTTTTAAAAAAAAGAAAGAGTGATGTCTTTGGTTTCTTTGGTGATCAGAGCATGTGGGCTCACAGGCAAGTTTCAAGGAGCTCCAATCCAAAACGTAACTTTTCCCAATTCCAGCCACTGAATACTGGTAAACCATGCTTTATAAGCAGTAGATTCTGTTTCAAAACTTGCACCAAACATGCAAATGAGTGCCATTATTTGCATATATTAAGTTCATATTCTGTTTCCAAAAGGCACATTGGTTCTCTGCAACCCCTGATGATTTAAATTCAGCTTGTTTCCAAGTCAAACTGCTTAGGTTCATTCAGCTACTTAAATAAATGATAATTCTATACCTAGAACACAACATTTTGGTGTTCCTCCAGTTCTTACAACAACACTGTTGTACAGGTGAGCTTTTATGACCCCAGTGTTGCAGGGAGTGGCGAAACCCAGAAAGGCTCCAGATGTGCATGAGTTAGAACGCAGAAAAGTTACTTTTTTTGGAAAGCATTTCCAGAACTTCCCAGCCAGCATGGAGAATTCTGGGAGTTGTAGTCCCCAAATACACAACTCTTACAAACACTGCCATGAGGTACCCGTAGCAGGCCCCCACATCAGCCTGCTCCCTCTATTCAGATGGCTCTGGGCTTGCTAGGTGCCCCAGCCCAAAATTTTGGTGCCTGGAATGGGAGCTTGTACTTGGGCATCACTTTGAGAGAAGGAGAATGACTAGTTAAGAGACTGCCATTCTACTAGAGGGTATCAGGAATGCCATTATACCCTGAAAATTACATTTCTCCCTTGGATTGCATGTGTTTGAACAGCATGGTTTTTTGTTATACAGAGTCCCCCCCCCAGTAATATATAAATAAATAAATTTCCAATAAATACTGTGCCCCTGACCATTCAGAACCCCATGAGTTCTACACTGAAGGCAACAACGTTATCTGTTTGCCCCCAAACACGACGTCTCTAATTCAGCCTCTAGATCAGGGGGCTTATTACACATGGTAAACGTCTGAAAAGGATTACTAGCACTGTGGTAGATTTTTATTTTATTTTATTTTATTTCATTACTGGAAACATGGCCACTCTGTGTTGTTCACAACAACAATAATGCTGATAGAAAGTGTTCTGCTTATATACTGCCCCATACCACTTCAAGTAGTATCTGGGTGGTTTACAGTTTCATTACAGTATGCAGGCTATACATTTCCCCTCCCCCCAGTAAACTGGGTACTCGTTTTACTGACCTTGGAAGGATGGAAGGCTTGGTGAACCTTGAGCCTGCTACCTGGGATTGAACCCCAGGTCGTGAGCACAGTTTTACCTGCAGTACAGGCATTTAACTACTTCACCAGAACTGTTTTGTATCTCTCTCTCTCTCTCTCTCTCTCTCTCTCTCTCTCTCTCTCTCTCTCTCTCTCTCTCTCTCTCTCTCTCTCTCTCTCTCTCTCTGTGTGTGTGTGTGTGTGTGTGTGTGTGTGTGTGTGAATCAACTGTTTATGCTTTGTAGTTACACTTTGGAAGGGCATAAAGATTATACAGTATATGGATTTTGTACTATATGCTGGTTGAAGAGGAAAGTGTATATTATCAAATTATGGACATTTGTAATTTGGTGACCATTGGGTTTTCTGGAGACCCAGCCAATGCCAACGCTGTGCTGCCCCTGAATCTGGTTGACCTGGAAACAGTAGTTTGCCCAGGGTTCAATCCAGTTTGAAGATTAAATCTAGTTGAACCTGATTAAATCTGGACTGGCAGTCCTGGATCTTATACTTCTGCACTACTTCAATATGATCTAATTGCAAAAAGACTGACCCTATTCACCAAACCAAATTGTTGTTTCTAATATCATACATTGCTTCTATTCCTTCCAGAAGATCTTTTGTTGCATTTTCTTGTATATTTATGTTGATAGGACCCTTTTCTCACCTCCTTCTTAAATTTTCTTGACTTCCCACCCAACTTCCTTCCCTAACAGTTCACCGGCAACTGTGCTTCCTCTTCATTAAAATCTTCCCCCTGTTGACTTCAGTTGGGCTCAAGGTGTCCTTATTAAATACCACCTACCGTATATTGGGCCCAGTTGTGCGCCTCTAGGTGTTGGTGGTCTGGGAACTAGGACTCAGGCAACGTTGCCCACGAAGAAGATTGACTTCATTCACAGCTCTTGAACTTTGTTTCCAATACTACATGCTTTCTTCCTCTGCAAACATGGCCCCCATCCCTGCTCAGACATCCCTGGCCAAGAGGACAGTGAGTGCCACAGAAATGCTCTTTATAAAAGATGCTTCTCTGCTTACCTAGTAAACTGACTGTACAAGGGGAGGTAAACCTTAAGCTTGACTCAGCAGAAATTACAAGGCATGAAATAAACAGGGCAGCTTGTTGTTGGGCTCCCGACTATCCTGACAAGAGACTTGTTGAACGTGTAATTTATAGGATGGGTATCCCATGATTCCTCCATTACTCTCCACCTCCATTCAATTCAGAAGTCCAAGCGCACTGTGAATCCATTGAGCTGTTTCCAAGTGCAAATGAGAAGGGAACATGCTTCCTTTAATTTAGGAAGTACTGTGGAAGGCCACAGGAGTTAGGAGTGGCAGAAATGATCTGATTCCCCCCCCCTTTCTTGATGCTCCATAATTCTGCTCTTCTGTGATGATTAGTTTGGGGCACTTTTACCTTTCTCTGACTCTACAGGTTGTGCATGTGGAGCAACACTTGTTATAAGCAGTTAAATGGATCTATGGCACACGGAGGTGGACATCCTGGGCCCCTCCAGATGTTTTGAGAACTATATGTGCCACTTCCTTTCACTAAGGCCTGTGTTGACCTTCCACAAACTTGGGAAGTCCATGCATCACCTTACTGTCATGTCACCAATCAAGTAATGGTCTAGGCATGGAATTGAAGACTGGAAACCCAATAAAGATGAATTCTGGCCAAGAGCTTACTCCAGAGCCAGCCAACAGCAACAGCCTGTTGCCTTCAAGATCTAACATCCTTAAACCTTAGGGCAGGCATGTGCAAACTTCAGCCCTCCTGATGTTTTGGACCACAGCTCCCAGAATTCTAAGCTTAGATTGCCAATGGCAAAGGACTGTGGGAGTTGCGGTCCAAAACATCTGGAGGGCCAAAGTTTGGACATGCCTGCCTTAGGGCTTCGTGCCTACAAGTGGTGGCACTGAAATGGGCCATCATTTTCCAAGGGTTCCACAACCCTGGGAGCTAGTAAAAATTCCTGAAGAGCAGCAGCAGGTTGTTGCCCTCTAAGGCTTCAGATTTGGTGGGAAGGGTAGGACCCTGGAAGGAGTAATCCTGGACCAGCAGTTTAAAAAGTTTCAGTTCAGTTCCATCCATCGTTACAGCAGAACATGGATTTTTCTGGTTGCTGTTGGTTTCCCCAGGCCAGCTGGAACATGAGACCCTCTTAGAACTAGATAACATCAGTGATGTTGCCAAGTCTTTGGGTCTGAGTCCCAAGTCCAAGTCTTGGGGACCCAGCCACTGGATAAAAGATAGAGGGTGGGTGGATTCTGAATTACCTGTTGAATCTGGGACATTGGGGGGGGGACCCAAGTTGAAAAAACCCTGGAGCAATTTAAGTCTGTTGACAGCAACTCCCATAACTATCCATCCCTGGATAATATAAATAATGAAAATACTTAGTTATTTTTTAAACAGGGGTTTTATGGGAATGCATAACATTGTTGTAGCATCAGACACCGGGCTATGTTGTGTGAGAGAGAGTATGTGAAATCTTTAGTCTCACTTCTTCAAGTCCACAAAATCTAAAGGCACAGTTTGGCTTTAGGGCATCCTTAGTAAGTGATGATCTGCTTCAGGGCATTTTTCTCTTGCCTCTTCCCTTTGACCAGAAAAGTGCATACAATTCTCCCCATTTGGGTCTCTCCATAGGAATCTATCTTGTTGGTGGAGTGTTAGCAATCTGCTCTCGTCCTGATTTTCTTTTGTGAACTTCATTAAAACCCGAGTGCATGGAAATTTTTCTGTATTTTCTTGCTTCACTTTTGTTGTCATTGCTCTTGGCTATGGTTGTGCTTGAGAACCAGGGTTGCGGGTCATGGGTGCTTCCAGGGAAGTACCCCTTGGTGTTATATAATTGGTCTTCTGCTGTGAATTAAGACTGGATCTTGCATGCAACCAGGCATTCAGTGCTTTTGTGAATTAATGTCCTGCTACATTCTGTCTACATTAGAGGGAACTCCTCTAACATTATAGAAATCCTTCCCAGGGAAATGATAATAACAGAACCAAAAAAGAAAAGGAAAGCAAAAAGACAGGTTGGGTCATCTCGACTTTGGCTTGCATCCATTCTAGAATTGATCCTGCCAAGACATCTGTCTCAGTTCTGCTCTAAACTGTTTTTTCATCATCATCGCCGCTGCCACCATCATCATGATCATGATGATGATGATGATGATCATCATCATCTAGTTGGCCCTTATGGGTGTACCACACCCATCCCTTTTGGAAAACACGGTGTGGGCTGTTATGATCAGAGGTCATTTTAAAAAAGAGAGAGAGAGAGAGACCTGGATAAAGGGCTTTTACTACTGCCCTGTTTTATTCTCTTCCCTAAATGTGGTTTTATTTATTTATTTATTTATTGTTATATTTATATCCCGCTTATCTTCTACAGATAGAACTCTAAGCGGCTGACAAGAGCGATCAAGCGCTAATCAACAAACGATAGAAATACAGCAAATATAAAAACAGAGTCGACATACAACAATAAGGACAAATATAGCATATAATATCCTCCTGCATCCCAGCATGCCAGAGAGGCGAAGTCCTGAAAAATTAAAATTGGACACACCTATGGTCAGCAATCGAAATTAATAGGTTCGGCAGTGATGGCGGGACAAAAAAAAATTAAAACTCACCAAATGCCTCTCGGAATAAAAAGGTTTTTAAAGGTTTCCGAAAGGCCTGCAGGGACTCTGCAGAGCGCACTTCACTGGGGATAGAGTTCCATAGGGAAGGGGCTGCCACAGAGAAGGCCCGGTTCTGAGTGATTGTCTTCCGGGCCTCTCGTGGAGTGGCAACCCGCAGCGAGTGCGCTCGCACCTGCCTAACAGGACGGGTCGAGATGGATCGCTGGACGATATGCACTAGCCCTGTTTCCTACTTGGCTGCTTGTTTTTGCCAACCTTCCATTCCATCTTTGCTCTGGCTCCTGCTTTCCTTGAGTTTCCGGCTTATACCCCAAACAGTTTAGCTACTCTGCCTCTTGGCTGAGCTCTGCAGTCATCCTCTTGTAACAAACAGCCCTAGTGAGCCAAAGCCCTGCCTAGTTAGGTATGTTTGGAGGCTTTTCTCCGCTTGTGTGGAGTATAATCTGATGAGTGTTTAGCCCACTGTTTGGGTGACTCCAGGGATGTGCTGTTGTGTTCTATCATCATCATCACCACCACCACCACCACCACCACCACCAGCAGCAGTATATTGATTGATTCATTGGTTGTTGATTGCTTTAAAAACATCCACCTGGCTACCAAGGCTACTCTGTGTGGTTCCCAGCACACAACAGAATGATCTTACAGATGGTAATAAGGTGAAGTCTTTGCTAGAGTGAACCAGCATGCCTCCAAACCTTTCTGGACTCAGCCGGGGAGCTTCTATTTTTATTTTATGTTTGATTTTTTGATTTTTATTTTGGTGCACATAGGATCACTCTACTTTAGTTCATCACCAGCACATGCGATCACTGGGAATGAGTGAGAGGAAGCCTTCCTCTTTCAATTTGCCAGTATTGTGAAGTGGCTCAATAAAAGGGTATACAGGGAGATCCCCTCTTAGCCTTCTTTTTGTGAGGCTAAACATTCCCAGATCCCTAAGCCATTCCTTGTAAGACTTTTCTTCCAGACCTTCAACTATCCTGGTCGCCCTCCTCTGTACCCGCTCAAAGTTATCAATATCCTTTTTAAATTGAGGTGCACAGAACTGGACACAGTACTCCAGGTGGGGGTCTGACCAGAGCAGAATAGAGTGATACTATCACTTCCCTTGATCTAGACACTATGGTTCTGTTGATGCAACCAAGAATCACATTAGCTGTCCTGGCCGCTGCGTCACACTGCTGACTCATGTTCAATTTGTGGTCCACCAAGACTCCCAGATCCCTTCCACAGGCACGATTTTCCAACCAGGTATCTCCCATCCTATATCTGTGCAATTCATTCTTTTTACCTAGATGCAGAACCCTACATTTCCCTCTGTTGAAACCCATTCCGTTAGCTTTGGCTCAGCCCTCTTATCTGTCAAGGCTATGTTTAACTATTTGAAAGGATGTCACATCGAAGAGGGGGCTGGCTTGTTTTCCATGGCTTCAGAGACTGGGACTTGGGAAAATGGTTTCAAACTACAAGAAAAGAGATTCAATTTAAACATTAGGAAGAACTTGCTGATGGTTAGAGCTGTTGGGCAATGGAATATGCTGCCACGGAGGGTGGTTGAATCTCCTTCTTTGGAGGTTTTTAAGCAGAGGCTGGATGGCCATCTGTCGGAAATACTGTGATGGGGGTTCCTGCATGGCAGGGGGTTGGACTAGATGGCCCTTGAGGTCTCTTCCAACTCTATGATTCTATGATTCAATGAGAATGAGCTGGCATTAGCAAGAGACACAAAAAGCACTTAAAAACAACATTCTTCAGGTATGTGTGTAGCAAAAGACAAAGAAAATAAATACAGTGGACCCTTGTATAAAAGTTTGTATAGCCTAAAATTTGTGCAACAAAAAAATTCCGGAGATAGGGGAAATTTGCTTAACATAATCACCTATGGGGTGAATCAATACAACATAAAAATGGGATTACTCAATTTTCAATGCATTCCTTTGGGAAATTTGTATAGAGGAAAATTTGCTTAACATAATTTCATTTGGAACGAATTAATTCCTTTATACAAACAAGATACCACTGTAATGGCTCATCTTCTCAATGAAGACGGACAAATAATAACAACAAAAAGGCAGAAATGTTTGATTCCTTCTTTTAGTTTCGCCTGGGATTCTCCAGGCAAATGTAAAATACAAATGGAGAGGACAAGATTGTGGTGTGGATGAATGAATTACTTTGAACTAATTCATATTTCCATGATTGGATGAACTGCATTCAAGAGTACTGAAGAGACTGTCTGAAGAACTCTTCAAACCACTGTCTATTATGTTCTTGAAATCATGGTAGATGGATGAAGTGCCAGATGATTAGAAGACGACTAACACTGTCCTTATCTTCAAAAAGGGCAAAATGGAGGAAGCTGAGAACTACAGAGGAGTCAACTTGGCACCCATCCCATGGAAAATTCTGGTGCAGATTATAAAGTGGTTGCTCTGCAGTACCAGAATAATTAGAAGGCAACATGGATTTGTCCAGAAGAAATTCTGCCAGACTAATCATGTCTCGTTTTTTGATTTTGTAACCTACCTAGTAGACACCGAGAATGCAATAGATTTAATATATCTTGATTTCAGCAAAGCCTTTGACTGAGTGTCCCATGATATCAAGATATCTAATGTCTGTTTTGTGCCCCTTGTTATCTGTTGTCCTCTGTGTTAAGCGTTTGTGCCTCTTGCCTGACCCTTCTCTTTTTTCTTTTTTGTTGTGTTCCATTTTATTTGTATCTGTAGCGTTTTTAATTGTTTTGTTGTTCCATTTGTAAACTGCCAAGAGTTTCCCTGGGAAAAATCGGTGCAGTATATAAACTAATAAACTAATAAACAAACAAACAAACAAACAAACAAATAAATAAATAAATAAATAAATAAATAAATAGGTATAAGTCAGATGGAACAGCTTTCAGGTAGATATACTGCTTACATAGTTATAGAATTGCACTGACAGATCACATCCGATCTTGCCTGATTTTGGAAGCTAAGCAGGGTCGGTCCTTGTTAGTACTTGGATGGGAGACCACCAGGGAATACCAGGTGCTGTAGGTGCCTGGAGTAGGAACTGGCAAGCCACTCCAGTATACCTGCCAAGAGAACTCCATGGACATGGGGTCACAAAGAGTCAGTCACGACTGTAACCACACACACACACACACTCCTTCTCAAATTGGGAGGATGTAAAAAGGGGGGTATTGCAAGGCTCAACAGTGGACACAGTGGTCTTCCACCATTTTTATTAATGACTTGGGTGAGGGAGTGCAGGGAATACAGTACTTGTTAAATGTGTAGATGACACAAAATTGTGTGGAATATCTAATACACTGAAAGACAAACAAAATTTAAAAATATCTTGATAGGCTTCAGCACTGGGCTGAAACAATGATATTAAACTTAACAGGGATAAGTGTAAAGTTCTACACCTCAGGAAAAAAGCCAAACACACAGTTACAAGATGAGAGGCATAATACTATGTATGAGAAGGAGCTTGGACTCATTTTAAGCAGAATATGAGCCAGCAATGTAATGTGGCTGCAAAAAGGGTCAATGCAATTTTGTGTGTTGTGTCGTTACAGTCGTGTCTGACTCTTTGTGAGTTTTCTTGGCGGGAATTCTGGAGGAGTTTGCCAGTTCCTACTCCAATTTTAATGCAATTTTAGGATGCATTCATAGACATATAGTCTCCAAAATCTTTGAAGTAATAGTTCCCCTTTGTTCAAGGCTGGTTAGGTCTCAACTTCAGTACTGTGTTCAGTTCTGTGCACTTTACTTGAAGAAGGATGCTGATAAACTGGAACAAGTTCAGAAGAGGGTAATAAGGATCCTCAGGGAACCAGAAACCAGACCCTACGAGGAAAGACTGAAACAACTGGGCATGTTTAGCCTTAAGAAATGACGACTGAGGGAATGATAGCACTCTTGAGACGCTTGACACATTGTCATAGAGAGGAAGGGCGGGATCTCTTTTCAATCATCCCAAAGTGCGGGAGACGTAATGATCACTTCAAGGTACAGGAAGCCATATTTTGGTTGAATATCAGGAACAACCTCCCAACTGTTAGAGCAGTATGACAATGGCGATGATGATACTGGGAAGTGGTGAGTGTTCCACCAGTGGAGGCAGTCAAGAGAAAATGGGACCAACGTCTGCCAGTTTTGGATCCCGGTGTTGAGTAGGGGGTTAGGGTTAGTGGCTCAATTGCCCACTTTCAGCTCCATTATGCTGCGAATCTAGATCTAAACGTCCTTGAGGCCAGGGACACTGCTGTCACTCTGACACAGATTTAGCCCTAGGGACTTCAGATACGAGAGAAGGTGTAAAGTGGCCCGGAGGTTCTCTCCCTTCTGGCCAATAAGGAAGTGAGAAGAAAACTCAGATATCAAGAGATCATATGATCCAATGGGCGATGCATGATCCCTTAGCCACACAGCGTCTTCATCTAGTTCCATTGTGGGCTTTCTGGTAGCCTGTTTACACTCTATATTTGTTGTGAATGTCGGCTTATCATAGCTTCAGGCCTCTTTCGTCCTAATCTCTGCAATTACATCAGCACGTATCTTCATGCTACATAGTTTTCATGACATGTTACAATGGCTTTCTGGCATTCTAATGTGACGGCCCTGCTTGTTATCTTCTCAAGCTGCACTCGAGGTAATTTGGTCCGTTAAGATACCAAGAAAAAGGGGAGTTGTAGTTATATTTAGTGACCACTTCACCGTGTCCTTTTGACGGTGCTGTGTGCTTGTGCTTTTTCACCATCTGTAGGCATCCAGGGCAGTATCCAGTTTGCTGCTCTTTCAGACAGACGTTCTAGTTCAGTGGTTCTCAACCTGGGGGTCCCCCAGATGTTCCTGGACTGCAACTCCAAGAAGTCCTCATCACTAGCTGAGCTAGCCAGGATTTCTGGGAGTTGCAGTCCAGGAACATCTGGGGACCTACAGGTTGAGAACCACTGTTCTAGTTAATCTTCTTCAACTGGGACTGTCTGTGGAAAGATCTGGTCATTCTAGTGTTCAGATGTTATGTTCTACTATAGTTCTTTTTCTTTGTGGAGGAAGCTTGATTCTCTCTAGAGCAGGGCTCTGAAAACAGCAGACCCTCTTATAACAAATGGTTTGTATAACATAAAATCTGTACAACATAAAAAATTCCAGAGGTAGGGGAAATTTGCTTAACAGAATCATCTATGGGGCGAATCTGTACAACATAAAAATGGTCGCGATTAGGGATTACTTTGTTTTCAATGCATTCCTATGGGAAATTTGTATAAAGGAAAATTTGCTGAACAGAATTTCATTTGGAATGAATTAATTCCTTTATACAAGGTTCCACTGTATTTACAACCAGTTTTGCACCCAACCCCAGGTATAATTTAGTGACACCCAAGAAAAGTTGGGTTGCCACATCAAGGCAGACAGTGAATTATTCTTTAGTTTCTGCAACATCCACTATGTTACCATCTTTGTTCTATTTATTTATTTATTGGAAGAAAAGACAAGAATCAGAGCTTGGGAAAGTTACTTTTTTGGACAGAATCCCAGAATGCGTCCCCACCCACCAGGATTCTGGGAGATGTCAAAAAAACACCCCCAATTTTCCCAATCTCTTGCATGGAATGGAATAACAATTGAACACTGAAAGGCCCATCACAATCACTTGGAATATCCACCATGAAATATGTTGCCTCTGCACAATGGAGGATCTGCTACCGCAAGGCCTAGAGCAGTGGTTCCTAAAGTTGTGACCCCCTCCTCCCCACCACCACCAGATATCCTTGGACTACCACTTCCAGAAGCCTTCACAACTAGATGTGCTAACCAGGAGTTCAGGAAGTTGTAGTCCAAGAACATCTGAGGACTCAAAGTTGGGAACCATTGGTCTAGAGACGAATTCCTTTATTTCATTAAAGTTGTGATTTTTGCCTGGTTTAATCCATTATCTAATAGCAGGGTTGATTTTTCTGTCTTTCTGTAACATTTTGGTAACGTTAAGCCCTGCTCTAGATGCTTGTGTTAAAAATACACCCAACTGTCACAGCCTCCTACCCAGTACTTCTGTTTCTCTGTGCTATGTGCTCACAGCACAGATGGTTGCAATCATAACGCTGAAAGGAAACAGAAGGTCATAAAGTTCCATGTCCAGGGTAGAAAAAAGGTCAAGATCCTTCACCGATTCATTGCTCTCACAGAAGTCAACCCACTGCCACATGCAGTGGGAAAAGGTGCACATGAGTCTGTAATTTAATAATTGTCAGATAATTGTTTCAAGGACAGCTAGATTTTGGCTCGGTGTAAACAAATAAACACAAGCTTATAGCCCTTAAGCCTCAAAAACAGAATGCAAAGTCTATGGCAGTACTGAGTGGACCTTTGGAAACATCTTTTGCCAGTTTTGTGGTTTTCTATTTTAAAAAAAAGAAGAACGTATCATTTTGTTGCCATTGTGTTTGTTTAGAAATGTGTGGTATTTGGCAAGTTCTCTTTAAAAAACTGAGTGAAATTCTCATTGATCTCTAATTTCAGAAGGTTTTCTAGCGATCCAAGAGTTTGGGTTGAGTAACCCTGGCAATACATGGCCTAACAAATGGCTATCAGAAGCCTTGTGGCACACTGGTTAAACTGCAATACTGCGATCAAGACTCTGCACACTACTTGAGTTTGATCCCAACAGGCAGTTGGCTCAAGGTTGACTCGGCCTTTCATTCTTCTGAGTACCCAGCTCGCTGTAGGGCAATGTACATAATTAAATTGTAAATAACCCAGAGAATGCTTTAAGTGCTGTGTGGCAGGTTTTAGGTAGCACAATTTATAAGTGAGAATAAGTAAATGGATGAATATTAGGGCATTCTGGTATTTCTTGAAATTTTACAACACATAATTAGGATGTCTGTCCTAGAGTACCCTTTTCTATCTCAGTAACTTCCAGATATTTTAGACTATAGTTCCTGTCACCTTGCCTACTAGAAATGGGGCTGATGGACCTGTAATCCGTCACCTGGAGAAGAGACTATGTAAGGCAGGCACGTCCAAACTTCGGCCTTCCAGATGTTTTGGACAGCAACTCCCACAGTCCTTTGCCATTGGCATCCTAAGCTTAGAATTCTGGGAGTTGTGGTCCAAAACATCTGGAGGGCCAAAGTTTGAACATGCCTGATGTAAAGAAAGGCTTCCTGGTTAGTCTTTATACATTTGATTTTTCTTAGCAAATGACGCTTTGTTGGGAGCAGGACAAGAAGAGATCGTTAGATAGTAGGAAACTTGCCTTAATATATTAGTCGCATTAAATGAGAAGCGAGAATACCTAGAATTCCACCCAGTTTCAGGGCTTGGGTTTCCACATAGATCCCGTGAAGAGACAAATGCAAAAGCCATCCCATGAAAAAGGAAGCCATTATGTGAGTTCTTGTGCTGGCCTAAAACCAAATACCCAGCAGTTTTTCATGTAAAGTGTACATTCAAATGTATCTTAGCAAGCATTTAGTGTTGACCTGCAATCTGTGTTGGAAAATCACACAAGGGGGGGTTGTACAGGGTGATTTATTTATTTATTTATTTATTTGTTGCATACCTCCAAGATCCGCTGACCACTTAAATTCGGACCAGAGATCTTAGGGGTTCATCACTCTTCCTGTGTCCCCACCCTTCCGCACTTCCTGGCTGCTGGCTGCGTGAGGGGAGGGAGAAAAAGAGAAAGAAAAGCATGCCGCTCACCTCCGTTCTGCCTCTCGCTCTTGCCGGCAACATTCCAGTCTCTGTAAAGTAGCTCTTAAAGGGGCAGGGGTCAAAAAAAGAAAAAAGAAGAAGAAGCGAGGAGAGCCCCGCACTCACTATCGTTACACCGCATCAAGGAATTTTCACCTCCAAAGAGCAGGTACTTGAAAGGTGCGCTGGGACGCGCTAAAGTGGTCATGGTCACACCTAATTTCCTGTAAACTCCGGAGCTGTTGGGGAAACATTTTTAAGCTCCGGAGCTGGGAGCCATTTGCCCCGGAGTTTAGGGGTCGTGTATAAACGCCCTTAGCAAGCATTTAGTGCAATGTATCTTAACTGGACAACCAGACACAGAAGGGGAAGTTTTCAATATTTGTCTTGGAAAAGCCCAGAAGTGGACTTTGAAGCCAGGTTTGAGGATGTTTTGAGTGCCATGATCATTAGAGAGATTTTCCTAAAAAAGCATTTAAAAAAAAAACGGATTTAAATTTAAAAATCAGATTTAAATCAAAAATTCCATTTCAAATGGGGTACCAGCAGTTATGGCTTTTATATATATATATATATATATATATGCAAATATATATTTAAGATATATGAACTATATATATATTATTTGTATATTATATATTTTATAGGTTCTTATTTGTTTATTTCAAATCAAAATATTTACTTGCATTTTGTGTCTTTTCAATATATACAAATAAAAATATGTTTTTCTTTTTTACAATTGTATGTACAAAAGCACCCATAAAAGTGAGTAGCACTGTGATTTTCACATTTGGTTAACAAATTTAGGTATGCATGTTATGATGTATATAATTCGGGTTTCTTCTAGAACATGATCATTAGAGAGATTTTCCTAAAAAAATCTGATTTAAATTTAAAAATCAGATTTAAATTTTGCCAAAACAACCAGATTTCTACACGGGAAGAAATATAATCCATATATAACATGCATATATATATATATATATATATATAAAGAAATATCATTGATTTTTATCCACCCTGATTGGAAGGACGCTCCTAGAGCTGGCATGTCCAGCATTTGGCCTTGGTTTCTGACAGAGATGCCCGCACGTTCCATTTGTTGTCAGTATTGCCTGCATTTATTTTGGTTGGAACACTCAGCTTGTTTAATATGTCATCATCAAGAACTGGAGGAGTAAAGCATGTGGCAGTGCCTCCACACATAAAAGTGAAAAGCAGGAGTGCTCCAGAGACGATAGTTGGTGTGGGTTTGACTGTTATTGTCGGGGAGAACTACGCTTTCCCTTTTAACAGTGCTGGGATTAGAGGCCCTGTACCTAGATGCCCTAAACACATCGGATCTCGCCTGTTTTCGGAAGCTAAGCAGGGTTGGCCCTGGTCAGTACTTGGATGGGAGACCACCAGGGAATACCAGGTGCTGTAGGCACCTGGAGTAGGAACTGGCAAGCCACTCCAGTATTCCTGCCAATAAAACTCCATGGACATGGGGTCATGAAGGGTCGGTCACGACTATAACAACACACACACACACACACACACACACACACACACACACACACACACACACACACACACACACACACACACACACACACACGTAGTTCAGAACCTGTGTGTAAATCTTATGGCTTCCAAAACAAAACTGCAAAGCATAAGAAGTTTACTCATATTCATCCTCTAACCATATGGACACCTCTGAATTAAAGATTGATAGACTAGGATTATGGTTGAACAAGATATATGCTTGTTATAGGCAAATCGTGGGAGTGAATTTGTTGACCCTGTTTCAGAAAGTTCAGTTTTGTTTTGATCATCCAGTCACTTTGCTAGTAGCCCTTTACCCATGAACAAAGGCGGAATGCTAATTAATTGTGGAAGCTTCATTGCAATTGAGTGGCTGAGTGGCAAGTGTAGATCCCCACTCACCCCCAGCCAATGAGAGATACAGAATTGCTGGTGCTTGACGTGAATGGACCAAAATAGAAGGTTAATAGGAAATGCCCCAAGGATATACTTTTACTGAGTGGAGTGTAAGATTTGACATTGGGAATTTAAAAGCAAGCCAGCAAGCATCAGTTAAGCAGGGCTCGTGGCTGCACACGTGCCTTCATTCAGGTGGGGGAATACCGAATGAGGAGCCATTTCTCAGAGGGAATGCTCAGTACCTATTTTGTTTCTGAAACATCTGTGGCATCCCCAGTTAAAATGAGTACTGAGTATTCTCTCTTAGAAATGGCTTCTCATTCGGTATTTCCCTACCTGAATGAAGACAAACAGACAGATAGACAGACAAACAGACAGACAGACAGACAGACAGACAGACAGACAGACAGATAGATAGATAGATAGATAGATAGATAGATAGATAGATAGATAGATAGATAGATAGATAGATAGATAGATAGAATGTAATAGAGGTTTGAGAGAAGATGAGGCTGCATTTTTACCTCCTGGCCCAGATGGAACTGATTTTCAGTGGCCTCATATGATAAAATTGTAGACTTCTGCCCTGGCTGCAACACCATCTACAGTAGCCATGGATTTTAAAGACATCTAAAAGTTACATCCTGGTAAAGCACATCTTTCACCATGTCTGAACTTCTGGGACCTGCTTTGAAGAAGAATTATTTAAACTTGAAAGCTTGCAAAGTCCCTTGTTTTTTTATTTTCAATAATGGCCTATAAAGGTATCGCCTGTAACCGATTTTTACAGTTGCATTTTGTGATGGCCACACAGCTCAACCCCCTTTTTGCGTTGATAGAATGATTGAGTCTGAAAGGGCCTATGAAGCCATCGAGTCCAAAACCCTGGTCAATATAGGAATATAAATCAAAGTAAATTTGACAGATGGTTGTTCAATTTTCTATTGAGAGTCTCCAGCCCTTGGAGCGCTCATTGCCTACTGAAACGATTGGTCCCATTGTCATACTGCTCAAACAGTTAGGTCGTTTTTCCTGATACTCAGATAAAAATCTGGCCGAATATGGTATTTAAGTAGTAGTGGTTTCTTCAGTTATGTGCACTCATGCACACACACACACACACACACACACACACACACACACACACACACACACACACACACACACACACACACACACACACACACACACAGTGTCAGGCCAAAGGCCCATCTAGTCCAGCTTCCTGTATCTCACAGTTGGCCCACAAAATGCATCTGGGAGCTCATGAGACTAGATATTTGTTTCCCGGTGCCTCTCCCCTGCATCTGGCCCTTGAAGTACCCCAATTTTAAGCCTGGAGATTACACATCTCCATCATGGTTTGTATCCTGTGATGCGACTTTTCCTCCAGGAACCGGTCCAATCCCCTTTTGAAGGCATCCAGGCCAGATGCCATCACCACATCCTGTGGCAAGGAGTTCCACAGACTAACAACACGCTGGGTAAAAAAGGGGGTATCTGTGTTTCCCCTTCCGAGAGAAGGGTTGCTGTATCTGTTTCACTTATCTAATGTAATAAGTACATCCCAGGGACTTTTGTGGCTTGTTAGGGCTTTCAACCTGGTTGTCCAAACGTATCAACCAAAGCTCTTTCTCCAGTGCCAATGCTGACTCTAGACCATGCTTCAGAGACTAATACTGACCTTATGATATTCTGCCTTCCTCTGAACCTGACACAACTGTGCCACACAGAGGACTCTTAGTGATAATTTGAGAAGGCTTGGGTGAAAAATAGGAAGAGATATTTTTTCCTTTCTCCAAAGCTTTATTCTACACCTATTTCTGGCATTAAAAAAAATCTACCCCACACCACTGATTTTCAAAATAACAACAGTGCACAGATTGCTTATAATAGTGTCCCAGGGCTGTTTCATCATGAATTGAGAGGTCCATCTCATGTTTTATGATCTATGCCATAGCATGCCTACAAATGCAACCTTTAAAGAGTGCCATGCAGGGTTTCTGTTAGATGACAAACATTGTCACACCAGGAGAATGAAATGGTGTTGTGCTGATGGTACACAAGCTTTTTATTTTTATTCCTTTTTTACGTATATTCAAATTTAGACTCTTTCCAAGAATTCATGCCCCACTGGAGACCAGGTTAGTTTCTCAGCATGAAAGATTATAGGCTAGGGTGGCCAGCTTTGTTGGATACATGATGGACCCTGAAGCGCTGCCATTTCTGGCCTGTCTTGCTGACACATGTTCCACTAACGAATGTCTCCTAATTGGTGCTGAATACTTTACCACTGTAGTAGACGTTACACTTCATGAATTAAAATGATGTTGAGAGGAGGCGTTCCAGCTGACAATGTTCCAACTCAGTGTAAGGACATGAAAGCGTTGCTTTCTGTAAACTGTCTTGTTGTAGCAGTTGTGAAACATCTGGAAATGCCCTTTTTGGAGTCCATGACTTGGTATTTAGTTTTGCCTTTGATGTATGTAGGCTTTGCAAGCTCTAATGTGTTTCCTCCACCTCTCTGCCTTCTCTCTCTCTCTCTTTCCTTCTTTCCCACCCTCTAACTCTATTCAGTCATTGAAGAAAGGCATGGGGCCCTCACGGATCACAACAAGAATGCTAGTCCCATTTTTGTGCTGAATATAGAAGTCAGGGTTCAAGATCACATGGAAACATTGTCCATGTCTAGCTGTCTCATCTTCTTCAGTCAAAAACATTTTAAGCACAGGGATGCTTGGCATGTCCTTGGTTCCAAGTGCTGAGTCTGCGTCGTTGGTACCAAGTTTTGAATACCAAGTCTGAAAAAAAGCAAGCAAGCTTTTTCCCCTCAAGAAAAAAGAGAGAAGTGGGTGGGCTCCAAAGCATGAGTTGAGTCTGAGTCATTCATCTTCTTGTGAAGACACGAGGGCATCATATAAAGACTGGGGAGTAACAAGGAAGGGGTGAATTGAAATTAAGAAGTGTGTGTGTGTGTGTGTGTGTGTGTGTGTGTGGTATGTATACATAGCTCCCAAGCTATGGAATGCCCTCCCGATCAAGATTCGCCTGGCACCAACACTGATTACATTCCGGCGCCAGGTTAAAACCTTCCTGTTCCAGAAGGTTTTTAATTGATATAATATAGACTGTGGGTCCGCTGATGACAATTTTAGGATAATGATTTTAGTGTAAGGTTTTTATTGATGATTTATTGATATTTTACTTTTAACTATTTTAAATTGTTTTATTCTTTGGATTGTAAGCCGCCCAGAGACCTTTGGGTAGTGGGCGGCATATATAAATAAATAAATAAATAAATAAATAAATAAATAAATAAATAAAATATGAAATGAAGCATGAGTCCTTGGACAGGATTAGAGTCGTGGCTGCAGCTGCTGGAAGGTCAACTGGTTTTTGTTGATAATCCTAACCGGTCTTCCCAAATGCCATTCCATCCTGTAACTGACACGGTCTTTGATCATCGTGCCTGATGAAGTCCAAAATCATGTGGCAATCACCAGGCTGGGAAAGATCGAGACAGTCAAAACCTAAGGAGTTGGGCTTTATTTATTTATTTATTTATTTATTTATTGGCAAGCAGTCAGTAGAATATAGTACCTCTCCATTGAGTAGCTTACTAAAAACAACTAATCTTGTCCTCCAAATGTTTCTTGGTGTATGTCACCCCCCTCATGCAGGAGCTCAGATTCCTACTGAAGTCAAACACAGTTTATGTCTTGGAAATAGGATAAAAAGGTCATATGCTGTCATGAGAAAAGTCCTAAAATATGTAGTCCCCTCCCCCCCACTTATTCTCCCTCCCTGATGTCTTTCCTTCCAGCGCTAAACATGATCTCATCCCTTGACTTTCTTTGGAACGTAGATCGATCAGAGTCAGTAACTTGAAACAATTTCTTCACTATGAAGCCTACAAATGCCTGCATTTCTTTCTCAGGTTCATTCTCATGAACTGCTGTACCCAGCCAGAGTTTCTGGTGAGCTCAGTCTGTTCCTTGCCTTCAACTGGGACCCAATGATTATTAACATGATTTTTGAGGTCTCTTTCTTGGCGAGGTCATTTTTATAGTGTTCTCATCAATTTCTTCCCCTTCCTCTTCTTCCACCCTGTGATCCATCATGCTTACGGTTTTCCCTTTCTTTCTTTCTTTCTTTCTTTCTTTCTTTCTTTCTTTCTTTCTTTCTTTCTTTCTTTCTTTCTTTCTTTCTTTCTTTCTTTTTAGTATAGTGTTGTTTTTAACTTCTAAACCGCCCAGAGTTCCTGATTGGAAGATGGGCGGTATAAAAATGATACTACTACTACTACTACTACTACTACTACTACTACTACTACTACTACTACTACTACTAATAATAATAATAATAATAATAATAATAATAATAATAATAATAATAATAATAATAATAATAATAATAATACCAGGTGACAGTAGAGTCACTGAGAAACAACTTGAAAAAATTACCCAATATCAGGATCTGAAAATTGAACTTCAGAGACTCTGGCATAAACTGGTACAGGTGGTCCCAGTGGTAATCGGCACGCTGGGTGCGGTGCCTAAAGAGCTAAGCAAGTATTTAGAAGAAAATGGAGTTGATAAAGTCACCATCAGTCAGATGCAGAAAGCTGCCTTACTGGGATCTGCTCGCATAATTCGCCGATACATCACTGAGTCCTAAACGCTTGGGAAGCGTTCGACTGGTGATTGGTAATACAAAATCCAGCGTAGTTAGCTGTGTGGTTAATTAAATAATAATACTTTTTGGTCCGAATCACTGCACTTATTTGTTCAACATGAAAACTAGTTAACAAGCAGAAGGTAGACCAGTAGCTTGTAAAGATTTCAGCATCCAGAGTTCCCCATAAAGTTGTACACAAGTCCAAAAGTTCCCAAGGAATAACTTTGTGACATCGTTTGTACAAGCCCTATCGCTTCGCAGTGCAAGTAAATAGTATATGTGTGTCAAGGGAAGAAAAGAGGTGGACTGAGTAGACTTGAGCAAGTTGCACAGTCCCAGGGAAACTCCAAAAGAAGGCAATGTTAAATCACTTTTCTGTAGTCTGCACCTAGAAAACTCTAGAAATGGTGGCCAAATGTCAAAATTGATGTGACGGCATGTAATTATTATTCAATCTGATTCCGCCTGAATTCTCTCTGGAAATGAAGATGTCTGAAGTGAGTCAGTTATAATTTGGGCTGTCAAAATCAGGAAAAGAGGAAAACAAGATATGAGATAGACTGAGTTCATAAATAAACCCACAGTACACTGTGGAATTCATAGGGCCAACATAAGTAACAACAAAAGAATCAGTAGTCACCATGATCAGAAGGAGCAGTTGGACAGCATATTACAGAGGTGGTGAACTTTTGGCACTCCAGATGTTTTGGACCACATCTCCCAGGATTCCAAGCCTGTATTGTGAATGACAAAGGACTGTGGGAGTTATGGTCCAAAAGATCTGGAGTGCCGAAGGTTTCACCACCCGTGGAATATAACAACGAGGTCAGAAATTCCAGTTTTGCATTTTGGCAAAAGTGCATTCAGGCATTCACAAAACTGAATAGCTTGATCATCCAGGCATGTGATGGGAGGCTTATGGAGAAGGAATCCTTTGTGCTAGATTATCTAATTTCCTTTGTCCCCCCCCCCAAAAAAAAATAAACATGCAAGCTCTTTCTTGGAATATTTACTAAGATTTGTTTGTGGTTATATAATTAAAAAGTCAGTGGGGCCAATCAAGGAGAACTATTTCACCGGTTAATGAAGTAAAGTTGAAATTTACTAGCCTCTGCAGTTAGAATACTTCCAGTCAGATTATAATGGGACACATTTATTCCTGCCTTGGCACCTCTTATTACAATTTGGGCTAGGCATTCTGTCAGTGCTTTGGTTTTTTTCTTGCAGACAAGGATGAAAACGTTAGTTTTCTCCCTCCCAGACATGGCGACAAGCACATTTTTGAAAAACAAAACACATAGAAAAATCTTGCCTATTGCAGAGTGGTGGTGGGGGACATTAATTTTGTGTAGAGTGTAGGACTGTTCATGCAGAAAATGAGATTTTTCACACAGAGGGCTCTTTGTTTTGGCCAATAGGATTGCTAACGGAGGTAAAAAAAAAAGTTTTGGTCTTTTTGCTCTTGTGTAAGCATCAAAAAAAAATCCCAACTGCCCCCTTCACATAGATATGACTTCTCTGCCACTTGTTATTCCCTACTACTATCACTGCCCTCCTGGCATCCTCCCTCTCCATCAGGTCTGCCTGGGTGTGTGTGAAGGCAAATGGCAGAAGCATCCTATCACAGATCTCCTTAGGTCAGACATGTCCAAAGGGGGCCAAATGCGGCCCGTTTTCAAATTTTGAGTGGCCCGTGACCTCTTCTCTCCACCAGCTCAGCCTGTCACAAATCCCCGCCAGCTGGCCCCTTCCCATATCAGATGGAGACATCAGCTTGCAGTTTTATGGTTTGCCTGCCCTCCCTGCCTCTATCCATGCCCCCAGTCACCTGCCCAGCCTACCCGCCCCCCGGCTCTGTTGCTGCAGCATCCTCCCCGCCTCCTTGCATGTTATAGAGACTTGTCCAAAGTCCGGTCCCAGGGCCAAATGCTGCTGATTGTTTGGCCCCCACACATTTTCACCTCACCAAATCTGGCCCTCCTTGCAAAAAGTTTGGACACCCCTGCCTTAGGTGTTACCTGCAGTTCCAGAGTGCTTCAAAGCCAGGGAACGGGTTTTTGTTTTGTTTTTTGTTTTGTTTTGGACTTCAGTTCTCATAATCCTACTGGGCTGGCTGCCTAGAGGATTATGGGAGCTGTACTCTGTCATATTTCAATCATCACCAAACAAAAACTGACACACTTTGGCCATGTTATTCAAGCCAACACACTCCAAAAAGACACTTTTGCTGGGATTGGTCACTGGTTGAAGAAGATGGGTTCTCCTAAGGATTCACACTGGTTTGATCCCCATCAGAAGGGACTCTGGGATGACTCTGATGGAATTAAAAAGAGAGCATTTATCTACAAAGTGACCAAGAGTCGATCATGACTGAACTTGTGACCTTTGCTAGTCATAGGGCTTTGACAAATGTCAGCCGTCATCTCAGTAAAAATATTGCTGACATCTTCTCCCTGCCTTTTGTGTCATTTTGGGTGTTGGGCATGGATTCTTGCTGCCAATGAATGGCAAGAGAGCATGTTGCATTGAGTTTTTTCTTGGGTATGTAAAACTGTGACCGTCTGTTCTGACAGTAATGGCTGAATTCCAAAGCAGCCTGGAAATGCCATGTTGGTTTCTCCTGGACTTCTGTAATTTGGTCTCCTCCAGTTAATTCAGTAGATGGTGGTAAACAATTGCAGCATACCTAGGATGTGCCCAAAGCATCGTGTTTTGCATCCTGTGCTTTCCAAAAGCAAAAAGCAGTGACTGATTTATAGAATCATAGAATCATAGAGTCATAGAATCATAGAGTTGGAAGAGACCTCAAGGGCCATCTAGTCCAACCCCCTGCCATGCAGGAACCCCATTACAATATTTCCAACAGATGGCCATCCAGCCTCTGCTTAAAAACCTCCAAAGAAGGAGACTCCACCGCTCTTTGTGGCAGCATATTCCACTGCTGAACAGCTTAACTGTCATGAAGTTCTTCCTAATGTTCAAATGGAATCTCTTTTCCTGTAGTTTGAAACCATTGCCCAGAGTCCTAGTCTCTGAAGCCATGCTTGTCAAGCAGGGTGGGGGGATGTAAGGGATGGCTTAAGTGTGCTATAGCTCACTACTATGAATTATTACACTGGTTCTGTACAAGAGGGTATCTGCCAGGTTTATGGGTGGCATCAGCAGTGTGGCAACATTTTTCTCAGTGGTCTTTTAAATACTTTTTCCTTGGTTGCAGAATGTGTTTCAAATTCAGGAAACAAATTTAAGAGTGTAGTAGAGTTGTGAGAGCAGAAGAAGTGGTACCCATTAAAAAGATCTTGCTCTTTTTGCATAGACACAAGAGAGTTGCACTCTTCTGTGATGCATGAGTGAGGAACCAATCTTGGCTGGCAAAAGCAATAGCTTTCTGTGTGAAACGATGACCACAGTTTGGTTGGAACCTTTGTAGTAGACTATATTAACCTTTGAAGTTTTGAGGAATACTAGGTGCACTTGTGTTGTCTCTTCAAACATGAAGACACAAACATACCGCGATGACATACGGTGAAGGGTGGAGTAAGGGCACTATGTTGGAGGTTGTGCTGCAATCTTTCTCACGTGTGGAAAGAAGCTGGTGCTTGTATGGGGACTCTTATTTTATTTTACAGTCACCCCCCACCATTTGGCAGTTCAGGTCCCACGGTCCCACTACATCATGGGATCGCATTACCTGCACCGCCGGGGGGTGGCGGGGGGCAATTGGGTCGCTCCGCGCCACCCCCCCCCGTCCCTCCGAAAAGCCTTGGGGGTGCGGCAATGCTGCCCCGCCCCTCCAGAAACCTCAGAGCCGGGGGGGGGAGCGATTGGATCGCTCCCCGCAGCCGCCCGGGCCCTTCCGAAAAGGCTTGGAGTCGGGCGGGGTGGGAGTGGGGGGAGCGATGCGATCGCTCCCCGCGCCACCCCCCCTGTGCGGCTCCAAGGCTTCTGGAAGGGCGGTGGGGGCGATTGGGTCACTCTGCGCCTCCCCCTGGCCCCTCCAAGAAGTCTCGGAGGTGGTGGGGGCGCAATCTCCGTTGAAATGCCTTGAGTCAATGGATTTCAATGGAGAAATTTTCCCCATTGAGCCAATGTTTTCCAATGGGGAAAATTTTCTCCATGGAAATGCATTGGCAATGCATTTTAATGGAGACGGCCCCAGACAAGAAGTCTCGGGTGGCGCAGGCAGGCGGTAGCGGGAGGTCAGATCCCCCTGCCACCGCGGCGCGCGCTGCCCCAAGACTTCTGCGATCGCCCCCTACCCCATATCACGGATTTTCATGGATCATGCGTGGGGTGAGTCCCTAACCCCCGCGAACGGTGGGGGGTTACTGTATTTATTATTGCATTTATATTCCGCCCATCTGACCTAAAACATCACCCTGGGTGGTTTACAGCACATCAAAATAACAGTATAATAATACCAGTACAATTTATGAGATATAACTATGAATAAAGAGATATCCTTCTGGATACGATGATCTTGACCGCAAATTGCTGTGTGTAATTTTTGCTCATACAGTGGATAATCCAATCCTCAGAACGAACTTCATTGTGTTTGCAATGAGTTTTGGAATGGCAGCATTAAATACCCTCTGTTGATTCAAGGCAAGCAAGTAATTGGCATGACTTCATCTGAGACTCTTTTGAAAGCAGCCATCATAAAATGTAAACAAAAAGAAGAGTGTTCACTTTTTGAGTTGTGGTGTATTAAGAACTAAAATGTCAAGGTCACTGCAGAATAATTATGTGCTCACTGTGCTGTATCATCAAGAGGGGATTCAATGACAGAGCTGCAGTTTTCCAGTATAAATAAAATTACACAGTGCTTCCCAAACTTGGGAACCCAGATGTTCTTGGACTACAGACCCCATAAATCCTGGCATGGGGAGGTGGTGATGAAGGCTTTTGGGAGGTTCACCCCAGGAACATCTGGGGTGCCAGTATTGGGAACCACTGCATTCGAATGTGTTTAGGTGTAAACTACCAAAGAAAAAAATTAAAATTAGTTTGGTGTAATAAGGCCTGGATTAAGGGGGCATGGTGGCTCAGTGGACTAAGGCTTCCAAAAACTGTCAGCTGCAAAGATGGCAGCTCAGCGGTTTGAATCCCAGGCGGTTCGAATCCTGGGTGTCACGCAGCGCAGCGAGCTCCCACTGATAACCCCAGCTCCTGCCAACCTAGCAGTTCAAAAGCATGGAAATGCAAGTAGATAAATAGGTACCTCCGTAAAAAACGGGAAGATAAAAACACTGTTTCCTTGCAGCCATGTGGGCCACATGGCCATGGACTTGCACAACACTGGCCCTTTGGCTTGAATACGGAGATGAGCACTGCCCCTAGAGTCAGACACGACTAGCACACATGTGCCAGGGGAACCTTAACCTTTAAGGGGGCAAAGGTTTTGCAAGTCTAGAGGAAGCTGCAATCTTGTCTATACTTATAAATAGAGATGGGCACAAATAAAAAAAAATGATATCGTTTGTCGTTTGGAGGGTCCGTTTGGGTTTGTTTCTGATTTTCGCGAATTTTTGAAAAAAATTGTTTTCATTTTCATTCGTTTGTTACCATTTTGTTACCATTTATTTCATTTTTTGTGATTTTTAAAGGATTTTAAGCAATTCATTCATATTGCAGTAATGGAAACGAAACACACAACAAAATTTCCGGTGTTTCTGTTTGTTTTGTTTCATTTTAGAGACAAAATTCGTTATGTAACGAAACAAAAAAAAATGAAAATGGAAACGAAAAATTGATCATTTCGTGCCTATTTCTACTTATAAATAAGAGCACCACTTCTCATGAAATAAATGTAAGACATTATTCAGGGTGACTTATATTTAAGCTATAAAACAATATTTTCTTGTTGCATGTATGTGTAGCTAGATATGCAAAATTTCCAGAAATTTTGAAGCTCGGGGGGGGGGAGTTTTCCCCCAGTTTTTGCCAAGAAAAAAACAACATAAATTTTTGGGGAAATTGGGAAAAATGCTACATTAGCACTTCCCACCCCCCTTTGCAGCTTGAAAGTCATTCTGTTACTTTAGGAAAATAAAATATCACTATGGACAATTTGACTTGGAATAAAATTATCACAACTAGCATATTAAAATATAGTGTATCCAAACAATTATTGCAAACAGAATTAACTTTTAAAATAATGTTTGTTTGTAATTGTAACAAATGGAGTAACAATCTCCTGAACTGTTTACTAGCTTATGTGGAACAAAAAACCTCTACAAAACAATGTTCAACATCCAAAACTAACAATTATTCACATTTCCTCTCCACAGTATTAAATAAAAATAAAATAAAAACCTCATTCTCATAAAAAGAATTAAAGAGGAGGGAAATGTATAGAAGGGAGTGGTACTGAAGAGGACAGAACAAAACCAAACATACCCATCCACATGCAAAAACAAAAGTAAAACCTCTTTCTTGTGACAATAGCAGCACTTCCTAAAGGAAGAAGGACATCTTGTTCTTGCACAGAAATTAGAATAATCTGATACTATGCATTTTTAAAGAAATGATTTGGAAAATATTTGAATACCCTGTCTTAAAATATTTTATTCATCATATTAAAATAAAATATTCCATAATATTTTTTTCTTTTTCTTTTTTCAAGTTTTCAGGATAAAACCCAAAAGGCTTCCAGGAAAAAAAACGGAAAAAATGAATTTTTCCATTTTCCCCTGGGCCTTCACATCTCTGTATATAGCTAAAAGCCATCATTATTCCTGCCAGTATTAAGTCCCTCTTTTGTCTTTTTGCAGATTATGGGACATTCTGAATGGGATCACAAACGGGGACCCAGAGGATCTCAGGTCAGTTTTTGCCTGTTTTTTCTGATGTTGCTGCAAATTGATTGTATATGTTTTGTTCAATGTATAGTTTGTATTCTTCAGTCTCCCGAAAAGATATGCCATCGAAGTCGTGCTCGTTCCTTTTGTCTGATTATAATGAAGGATGTACAGATTTGGTCTTTTGAATCACGACACCCAGAATTCTCCAGACAATAGGCTCTTCTTAGTAAGGCCTCTTGGAATCAGCCATGTGGTTAATCAGTGGATGTACAGTGGTGCCTTGGTTTAAGTAATTACCGTATATACTCGAGTATAAGTCGACCCGAGTATAAGCCGGGGCCCCTAATTTACTGTAAACCCCAAAAACTGGGAAAATTTATTGACTCCGGTATAAGCCTAGGGTGGGAAATGCAGCAGGGCCTGGCAACTCCTCCTTTGTGAGCTGGGTATGTGTGTGATGTTTAAAATGACTTTTAGCCACCGAGGCAAGTGCTTGAGTTGGTGGCTAAAAGTCATTTTAAACATTGCTTTAAAATGACCTTTTAAAAAGTCATTTTAAACATGGGGGGGTCAGGAGAAGTGGCACACAGTGTTTAAAATGACTTTTAGCCACTGACCCAAACTTGCCTCAGTGGCTAAAAGTATTAACCCGCATATAAGCCGAGGACCCCTTTTTTTCAGCCCAAAATTAGGGCTGAAAAACTAGGCTTATACTCGAGTATATACAGTAATTTGTTCTCTCACCCAGGTTGTATTCTTCAACCGAAACATATAGGGATGCATTGAAAGCCAATTAATTCTTTCTGGAGGTCAGAAAAAAAGACAAAACGGGGCATTCCATTTAAAATTCTCTTCAACCGAGGCATCTCCGTTCTTTTTGTTGTGCAAGCATCACACATCAACTTTTAATGCCTTGCAGAAAAAAATTAAACTGGGGCATTCCATTGGAAAAAAAGTTCTTAAACCAATGCATCCCTATTTCCAATAATTTCTTTTCTTAAACCAAGTTTTTCTTTAACCAAGGCACCACTGTATTTCAAATGTATTGCCCAGGCTAGTCTGTTGTCGAACGGAGCCGGTTGAAACAATTTAGAACTCTTTACCATAATACTCAAGATGAAGAATGGGCAGAACTTCCATCCAGCCTGTTGAAAGGCAACTTCTGTATATTAGGGAGGGTCCAAGCCAGCAATAGTTATATAAGGCCAGGTGGAAGCCTATTTGTTTTCCAGGTCACCTGATCACTGTTGGGATGAAGCCTATGGGACATGTTAAGATGTGGCACTGTGGCCTGCAAGTTTTCCTAATGGTTAAAGCCTCGCTACCAAAGTGTCCACGATGAGTCTTCAGGCATCCCTGTGGCATCTTGCCAGAACAAACTTTGATATTTGTGACCTTTTAGGCCAGATGGGCAGGAAATGAATGCAATAATAAATGAATAAATACATAAAACAAAATCCTGACACATTAGCATGTATGCTAAATCGATTTGCAAAAGTTTTGCAAAGTATATGCCCGCTGCAAATTGCTGGCCTACTGGGAAGTCAGGATTGTTTTCCTACACTAATTGTTGCTTCAGGCAATTTTAGTGTGTCATTTTTTAAGCCACCACACAGCTTTTTTGCACGCAGACATCATTATCTAGAGCAGTGAGTCTCCCTACCTTGGGTCTCCAGCTGTTCTGGGATAACTATTTAATATGTAGATATGACTTTATTTTTATTTTTATTTTACTAGACATTTTCATCATGTTCAGTGGTACCTCAGATAACGAATTTAATTCGTTCTCTGGAGGCAATTTGTTATCAGAAAAAAAATCATTATCCGAAACATGGTTTCCCATAAGAATGAATGGGAAACCAATTAATCCGTTCCAGAGCCTAGGAAAATGACACAGACACCTGTTTTTTTGCTCAAAACTCTTTATAAAGTGCACTTGAAAGGTACAGATGTAATGCATCCAGGGATAACTCTTTTTTACCAATGCTTGCTGGAAATTTTTTATCCGATACATTCCATAGGGAAAATTTGTTATCCAAGGCAGCCCATAGGAAAATTCGTTATCCGAGGCACCCCATAGATAAATTCTTTATCCAAGGCAGCCCATAGGGAAAATTCGTTATCCCAGGCAGCCCTATACCTGGATATTGCTATTTGTTATCCGAAAAATTCATTATCAGGGGCATTCGTTATCCGAGGTATCACTGTATTTGCACTTTGTTGCAAACTGATCAGAGTGGCCATGGCTGCCAGATGTGCAGTAGAAAAGTCTAATAAATAAATAAATTAAACTATTGGACTTCAGGTCCCAGAAATCCTGGCCAGCACAGCGAGTGGGGAAAGTTTTGGGAGCTTCAGTCCAAGAACATCCGAGGACCCTAAACTGAGATCCACAGATCTAGAGAAATCTGGAAGTTGAGTCATGGCAACTGGACTTCTTTTTCTTGAGAGATAGAAACGTTTCGCTGCTCATCCATACAGTTTCATCAGCAATAAATAATGTATTTATTTCTTGTGGATCTCTTGAAAACTACTTTTCTTTTGTTTGCTTTTTAATAATGAACCTTACAGACTAAGTCCAACAACAAAAGTCACACCTTTGAGTAAGAAGTGGTACAGTACAATAAGAGATGTAAAAAATACGTAAAGCCATCGAAACGTTGATTGGGTGTTGTGCTCTGGAATGTCTTTGTGATATTAGCATCTGTTGTTGATAATGCATCTGGCAAGTTTAAAACATCTGTCAAAATATTTTAAACTCTAATCTTAAGTAACTACGGATGTCTCTGTCTGGTTCATTTTTTAATAACACTGGCAGTTATTCTTGATCAACCTTGTTGTGCCTGTTTTCTACATTAGATGGCAATTTTGCTGCAGTGGTCTGGTGTACAAAATTAATGTGCACCTTTGCCCTCTCTTTTCCCCTCATCCACACATTTTTACAGGAACTGCTTGCTTTGTTTCCTGTGGTCTGCACATTTTCACATTGATTTTAAAGGGGGAAACCGTGTTTGCAAAATTTCCCCTCAGATGTGTGAAAAGTGAAGGATAACGACAGTATTTTGATGCCTGTGCTTATTTGGGAAGTGAGAATTGTCTCAGCTCAGGAACTTGGACATAACTCGTTAAAATAGCTCCTCTTACTGTTTCTCCTTAGTAATGCAAGGCGACCATGTTAGTCCTTATGAGAACTAGAATGACCTATCCAAATGCTACCCTTTTAGGCCAATGGGTTATCTTATTATTGCTTACCTTTTCTTACTTGGTCTGAACAAAGCATATTCTACTCTAATTTTAATTGGAAAATAAGGCCCATGCTACTTGGTGCAGAATGAAACCCTCCCTCATCCTTCTTTAAAAATTACACAGACTGGGCAGTGCAAGATGTAGGGGCCCACTGTTTACAATATTTTACAACCTTTACGACATTTGTAGTTGTTGGAAGACGCATCTGGGGTCTTATCAGAATAGCCGAGAGAGAGAGAGAGAGAGAGAGAGAGAGAGAGAGAGAGAGAGAGAGACAGACAGACAGACAGACAGACAGACAGACAGACAGACAGACAGACAGACAGATAGATAGATAGACAGACAGACAGACAGACAGACAGACAGATAGATAGATAGATAGATAGATAGATAGATAGATAGATAGATAGATAGATAGATAGATAGATAGATAGATAGAGAGAGAGAGAGAGAGAGTCAGTCTTTATTTACAGTCTTAGACCAAAGTAAATCAGAATAGCCTAGGTAGGGGCTTGTGTGTGACCCCATGTTGTGTTTCATCTTGCTCTGAGATAAAAGATGTATGTCTTCTTTTTCTTCCTATCCTACATTCATTGGTCCCTTATGTTAAATTTTAGATAGTACACTCTTTGAAACACAGAGCACATTCTCTTTCTGACACTTGGTCTTCCTGCATCCACAACGTTCCCCTGAAACATCAAGCAAAAAAAGAAAACCCCTGCATTACATCTCATGCCTCCTTGACTTCCCCTCCTCCTTTAGCTCAGGCCAGGCATAGATTTCTGCAGCAATTAATTTTTTATTTTTTTTATTTTTTGGAGCTGATTGTCAGGCAGGATGGCTTATGATGCAGACCTCAGAGTCAATGTGTCCCCACATGCGAATCTCCACCAGTCGTGCAGGCCTCTCATGATCCTCCCAAGAGCAGGCAGCCCTTTTAATGTAGAATAAAATATGTTGTGTGTATTGGTGCCTGGTTGTGAAGATGCAGTGTTCCTGTTTGTGAAGCCTTAGGTAAAACTCACAGCGGGCCACGGTTAGTTTGGGGGGAACAGGGGTGTATCTAAGGGGGAAGGGTATTTTATTTTATTTATTTATTATTGAATTTATATCCCGCCCATCTTCCCACTGGGAACTCTGGGCGGCGAACATAGCAGAACAAATCAGGAATACACATAATAGGTACACTACAACACAATAAGGAAACATAATAAGCAGATCAACATAGATTAATAAAAGCATATTTAAAAAGAACAGCAGCAGGGGCGCACCCTGTAGTTAAGACCTCACCGCTGCTATGTCAAAAAATTCGAGCTAGGTATTGATGGCGGGAAAAAAAAAAGGCTAAGCTAGGTCACCAAATGCCTCGCGGAATAGGATGGTCTTCACCGCTTTACGAAAGGCCAGCAGGGACTCTGCAGAGCGCACTTCGCTGGGAAGGCTGTTCCACAAGGTTGGAGCAGCCACCGAGAAAGCCCGGGGGACCGCCTGGCTTCTCGGGGGATGGAACCTGCAGCGAGTGCGCCCGCAAGCCGAACCGGTCGGGCCGATGTTGACCGCCTCCGCTCCGCCAGGTAATCCGGGCCCAAGCCATGGAGGGCTTTATAAACTAAAACCAAGACCTTGAATCTGATCCGGGAGGCAACGGGTAGCCAATGCAGCCGGGCCAGAACCGGGGGCGCACCCGCCACCAGTCTGGCCGCTGCATTTTGCACCCGCTGCAATCGCCGGAGGAGAGTCAAGGGCAACCCCATGTAGAGAGCATTACAGTAGTCCAGCCTCGAGATCACCAGCGCCTGGACCACTGTTCTCAGGGAGTCCCCGTCTAGGTAGGGGCGAATCTGAGCGATCTGGCGAAGATGAAAAAATGCGGTCCTGGCCACGGCCGCCACCTGAGCATCCAGGGACAAAGCTGGGTACATCTGCCCCAGGCGCAGCAATCTGTGGGCACCTGGAGGGGGAGGGGGAGAAAGAAGCCATGTGTCCTCCCGCTAGCAGTCCTCATTTTCCCTGGCTAAGGCTTAGTGATCCTTAGTCAGGGGAAAGGAGGAGAGGCGCTATCCTGGGGGAGCATCCCATTGGCTGGGGGTTGTGGGGGTGGCGGCAGGCAAGCAGGCATGCATCCAGGGCTTCTTGAGAGCTGGCAGCAGTGCGTGCTGTCGGACCGGACCTGGGGCCTGATTTCATCGGGGAGAGGTGTGGTGATCGCTGCCTGCGGGTGCCCTTGGTTGGCTGGCCCTTGGTGTCTGGGGCCTCCCTGGGTGTCGCGGCCTGGGCACTCCTCCTCCATCCACCCACCCACCCACCCAATGCCATGGGCAGAGCAAAGGCAGCGCCTGTCCCACAAGGGAGCCCAGCTCGCACCCTTGGACTCTGGAGAGTGAGAGAGCAACCAAGCAAGAGCGCAAGGGCCAGGCTTGGTGGGTGAGACATGGTTGCGGGGGGAGGCACTCCAAACTCTAGCTACGCCTCGGGGGGGGGGAATCATGTTTTCACCAAATAGCTGAACATTCCAAAGCAACAATGCCATGATCTTGGAACTGCAAAACTGGAAGGGACTCCATGGATCACCAAAACCATCCCCTGTCAAGGAGGTACTGTTGAATACTGAACTCTCTACCACTGGCTCCAAAGCCAGAGACCTAAGCCACTGGACTATCCAGCAGTTTAGTAGGAGGGTAATATTTGGCCATGTGCATCTTCAGCGCTTGGTAGGAATAGGTGTATTTTTGGACTAGAACTCCCAGAAGGTCTTCAGCCATTGTAGCAAATGACCAAACAAACTTTACCAATGTCTGTTCACAATGAGATTCTAGATTACTTCATGGTGAGGTTCTAGAGTACTTCATGATGAGGTTCTAGATTACTTCCTGGCTTACATAGGGAGGGAAGAGCAGTGAAAGAAATTGAAAAGGGGGCAGGGGACATTTCTCATAAGGATGGGGAAATCTCTCTTTCATTCTAGTTGCCCAAATCTTTCTTCCCCAGCTACTGGGGATAATTTTATTCAGTTATAAAGTGCTTAGGCATTGCTGAATGCCAGATAAAAATTGCAAACAACCCAAAACCCAGAAGGCTTGGAAGGCAAGACAGATCCAGGAAGAACCAGAGAGTTAAGAGGATCCATTATAAGGATGGGGAAGTCTCTATTTCATTCTAGTTGCCCTAATCCAAACTGCATTCTCACTCCCAATTTGGGAAAAGTATCCATTTTTGACATATCCTTTTCTTCTGGCGAGGGATATTTTTCCTTTCCAGTTAGATGGTCAGGACTGCCTTTTGAAAACCTGGCTAAATATAATGTTGGAATCTGGATGCTCTGGTCCATAAGAGCATGTTGATGGTCTTAAACCAGGCATGTCCAAAATTCGGCCCTCCAGATATTTTGGACCGCAACTCCCACAGTCATTTGTCATTGGCAATCTAAGCTTAGAATTCTGGGAGATGTGGTCCAAAACATCAGGAGAGGCGAAGTTTGGACATGTCTGTCTTAAACTCTTTCTACTTCCCTCGGCAGAGAGAGCTGCCAAACGAGCTGAGGAAATCTCTCAAGTGAACCTTGTTTGCACAGATGTGAATCTTCACTATATGGTGAATGTTTGCCCTGGTGAATGTTTGCACTCTGTATGGGTCCTCTCCCATTTGCTCAATGGACAGAAATTCACACCAATCATAAATCCCACCCACCCACCCACAACTTCCTCCGAAGGATTTCCAAGGCTTTGTTTCTTTTTTATTTTATTGTTTTGGAAAGAAGGCAATTGACTGAGGATGCCATATGGACAGGAATTATATTGCTGACACAGTTCTGGTTTGCTGAGTGGGTGGCGAGGCGTAACCCTTCGTCTGCTGAGAACAGGCAGCCCTTCCTTTAACAGCCTTCATAAGACGATGCTCATATCGGGGAGCAAGGGGCACTTGGGTCCGGTCTGTTTTAATTCCCTTACAAATGTAAAAAGCTCTCAATTATATATCACCGAGGTGCTGCAATTCACCCTCCCAGTTCCTAAGCAACAGCTATTTTCAGATTGAGCGCGTCTGGTGTTGTCTACCTACTTTGTGCATCTATGAGGTAATTTGCCAGCAACGGCTGGTTCTCCGGCCACCATCCAACCATCTCTCCTGTTGCTGCTTCCTAGAAAGGACAAAAAGAGAGACCAAGGCTCGCGAAACAGCAAGCGGTTTAGGGAAACAATAATACTACAAATAATAAACCGAAAAAACAACCCACCCGTCACCTGCTGCCTTCTCTGCTGCACTTTGAAAGCTGTCTCACACTTTGCTAATCCTCAAAGTCCAAAGGATGCGACTCAAGGATCGGAAATAACATAGTTGCCGTCACTTTGAAATCTTTCTGAGGAAAACCTTTCGTAAGCAACGACCGGGAATCATGAAACGGAGACCCTTGCTTTTGCTGAAACGCCGGTGGGAGTCCATTCCAATCCCGGAGCAGGTATTTGTGGCTTTCTTCTCTAGTTCCATCCCTCTGGCAAGAAGTGCCGCAGCTTGAGTTTGAGCAAAGCGCTACAGGTAGTGCCTGTCTCTTCCTTGGAGAAACCAGGCAGTCTCTGCCCGTCACCCCTCTCTGTGTAGTCGTAGTTAAGAGATGAGTTTTTAAAAAATATAGCTGGTCTGTCTTAGATCTTGTGGCATCTGCTATCCTATTGGTTGTTTCTGGTGGCTGTAAATTATAGTTTCTGCAGGCTAAGATTGGGAAAACCTGTGCAAAGAAGTGTTGCCGAAAGCCAGTGAGAAGATCTAGATTTGCTAGGTGGCAAGTAAAAGTCCAATGTGAAATTTATGGAAGGCATGTGTTTTAAATGCAAGTGATGGTTAATTGTGTGCTGAGCCCATTGAATACATGGTTTAGGTGATCTTGAGGGATCCAGAAGTCTTTGTTGCATAGAAAAGGCGATGAAGAGGTGTGTTTTCAATTGTTTATTTATAAATGTGCCATTAGTGATGCTGTTAATTGGGCAGGAGGATCATAAAAATGTTTTTTTTTAAAAAAATATATATTTTCTCATAAAGCAGACCATTCATTAGGATCCAAAAGACTTTACTGTGCTCTGTGGACTCTACAGGGAAGTTAGTCACACATTTGTGGCATAAGATAGCTACAAGAAATGTCCTTGATTTATTAAGATCCATTTTAATTTTTTTAAAAAGTGTTGGTTTATGGGAATATTAGTTTGCTGTGCTTTTCAATCCTGGCGCAGAAATGCCTGAAAGGTGTCTGACTCCAAAAACTGATTTGTTACCTAAGATCCTAACTTTCCGTGCATCAGTGATGGCCATTTTATGGTTATTCCTAGCAAAGAATATAGGGCCAGTTCTACCATTAGGTAGGGTGAGATGCTTACCTCATCTGGCAGGAGCTGAGAGGCTGCAGCAGGGAGATAAGAAACTAAGGTGTGCCAAACAGCCTGCTCTGCCCAATTTAAGCCAGTCTTCTGGTTCTGTAGAAAGGCATAGTTCCAGCATCAGGTTTTCAGAAGGTTTCGCTGCCAATCCAGTCACATTTTGTTAAGTGGATGTTGGTTTTTGCCTCAGGCAGCAAAATATCATGGGCAAATCCTGAAAACACACATTGGTGGATGCCTGTTAGAAGAACTAGAATGGACTGGAGTCTCGTGGTTAAACTGCTGTACTGTAGCTGTAACTGTGCTCATGACCTGAGGTTCAATCCCAGGTAACAGGCTCAAGGTTCACTCAGCCTTCCATCCTTCCAAATTTGTTAAAATGAATACCCAGCTCAGTGAGGGAGGGGGAAATGTGTAGCCTGCATACTTCAATTGTAAACCATACAGAGACTGCTTTAAGCACAGTGGGGCGGCATATGAGCAGAACACGTTAAAAGTAGGGGTATGTAATAATTCTGTTTGGATATAACAATCCAGTTTTCATTAATACTGTTTTCTACTGTTGCATAACAGTTGGGTATTGCAATGGTGGTTTAATTAAAAGGCAATTCCCATTTGTGTCAGAAGTGGGGGGATGCAGTTTAAAATTGCTCTTGCTAATCAGGATCTTAAGCCTGGATTAAACTGTGTTTTAGTAACCTAGTGAATTTGAGCAAAACAACATTAAACCATAATGTTTTTTTATCTGTCTTCAGGAATTTTGAGTTCTCAAAACTGACACACTGTACATGATGCACAATAGGCAGAGTGAGGTGGGAGCCTCGTGGCACAGTGGTTAAATGCGTGTACAGTGGGTAAAACTGTGCTCATGACCTGGGTTTCAATCCCAGGTAGCAGGCTCATGGTTGACTCAGCCTTCCATCCTTCCAAGGTCGGTAAAATGAGTACCCAGCTTGCTGGGGAAGGGGGCAATGTGTAGCCTGTATACTGTAATTTTTAAAAACTTGTAAACCGCCCAGAGACTACTTGAAGTGGTATGGGGCGGTATTTAAGCAGAACACCTTGTTTTTTTATAGGTCTGATGCTCATTCTCATGCTTATATGAATCTGATATTCACACTGTTTTAATAAATTGAAGCTTAATAAACTGAAAACAAACCCAAAGAATAATGCAAGTACCAGTTTGTGCATTGTAGCTGATTTGGGATGGAGAGTGGGGTGGAGATGAAGCTTCTTATGATCTATAACATGGTGGCAGTTTCTATGTGGAAAGCCATCTGTAGGGAGCAGTAGGGTTTTTTTATGATGTTATTTTGTTCTACATTTTGAAAAAGAAAAGCAAATATGACTTGTTTTGTACAATCAGAACTCTGTTGATATTTGCTTATGTTGTCCTTGCAGACAAGAATGAAACACGTCAAACGTTTTCTCCCAAAATGGGTGAAGCTGCAAGAATTCTTGTCCTTTCAAGAAATTCGGGCCACTTTTGGTGGAGAATCCACGGCTGTGTTTTTTACTCAGATGGCTTGTATTCTAGGCAGGAAACGGCATGTTTTATATGGGCAACCTTGAACTGTACAAAATAGGAAGGTGTTTTTACACAAAACCTCCATGGTTTGTTTGCTTGTTGACTGATGTTGCTGCTGATAAAAAAATTAAGGGGTTTGTTTGCTTTTTGCTATTGTACAGGAGAGAAAAACCTCGTAGTGCCTGATCATTTTTCAGGGAACTAGCTCAATGTGTTAAAACATCACCCTTTTTTCAGTTAGTATGAGAAAATTGCAAGTGTTTGTTATATCCTTAATAAGCATCTCATCAGTGGTTCTGCCCATGAAGGATGTTGCAGAGTTTGGACCTAAGCGATTACACACAATATTCCCACTAAGCTGTGCGCTCATGTGCTGTGTGCCCGTGTGATGCATCAGTCACATGCAACTAACAAATTGCTGCTGACCATTTGCTTCTGGTTGTAGCCTGAAGCCTGTGCATGTTTGTGTGTGGGGGGGTGTTAGTATCCCTGCCTAATGCTACCAGAAATCAGAGGGCATTTGATTTTGCAGGTGGATGTTCTCTTGAGTTGGCTGAGAGACTGATGCATAGGCAGTTCAACCTTCGCTAATGATGGCTATCTGGTAATAGAACGACAGACACCTGGTAATTTATCACAGGTTGTCATGTGCTATAATAACCTGACACACTTTAGGACTGGAAGGACTTAAAACTTGAAGCGACTTCTGGTCCCTTGCAGGAATTAAAAATAAGTCCTCCCCAAGCCTGCAACAGACCCTGGAGCCCAAAATGTGGCACGGTTTGCCCCTGACACCACATAGCAGAAGCCTTTCAGAAGGGTGTTTGGTGGAGTGGTTCCCTCTGAGATCCAGAAGGAGTGTGGGTTGGGTTAGGGTTAGGGTTATTTCTCTAAAAGTTGCTCACTTCGGTCTACCACTATGCCATCCATGGTTTGCTGCGTTTCATAAAAAGGGCTGGTTTGTTGCAGAAGGGTTTCCATCCACACTTACAGGTGCATGGCTGGTGTGCCAGCTTCCCCCTTGGCACTCTGCCATGTTTTTCACTTTTTAAAAGCATTTACCCCAATTCCCCTTCTGTTGTGGCTGGAACTTGCTACCACAGGTACCCTGTCAACCTGATGAGATCAGGTTGCCTGTGGAGCATTTTAATTGACATGGCTGCAACGTGGAGGGAGAAATCAAGGATGATTACTTCATGTCCTTCCTTGTTCCACGACTAGTTTTGTACCGTGACAGCGTTGGTTGCGATCACATGATTTTGTCCCTGTTTCTGTTTTCTCACGGTCATGATAACTTGTCTCATGACAACTGTTACTTCATGGTCTTGTTCCATGACAAATTCTGAATTTGTCTTGCTTTCTTAACCTTTTTAAAAAATATTGTAAATAAAACTTTTTTGATATTTCGATGTACTGGTCTTCCCGGATTTACACGTCAATGCTACAGAATTTTCAATACTTTCTTAAATAAACATTTGCGCTGCATGCTGTTTCGAATGGTGCTTCAGCCGCTGACCACTAGGTGGACACTGGTTGTTACATGACAGTTGTTACCACACGGTCCCTTATCTCGAAACAGGAACCGGGAACAAACCGTGACAAGAGAATACCCCAACCCAGTACCAAGTACAGTATTGTCACACTCTGATCCCTGAAATGTGGTCGAGACACATTTCAGCCGGTACAAAGCGCAACACTTACAGAGACAAAACGGACGTGAAGTAACCACCAAGGAAGCATGTCTATTGGTGAGGGATGAGGGGTTTAGTAAGATGTGGAGGACCACAAATCCCCCAGCATTGCCTTTCAGGGAAAGGGGGATCCCAGGTATGCAAGCATTTTAAAATAAGCAAGTACCTAAGAAACATATGGGGATTTTATATATATATATATATATTCCTGTTATCAGTGAAATATGCCTCCATTTGTATCTAAGTCAGAGAACACTCCAATGGTGTTGTTTTTTTGTTAAAAATATATATTGTATGTTGATCTCCCCGTTTGTGTGAAAATAACAAGATATGAACAGCTACGTCAGTGGGTTTTGATATGCTTGAACAGCTGCAACTTGTTGATCCAGAGCATTGTGAAAACTCCTCACTCCTCCGCTTCTTTAACAAAGAATTTAATAAACAATTTGTTTCTCTTAACGATCCCTTCACTCACAAGGGAAATTGTAGGCAAGGCCATGGAGGGATAGGTAGCTGTTCCCTTGAGACTTGAGTTGTGGTACGTCTCCCAATTTGTATTATTTGATCAAAGTAATATCTCGCCCATGGCTTTCTAAAGGACCCTTCTCACATTTATAGACTCAGAGTGGGAAAAGAGGGAGATAAACTCTCGTTTTAGTCATACCCATACTGGCACAGATTTTATGTAATTAATTTATTCATTAAAATGCATTTGATTAATAAACTAGAGATTCTTGCACCTGGGTATCTGCCCTACATTTGGATCAGCTTCCCCTGATGGGGCATCTTTCAGATTTTTGCATGACAGTTTTCATAATTGCGCTGCTTCTGGAACTGCTGAGAATTGTAGTCTAAAGATCTGGAGGGTAGGCATTTAGGGAAGGAGATTAACACAAAGAGTTAATATTTTAAATAGGTGTGGGGAGGCACTTTGTAACCAGGACACAGAAAAAATAGGGTGAGCCCCCATACTCAGGCAAAGGGTGGACAATGGCATTTAAAGCATGGCCTTCATTTTTGAAGGTTGCCTTTGTACAACCTATCACATTTGTACAACCTGTCAAGGTGCCATATTAAAAGAAGGTGTTCCCTCTCCATTTATAGATGAATTAACAAAATACATTGGATAAACAAAGGAGGAGAGCAAACTTTTGAACTTAACAGACTTCTTCAGGTGTAAAAGTTATGCTCAACCAAATGGCTTGCTACCGTATCAATACGGTTGATCCAGTTAATGATGAAGTATCATTTGACCATTTAGGATTATGTCTCATTTCTTGGAATAGGTAGATTACTTCTCTGAGAATTAAAACAAAATGGGGGAAAAAAACTCTTGAGAGTTAAAACCAAGTACTCAAGTTTAAAGACTTCCATCTACCCCCCTCCCCTTCCCTGAAACTACTTAAAGTGGTAAAAGCAGGAGACATCATATTATTACTGGAATTGTATTGTTCCCATTTGTCAAGGCAACTAATTTTCTGGTTGTGAACCTTGCAACTTTATGTATATAAATATATTATTATACATGTACGCACGCACGCACGCACGCACACACACACACACACACACACACACACACACACACACACACACACACACACACACACACACACACACACACACACACACACACACACACACTGGAGTTACAGTATTCCAAAATCAGGTTCTTCTACACACAGACCCCCCCCCCCAAAAAAAAGAGATTGTGGTGCAGTGGTTAAATGCCTGTGCTGCAGCTAAAACTGTGCTCACAACCTTGGGTTCAATCCCAGGTAGCAGGCTCAAGGTTCACTCAGCCTTCCATCCTTCCGAGGTCGGTAAAGGGAGTACCCAGCTTGCTGGAGGTGGGGGGGCAATGTGTAGCTTGCATACTGTAATTAAACTGTAAACCGCCCAGAGACTACTTGAAGTGGTATGGGGCGGTATATAAGCAGAAACAGAAGAAGAGAAGCAGAACAAGTCCACGGCTCCTGAGGGAGAGGAAGGACATTGGCCAAGCAAATTGTTCCAAGTAGTTGAACTGGATTATTAGTGGAGGTTTTTGTCTGCCACCAACACAGGCTTTTGCCTTGACATGCAGCAGCAAACTTGCATTAGATCAGTGTTTTTCAACCACTGTTCCGCGGCACACTTGTGTGCCGCGGAATGTTGCTGGGTGTGCCATGGCGCGCGTCCGCGGAAGTGGGCGAGAGCAGGGCAAGGCAAGGCAAGGCGGAATGGGGACTGCTCTTCCCCCTCCAGCTTCGCGCGCCACTGCTGCGGGGAAGAAAAAGCGGACGGACTTGCCGCCCCGAACGGAAAACAGGAAGGGAGGGCGGGGGAAGCATGGCTCGCAACGACTGGGAGTGGGGCCAGCGTGGGAAGTGTCCCTGCGTTTCCTCCCTACCTGCGCACACCTGCGCGCGCACACCCGCAGCCAACTCATAACGGGGCATCTTTGGCGGGAAAAGGAGCTGCTCGCTCCCACCCGCAGATGGTTGGCTGGCTGGCCGGCCGGCCGGCCGCGGCGCTCAGAACAAAAGCGGGCGAACGAGGGCCACCCTGAACTCGGAGGTGGCGCCCGTGCGGCGGCACTTAAGAGCGCGGCGGCAGTGGCGCTGGCGTGGGGCCACCCCTTTGCTCCCGTCAGGCACCGGTTCCCCTTCCTGTGCGCCCGCCGCCCACTCGCCTTGAACGAGCCGGGCGGACTCCTTGGGTGCGTGGACAAGAGGCTCTTGCGCCGGCCGTTGGATGTCCTGCTCCCGCCGGCCAGTCGCCCCATGCGTTGTTGAGGAGGAGGAGGCGCTGGAGGCGAGCGCCGTTGTGGTGGCGGCGCAGAGCGTCGGCGGCGTCCCGGGCCACATGCTGCAGCCCCTCGTCGGCGCCCAGGTCGGGCGGGCAGGGCCTGGACGCGCAGCTCGCCCTCCAGCGCAAGGAAACCCTGCGACGCCCCGTCACCAGGCACGCCGCCCGGCCCAACGACGACGCCTCCGGTGTGTGTGTGTGTGTGTGTGTGTGTGTGTGTGTGTGTGTGTGGGCTCAGGCTTGGTGGGTGTGGGTGTGTTGGGCTTCCTGGTGCCGCGGGTGGCCAGCGCCCCCCCGCCGCGGGACCCCAAGGTCGCCCGCCCGCCCGGCGCGTCCTGCAACTGCGCAGCCCATCATCCCCAGGTGCAGGGTGGGGGGGGGTCTCGAGCCACGGCTCAATCTACTCCTCCCCCCTTGTTAATTTTTTTTAACATTTTCTAATGGTGTGCCTCGTGATTTTTTTCATCAAGCAAGTGTGCCTTTGGCCAAAAAAGGTTGAAAAACACTGCATTAGATCATGCAGTAATGCAGTCAGAATTTAGCAAGAGGCATATCTGTGACGTTCTCATTAGCAGAAATCTTTTCTATGTATCTGCTTATTGCGGAGCTTGTGAAGGTATTCTGTGAAGGTCTGAAAAGCATCTCTGTCCTTCCACCCATGAGAACAAAGGAAATCCATAGGAACCTCCTGCACGTATGTGTTGCTAAACCTCTTCAGCCTGGAGGAGGAGGAATTCCTTGTGTGAATATTGCCTTGTAGAAATACTTTCTGAACTTACAAATGTACACTCACCTTGCACACTATGGTTTACTTGTTAGTTTGTTTTTAATGTTTGAATGTCTTTTCTCTCACAGAAGGGGAGCACTCAGAGGCCATAGTTCCCTTAACTGTAGGGTAATGTTATCTCTGAATTGCTTTGTTGCCGATTTAACCATTTTCATCATTCAACCACTCCTAGCAGTACAATTAAAACATAAGTACAAATAGAAATATGCACGTGCAAAAAGTATTAGTTGAACAAACCTAGTGCTAGCAAATTAAGAACTACCAATACAAATATATACATTCACAAAATGGCAGATTAAAAACCAGGTACTGGCAAATTAAAATGCATTCACAACGTCAAACAAGTTATGTCCTTTATTTTAATTGTATGGGCCTTTCCATAATTTCTCCAACTATTGGGCAGCTACACAAATCTTCCTACTCTGTTTGTTACCAATTTATTGACATCATACAGAAATTATACTAGTCACTTTTATCTGGTATATGTTCTATAAAATTTGATAGAGACTTCATTCTAGGTTTAGAATATAATTAGCAACGCATTTACATATGTGGGAGTTTGCTGGAAAAGTTCCGAAGCAAACTGAAATAAGCAGACAAAGACAAAATGCTTTTTTCTCAGCCAGCTGGGAAGAAAGTGCTGTGCAGACTTGTACACAAAGACTGACCTGTGTATTCTCCAGAAGGCTTGTTTTATTTATTTTATCTAAATACATAAGCAGAGATTGGAGCATTTATGAAAACAATTATTCTAATAGGAGGAAAGTGCCCTTTAGCCCTGCCCCAAAGCAAAGGTCAGAGGAAATAGGTCACTTCCCTCCAGATATGTCACATTGGGAGAAGTCAGGAGTGTGTGCACTGTACTGAAACTTTCCCAAAATCATACTCTGAAGAAAGGTTTCCACATACATATAATGTTATTTGTCCTCTATTATATTGGCTTCACATAGACATACATGTTGTGATCTCAGTGCTTGGATTGCAGTCTGGTTGCATTGTTAGAAACACTGCAGAGAAAATGCATGTGATCTTTCCAGCTGTAAATCCCATTTTGAGAACTGTAAACCTAGGATCTTTTGTAGACAGAAAAAAATGTCATTATTCTTATAGAAACCTCTGTAAGAGCTTGACATTGCAAATTGATAAATGGATTCATTTACCAAAAAATTTCAACATTGCATGAATATATAGCCACATGGAACACAATTAAACACTATTCCTTTTTCCATGATAAATAACTTTTTGAGCTATAATGTATCTTAAATAGAAAGATATCTCTAGATAGATTTTTCCTTAAAATGTATTTCATTAATTTTTTAAAAATGTGATTTAAATATTTAAAAATCCATTTTCCCATTTAAAAATGATTTTTTCTCCACCCTGTTTGCAAGTATCTTTTCCATCCTTAGCTGGCATCATAGTCACTTTTATATAAAATACAGAGCTGATGGATAGTCCTCCTCCATTTGGGGTTATCAAGTGGTGATTCCTGAAGGCCATTTTACATCTCCCATCATTTTTCGTTTTCTGTCATTTTCTATACTTTCTCCTGCTTTGTGGCTGTGAGAACAGGCTGATAGTGCTGCTCAGTTGGGGGGGGGGAGGAGAACCAGGTCGGATTTGGCTATCAGTTACCAATCTGTAATATGTTTTGTGAACAAGATGTGGGTGATAGGGACCACTAGTAAATTTTTGCAAAATCACAGCATAGGTGGAAAGCTCTCGACACTGTCCAAGTTCAGAAGGGAGCATTTTAGGAACATTTTAATCCATCAGAAGCACTCAGTTACTGAAGAATGATTTTTTTTAAAAAAATCCTTTTTTAAAAATAATCCACCTGTATTCATTGCTTTAAAATCCATGTCAGGATTTGTATACCTCCTGTCAATAAATTAATATTGCCTCTGAATCTTTGCCCTTTAACAAGTGTAGAGATGCTGCTGTTGGCTGAGAATTTGTACAAAACAGGAAGTTGGGTTTAAATGAACACTGGTAAAGATTCAATAAGTACCACAGCCTGTTGCATAAAGTCATAAAAAGACTTTACTGTGATACGGCGTGGAGGCAAGAAATCAATCACGTCACCTTAGATGAATATATACTTTAATAGCAGAGAGAATGCCGTGTTTGCTGCTTGAATTGTTATCAGAGAGGGTTTTATAGTTTCACACTAATCCGGCTACTGATGGGCGCCTTTTGGATACACCATATGGGGAGCAAACCAAGGGACAAGTCAGTCCCTACATTCTCATCTATAAAAGGAGAGGGAGCACCTTCCTTTAATGTGGCCCCTTGATAGGTTGTACAAATGCGACCTTCAAAAACAAATGTCATCCTTTAAATGCCATTGTCCACCCGTTGCCTGAGTATGGGGGCTCAGCCTTCCCCCCCCCCATGCCCCGGTTACAAAGTGTGTAACCGGGGCATAGTGTGTTGGTGGACAGCTCCATGAAGGTGTCTACCCAATGTGTGGCAGTGGTGAAGAAAGCCCATTCCATGCTAGAGATTATCAAAAAGGGGATTGAAAATAAAACAGCCAACATTATAATGCCATTAACCAAAATGAGAGTAAGGCCGCACCTGGAGTATTGTGTACAGTTCTGGTCACCGCATCTCAAAAAAGACATAGTGGAACTGGAACAGGTGCAGAAGAGAGCGACTAAAATGATTACTGGGCTGGGGCACCTCCCTTATGAGGAAAGGCGAAAAGATTTGGGGTTCTTTAGTCTGGAAAAAAGGTGCCTGAGGGGGGATATGATTGAGATGTACAAAATAATGCAGGGCATGAGTAAAGTGGATAGAGGGACACTCTTTTACCTCTCACAAAATACCAGAACTAAGGGACATCCACTCAAATTGAGGGCTGGGAGAGTGAGAACAGACAAAAGAAAATATTTTTTCATCCAGTGCATTGTTAGTCTGTGGAACTCCCTGCCACAGGATGTGGTGATGGCATCTGGCCTGGATGCCTTCAAAAGGGGATTGGACAGATTCCTGGAGGAGAAGTCCATCACAGGTTACAAACCATGATGGAGATGTGTAATCTCCAGGCTTAAAACCTGGGGTACATCAAGGGCCACATGCAGGGGAGTGGTATCAGGAGACAGATATCTAGTCTCATGCGCTCCCAGAGGCATCTGGTGGGGCCACTGTGAGATTCAGAAAGCTGGACTAGATGGGCCTTTGGCCTGATCCAGCATGGCTATTCTTATGTTCTTATGTTCTTAACATACACACCCCCTGCACCTATTTGAAATGATTAACTTTGTGTGTGTGCAGTCTTGACCATCTCCTTCCCCAACACACTACCCTCCATATGTTTAGACTACAATTCTCAGCCGTTCCAGAAGCTTTGCAATTATGGAAATTGTCGTGCAAAAATCTGAACGATGTCCCATCAAGGGAAGCTCATCCAAATGTATAGGTAGGACAGTTTACCCAGCTGCAAAAATCTCTAGTTTATTAATCAAATGCATTTTAATGAATAAATTAACTACATTAAATCTGGGCCAGTGTGGATATGACTAAAACAAGTTCTTTGAAGAAAGAATTGAAAATTTATTTGCATGTTTAGATTAGTCATTTGCAAGTGCAATTAATTTTTTTTAAAAAATATACAGCCCTCATGTGTGTTAGGAAGGGCAACATAATAGATGCCAATTCCTCAGGGACTCGACCTATTTAGCATGCATGCTTTTGCAGGCAGTAAAATCTTACTAAAACTTCTGAGAATTTTTTCAATCTGTAGGTGTATTGGGTGAAAGCTGGAAGCTTAAACCTCTCAAGATGGTATTTAGGGGCTAATTCTGAAGGAGCACGGAAAAGCTAGGCCCCAGGTAGGCCAATATTTGCCAGGGTCACAACTTGCATTGAAGTGGGGCCAGTTTTCCAACCTTCCTGTTTACAAATAGGTATTTGAAGTATGAGATAATGGCTGGTGTGTGTAGTGTCGGTATGTAGTGTTCTGTTTCACATCTTGAGAATGTAAATATAAATACAGAGGGAGAGAGAGAATGAAAGAGAGAGAGAATGACTTGATTATACAGATTGTGGAATCTGCTTTTCTTGCAATGTCTTGGTTGTGCTAACAGACATATGCCTCTTTAAGGTGCAACATCAACAAAGCACCGATGACAGCTTTGAAACATTTGCATGGGACTATAGCAGTGGTGGCGAACCTTTGGCCCTCCAGATGTTTTGGACCACAACTCTCACAGTCCTTTGTCATTGGCAATCTAGACTCGGAATTCTGGGAGTTATGATCCAAAACATCTGGAGGGCCGAAGGTTCGCTACCACTGGACTGTAGCCTCCAGAATCCTCTCTGGCAGTATAGTTTGTATCCATGTTGGATTGGAGGGGGGAGTTAATAATAAAAATATTCTTCCCAGTTCTAGCCCAGTGGAAACTTCTCAAAACTCTGGGAAAAGGCTTTCCCATTGTTTGTCCCTCTGGAGAGCCACAAACGTATGCTTGTAGTAGTTCAATGTTAAGACTAGCCCAGCGGGAGATCTTGTGGCCGACAGGCTATATGCTAAGCACCAGATGTTCTCAGTGATTGTATAAAAGGAAGCCACAACTGAGTCATGATGGATCGGCGTTCGAAATATTTGACAAAAATGAACGATTGGAACAAGAAGAGGGAGATTTGTAAACAAGCCAGACATGTAGATGCTCCTCCTTTTCCTTTTTCCAAAAAAGAAAAAGATACACAAAAAGAAAAAGAAAAACACCCTGAAAATAATTTTAAGAAGAAAATATCCGCTTGTGTCGTATTTTTATGTTCATAAAAGGAGTGAGTGCTCTATTACAGCACATTATACAAGTCAATGACAAAAACACAAATGAATTACTGCATTTGGGGACACACACACACACACACACACACACACACACACACACACACACACACACACACACACACACACACACACACACACACACACAAACCTGGAGATTGGCAAATGAGCAAGATTGTTATTGAGTGAGTTTTCTTCCACACTTTTCATCCAAGCTGCCGCACTTCATTTCCAGACACGTTTTAGCCTAGGGAGGAAACCTTAGATATCCTTATTCTTTCAAAAAAAATTAAACTACCTTTTGTGATGTAAATCTTTTCTTCTCTAAACTTTGCAGCAGTGTTCCCCTCCTCACAGGCAATGGTGGAAAGCAATTTCCTGGTGCTCTCAACCAAGTCCTCGCATTGCTGAGGACAATATAGTGTGCCAAAATTTTCGGGTTTTGTACAAAAACTGGTACCTTATATAAAGGAATTAATTCATCCCAAATGAAGTTCTGTTAAGCAAATTTCCCTTTATACAAATTTCCCATAGGAATGCATTGAAAACAGAGTAATCCCTAATTGCGACCATTTTTATGTTGTACGGATTTGCCCCATAGGCATTTCTGTTAAGCAAATTTCCCCTATCTCCGGAATTTTTTTTTAATCTCGTACAGATTTTATGTTATACAAACCATTTGTTATACGAGGGTCCACTGTAGTGTCAACTGTGCAAATGGTCTAAGGCTTGGTAGGTTTTTGTGTTGTCAAAGAATTTGAATCATGGGATGGGTTGTTGGCATATTTCTGACCTTATAGCTGTAGCACAAGCCCTAGAAACCGGCTTCATCTTTAGTGACTTAAGGAATGTTTATAGCCCCTCATGTCTTCTAGATGAAAATAAAATCACATGTGCAGACAGTATTCGTTAAGTTTGGAAACCACTGGTGCTCTTTATGCTCTAGGAAACTGCCTGACCTTGAAAATGTGATGCGTTCCATTCCTTGCACTGTATATAACATAAGCTTTCTTGCGCAGAACAGAAGCAACTCAAAGAGGACAGCAGAATTTTTATGAAGACATGAGTCTATTTTTACTACAGCTTCCATTTACACAGTGTTCTTCCAACACTGTCCATTACTGAGAAAGATTTAAGGCTCCGAAGTCCAGGAATTCTTAGCAAGTTGTCAGCACAAGAATCAAAATGAAATCTCCCAGAGCTGTTGCTTTTTTTTTTTTTTAAAGTACCTCATTAATAGCCCAGTTCAGGCTAAAAAGGAAGTTTTGAAGTATCATGTTGCAAGTAGCAAGATTACCTATAACAGAGATCTTGAAAATGTTAAAATATTTAACATCTAATTCTGACTTCTATGTCCCTTGTAGTTTTTTTTTAAATTCCCTCAAGGTCTGGTAATATGCTGTTGGGGTATAGAGAACATAATATTTTTTTATTTTATAAATAGAGTGGTGCTTGGTTACATCATTGGTTACGTAACATGTTCTTTTTAAAAGATCTTTACAAGCTGCAACGTACTTTGGGGGAAACACATAGTGTGTGTGTGTGTGTGTGTGTGTGTGTGTGTGTGTGTGTGTGTGTGTGTGTGTGTGTGTGTGTGTGTGTGTGAGAGAGAGAGAGAGAGAGAGAGAGAGAGAGAGAGAGAGAGAGAGAGAGAGAGAGAGACAGAACACATCTTGAACTGATATGATCGGGAAAAGACTCACTCATTTCATGCTTAGATCGAGCAAGGAACCTACAGTAAATCCCATAAAAGGGATAAAGTTATTCCAGACCTTACTAACCTTTTAAGACTTGATGCACTCTTACTTTCTGCCTTTATCAGATTTGTGTAGGTACTTGAAAACTGACAGTTCTGAAAATTTATAGCAGAACCTATGGAAAGATCTCTATTGTGTTATGTTATGGTTCCAGGGCAGTTACTAGGATCTTTTTAAATCATGCACATTATAGAAAAGTACTGAAATTATTCTGTTCACCAATAACATTGTCTTTGTCCCAAATATATCTCTCTTCTTTCAAAATAAGGCTGATCATGGCTTCCCTCTTTAATTCTATTTCATTATGATATAATGGTAAGAAACAACCCCCACATAATTGTCACGGAACCCTGTCAAATATTCATGTTAGTATTGGTAAATTGAGAAATGTTACTCCCAAGAATAAGGGTGATTTTGGAGTAGAAGGGAGTGCTGAGCCCTTTCTCTATGTCCGCAGGCTGCTTCTCCCCGCCCCCAGTTCTAAACATCTGTTTCCAAGCCTAAATAAATGTGTACCTTAAATCTGGCAGAAGGAGAAAGCAGCTCTAGACACATTATGTCATGGAGTATCGACAGAAGGGCAGGACACCTGTCTCCTTTTCTACATCTCCATTACAAACCACTCACACATGCGGTGGTGTTTCTACAAACAAGCAAGAAAGGCTCTGAAAGCTCATTGGTAGTGAACATAAGAACATAAGAACATGAGAAGAGCTCTCCTGGATCAGGCCAAAGGCCCATCTAGTCCAGCTTCCTATATCTCACAGTGGCCCCACCAGATGCGTTTGGGAGCACATGAGACTAGATATCTGTCTCCTGATAGCACTCCCCTGCATCTGGCCCTTGAAGTACCCAGGTTTTAAGCCTGGAGATGATACATCTCCATCATGGTTTGTAACCTGTGATGGACTTTTCCTCCAGGAATCTGTCCAATCCCCTTTTGAAGGCATCCAGGCCAGATGCCATCACCACATCCTGTGGCGGGGAGTTCCACAGACTAACAACACGCTGGGGGAAAAATATTCTCTTTTGTCTGTTCTTACTCTCCCAGCCCACAATTTGAGTGTATGTCCCCTAGTTCTGGTATTTTGTGAGAGGGAGAAGAGCTTCCCTCTTTCCACTTTACTCATGCCCTGCATTATTTTGTATGTCTCAATCATATCCCGCCTCAGGCGCCCACAACTACAATCCCATCTTGTTAGCCTTGATTTGGTAAATAACATGCCACTTCGCCAATTTTCTTTACAGCTTGAAGATAACTTTGTCTTGGGTTCCTTGGGTTTGTGGTTAATTTAATCCTATTTAAAAAACAACATTATCGGATCTCCAGCTTCAGATTCTCTTTCTTCTCCATCCTATTTATAATTAATCACATTATATCCTTTTCTTTTGGTTGATTTGCAAGTGCCTGGAATCTCTAGATTTCAGCTCTGTGGAAAGTTCTCTTCATAGCCTGCCCATAAATGGGATTAATGGACTTTGCTAGCTGCCGGTCCTGTCTTATTTATTTATTTATTTATTTATTTATTTATTTATTTATTTATTTATTTATTTATTTATTTATTTATTTAGGAATTAGAAGAAGCTTCCTTTTTAAGGCTCCCCACCAAGGCCATCACTTGATTTTCCTGTTTTCTCCTGTTAATTTCGGAGCTTCCTTTAATTTATTTATTTTTTTCACTGTTTTATCACCATCTGGCTATATACCAGTCAGGAAGGGGTGATAATTTTGCTTCAGTTTTCTTTCTTTCTTTCTTTCTTTCTTTCTTTCTTTCTTTCTTTCTTTCTTTCTTTCTTTCTTTCTTTCTTTCTTCAAAAGTTTCCAAAATTTATAAATGTCAAATGTGAAATGAAGTGAAATCTTCCTGTCCTTAAAGGAGGAGAAGAATTTTGTGTAAATTCAGCTCTTGAGCAAATCTGGCTATATACCAGCCAGGAAGGGGTGAGCATTTTGCTTCAGTTCTTTCTTTTTCTTTCTTTCTTTCTTTCTTTCTTTCTTTCTTTCTTTCTTTCTTTCTTTCTTTCTTTCTTTCTTTCTTTCTTTCTTTCTTTCTTTCTTTATTCATTCATTCATTCATTCATTCATTCATTCATTCATTCATTCATTCAGAAGTTTCCAAAATTTACAAATGTCAAATGTGAAATGAAGTGAAATCTTCCTGTCCTTAAAGGAGAAGAATTTCGTGTAAGTTCAGCTCTTGAGCAAATTTCACAAAATACAAATGCAGGAGAAAGCACATCTAACCCTTATTCTTCCATAGAGCAAGGCATGGGATTGCTGCTTGACAAGAACCTCTTTCATTGGCTCCAAACACCAAGGAAAAAAATGCTCTGGAGCTATGCTGGTGTAGTGTTGTTATTCATAACCTGAACTATGATATACAAGGAGCTGATGAATAGAAATGAGAAGACTGGATGAAGGGGTCAATATCAGTCCATGCCATTCCCCCAAGGAATATTTTTCCACCAACCTGCAGTAGAAAAATGAAATGTGTGTGGAGGACTGATCAAATATATTTTTCTGTTAAGAGTGAGTGGAATTTGGTCTAACGCAATTGAAATCCAGTGACATCACCTACAGCCAAACATGGGGAATTATTTTTTTCCTACCCCTTCCCTCCTTCCCTGGATCCTAGTCTCCCTCAGGAACTATTTTGGTCCTGGAGAGCCTTTAGGGGCAGGACTGGGAAGTCACAAATGTCTGAAAATTCAACACTGCTGGTCCCAGTAGACATAGCAGCTTCAGAAATTGCAGTTATCACCCATTTAAGGTTCCCCATTTTACTAGAGTACTGTCTGGTGTTTGGTGCAATTAAAAAAATTTATCATTATCATTATTATTATTTAAGTCTCTCCACCCCATACTGCTGCCCTCCAAAGGGAAAGGATAGGAAAATTACCCAAATACAGCTGTGACTGATGGTGTCATCAGACTTAAGCAGTGTACCTTTATGTAACAGGATTCCAGGCAGCATTTTAATACTGTGCAGTGTTAAGATTTGGAAGTTGGCCTGCAGAATTAGGGAATTGTATTTCCTGTGCGTACTTTATGGAGCACTCAAATTGAATATGCGTTTAGGCGCTGCTGTCATTATTCCTGAGAGGAGCACATGGAAGTGAGGGTTTCAAAATACAGATGTGATCAGTTATTCAACCTCTGTGATTCTGCAAGTCTTTCCATCCGTGATTCCCCACCAGTACTTCCCACTGCTTGGCAACACTTCTGCATCTCTCAGTGTTGTTCTGGATGTTGAGTCATGGCAGCTGGACTTCTTTTCTCAAGAAAAGAAGTCCAGTTGCCGTGACTCAACTTCCAGATAAACTCACCTGGATGACTGAGAATCTTCACAGATTCTTAGTGCTGCCTCTGACCTTTCTTGTCACAACCTGCACAGGCAACATGTCATCATTACGTGCAGGGATTCTGGACATCCCACGCAGGTTGTCGTACTTTGTGAACTTTCCAGGCGAGCCCTGCGTAGGATTTATGGTGTTCCCTGTAGGTATTGCCCTAATTGTAAGTCTATCAAGGCTTGTCAATTCTTCCAAGGAAAAAAATATTTTTAAGAAATCCAGCAAGATTTTCCATGAAATCTATGGGGAGTGGGGGAGTCTTTACTAGAGAAATCTTGCTACACAGAGGAAGGAATGCCTCTCACCAACCCACGCTCTTGGTTTCTTTCCAAGAGATAGAGTCCAGGAGAGACACATTCCCCCTTTTAGGCTTCTAAATTGCTGCTTATCTTCTTTTGTTGACCTTGGTTCTAGTTTGATGGCGCCTGTACCAGCAGAAGAAACACTTTCCTACCCCGATAGTGCTCTTCATTTGGTTTTTCACTTCTTCCTTCATATCTAAGAGATAATAAAATATTTAGGAAGTCCAAGGTGCATCAGTTTATAGGGCTCTCTTTAGCACTGGGTGCATTCAAAATTCTGCTGGTGCAAATGCTGCCAAATGGTACATCATTTTATATGCTAATTACATGATGAATTGACCATATTGTGTTACTAAAGCAGTGAAATAGATATTGCATTCCTCCTCCCCCAAATTCCATGCACACATCCCAAGAAAAGTAGAAAACATTTTTTTATGGCTGGAAATGTTATCTATCTAGACTGCAGTTGATGAGTACATATTCTTCTATCTCTCACAAAATACCAGAACTGGGGGACATCCACTCAAATTGAGGGCTGGGAGAGTAAGAACAGACAAAAGAAAAAAAATTCACCCAGCACATTGTTTGTCTGTGGAACTCTCTGCCACAGGATGTGGTGATGGCATCTGGCCTGGATGCCTTCAAAAGGGGATTGGACAGATTCCTGGAGGAAAAGTCCATCACAGGTTACAAACCATGATGGAGATGTGTAATCGCCAGGCTTAAAACCGGGGTACTTCAAGGGCCAGATGCAGGGGAGTGGTATCAGGAGACAGATATCTAGTCTCGTTCTCTCCCAGATGCATCTGGTGGGGCCACGGTGAGATACAGGAAGCTGGACTAGATGGGCCTTTGGCCTGATCCAGCATGGCTCTTCCTATGTTCTTATGTGTTTGTGTAGATATTTATTAGTCAATTCAATCTAGTTCATAGAAATGCATAAGGGCAGCAACACAGATGCCACAGTTTTTGTTAGATTGGGTTTATTTTGGATTTTAATTTGTTGGGGGAAATTGTGTTTCAGTTTAGTATATTATTGTCAAATGCTCAGGGTAGTTCTTGTGGGTAGTATTCAACTATCAGGAATATATAAATAAATAAGCTTTATTTTTTTGTGGGGGCCCTCAGACCTTGCACCCTCATCTTGTGGAGTAGAGGGGAAAGGCTGATATCTAACCCAGCATTCCACTTCTTAGAGTCCTGAGTGACTTTTGTAACAGGCACCAAGGTAATGCCAATTTAAAGAGCACTGGATTCTTGAAGGCATCATTTTTTTGCCATGGTGGTGTTCGGAGATCGTGGTTTGGGGGATCCTGTTTGACAGCCTTTGACAAACCTGTGCACAGATGCACGGATGTTGTCTGTCTAACAACATCTGACAGACAAATGATTGTCCAACTGATGCCCGAGAGAGAGAGAACTAAGAAGATGCCAGATGGTGATATATAAGACAGAGAGTTGATCTGATAGAGGAAAAACTGGAACAAAAAGAGTTAACTGGCTTTGGAGATATATTGTAACTAAGAACTGACCAGTGTAGCAATTCCCTAACCCCCACCCCCAGTTGTAACTGAGAACATCTGATTTGAGATAGAGAAGGCTTATTTGTAAATGTAACCAGAAGCTTGAGAATGTACCAAGTACCAAGTAACCTGTGTGTGTGTGTGTGTGTGTGTGTGTGTGTGTGTGTGTGTGTCTGTCTGTCTGTCTGTCTGTCTGTCTGTCTGTCTGTCTGTCTGTCTGTCTGTCTGTTGCATTGTTACAATGGACCCCATGTCCATGGAGTTTTCTTGCAGGCATACTGGAGTGGTTTGCCAGTTCCTTCTCCAGGCGCCTCCAGCATCTGGTATTCTACTTAAATAATATAATAGATGGATGGATGGATGGATGGAAGGAAGGAAGGAACGAAGGAAGAAAGGAAGGAAGGAAGGAAGGAAGGCAGCTTCATGAATATATGATATACATAAACATCAAGTCTGGTATCCATAAACTGAATTCCCTTAATTGTGATTCAAAATATCCCTTCTGTCAGAATATCCCTTCTGGTTTAATCTTTTTGCCCTCTGGGTGACTCATTACTCATCCGGCTAGTCCTTTGTAACTATGTAAGATGGTGACCACAACATTTGTGCAGCTACTTTCACTTTCTTATCTGTGTTTTTACAGATGTCAGCATTTGGGTCTGATTTAGACATTTAAGTAAATCATGTGGTATTCCTGGAATTCCTGCTGATTGTAGGATTGTTTAAGAATTTAAGAATAACTCAGCTGGATATTGCTTCACAGTGGCTGACCAGGTGCCTGCAGGAAACTCAGAGGCTGTATATGTTCTCCAGAAAGAAAGAAGGGAGTAAAGACACACATGCGGTGAATGTTCATCTCTGTATCATTCCTGATATCAGTAATGGAAGGGATGAGGGTGGACTGAAACTTAATCAAGAAAAGACAGAGGTGCTCCTGGTCAGTCAAAGGCCGATGAAGAAACAGGGCTTCAGCCTGTGCTGGATGAGGTTACATTTCCTCTGAAGACACAGGTGCACAAATGTGTCACTTCACTACTGGACGCTATGGGTCCATCCCAGGATCATTTCTGTGCAAAGCACTTGTGCTGTCCCTGAAGTACAGCTCTTCCAGAAAGCTAAGCTAATTTAGCTAACGTTTATGTAGATTCTTTTCAGTCACGTCACTCCAAAGTGGCTTGATACTTTATTCTTCCATGTTGCCGCAGACCAGCCCCAGCTGTATAGTTTTGACGTTGGTCCTTTTACAGAAGTTATCTGATAAATCTAAGAGGGCTGTAAAGTGTTCAGAAAAATTGCTTTCATGAAAGAGAAAGTGTTTCCTCTCCCCGCCCCACCCATCCAGTTCCACTTCTCATGCTATTTTGTCACATCAATGAAAACAAAGTTCCAGAAGAGGTTTCTTCAAGTGCCGGATGGCACTTGATGATGGATTATTGTTTCAATGATTTTCTCTTTCTCTCAAAAGAGCAATCTGGTGAGCAAAACACTTAATGTAACTTGTGTGGAATATTTGTCACAGGACACTGGATCCTTGTGTCTTCTGCCCTGAAAAGGTTCCTCTTCCAGTGGAAATAACTCCCGTTATTGCAGGGGTGGGGACTTCCAGATGTTTTGGTCTGCATCTCCCAGAATTCTGAGCCTATATTGCCATTGATAAAGGACTGTGAGAGTTGCTGTCCAAAACATCTGGAGGGCAGATGGTTCCCCGTCCTCACCACTGCTTTACTGATGCACTGTATTTTATGCAAATACTATTCCTTGCACTGGTGATAAGAAGTGTGTGCATTGGGTGAGGGGGGGGAATAACATCCATACTAAAATAATAAATTGCTGAAAAGGATTACCCTGGAACCTTGCTCCCATGCGTGATAGCATAAGAAGACAACAATGGGCTCAAATTACAGGAAGCCAGATTTCAGTTGACTACCAGGAAAAAAAACATCCTTACTGGGGGTCCCAACCCTGAGGGAGGCCCGGAAACTCGTAACAAGGAGTAGGGCCTTCTCGGTGGTTGCTCCAAAGTTATGGAACCATCTACCCCCTGAAATTCGCCTGGCACCCTCGCTTCAAACTATTGAAGACCTGATTGTATAGAATGGCATTCCCTGATTCTTCAAACATTTTGTAAGGCACTATTTTTATCCACTTTTCTTCTCTCCCCCTTTTATCACTCTCTCACCATTTTAGCTTCATTTTAGTTTTTTGTTGATTTATGTATATTTTATTTTATGTACCTTATATTTTGGCTTTTAAGATGTATTCCCTTGTTTAATTGCTGTGCTATCACATGTTGTAAACCGCCCAGAGTAGTCCTGGGTCTAGATGGGCAATATAAAAGTCAAATAAATAAATACATAAATTACTGTTAGAGCAGTATGGCAGTGGAACCAATAACCTTGCGAGCCAGTGACTGCTTTAACACTGGAGACATTCATGAGAAATCTAGATTCAACCACCACCAGATAGTTTGATGTGTTTTCCTGCACTGAGCAGAGGTTTGGACTTGATGGACCTCTAGGCTCCTTCCAACTTCAGGATTCTGTGCTTCTATAATTGTATAAAATGCCCTGCATGGCCGTGGCTGGGGGCACGCCTCCTGCCTTGTATTACCAGCTGTAAAGAAGCAAAGCAAAAGTGTTCTGCTTATATACCGCCCCATACCACTGCAAGTAGTCTCTGGGCGGTTTACAATTGTTAATTACAGTGTGCAGGCTACCCATTGCCCCCCCCAGCAAGCTGGGTACTCATTTTACCGACCTCAGAAAGATGGAAGGCTGAGTGAACCTTGAGCCTGCTACCAGGGATTGAACCCAGGTCGTGAGCAGAGTTTTACCTGCAGTACAGGCATTTAACCACTGCGCCACGAGCACAGAGAATGAGCCGGACACTGGAATCCCCACCACTTACTGCTGAAAAAAATCATACCCATCTCTCTGTTGCCAGCGTGTACAGTTTCACCAGACCTTGTTCCGTGTGCTTTCTAGGCACCATGTGGTTAAGGACTAGACTAGGCACTCTCTTTCTAAATGAAATCTAGGTCCTGGGTACAGTGACCCCCCCCCACCTATTGTGGGGGTTAGGGAACCGAGCCAACCCGCGATAATTGAAAATCTGTGATATGTGGATGCAGGTCAGGTCAGGCCTTGGGGGTCTAGGTGGGGGCTCTTTTACTTACCCCCAGCCTGGTGCTGCCCCGAATGGGCCTGCAAACCGGAGTGACTTCCGGAAAACTGGAAGTGACTTCCGCACCACCAACAATCATTTCTGAGGCCACGGAGGGACTTTCTTCCCTTACCCCAGGGGGTCTTTTTTCATATACTGCGGTCCCGCAATATAGCGGGACTGCAGCATATGAACCGTGAAAGGGCGGGGGACCACTGTAGTGAATTCCGAGGCTCAACACAAACTGAGTTGGACGTGTGCGATTGTGGTGTCTCAACATAGCTGTACGGAATGGGGAAAAATATGTTTGTCTTTGCAAAGTAGCTAGATATACGATTTGAGTAAGGAGACACTGTATGAAGAGGGGACTTAAAAATAATAATAAACGTTAGCAGTTAAGAGATTAATAAAATGGCTTGGGGAAATGAAGCCACAAAATTCCAGTCTTCACATTTGAACTGACACAGTGCAAAGGATACCTCTCTTTTCTTTTTTTCCTTTCCTTTCCTTTCCTTGTTTTTCTTTTTTGGCTCCTAGGACTTCACAGCCCTGCCTATGAGATCATCCCACTACATTTCCCTGCCAGAGAAGGATTAATCTACATAACTTTTCTTTGGTTAGTATTTGACAGAAGCGCTGCGGGAAATGAGAGAGCAATACTTCAATGTCTCTGCTGCCTACACGCTCTTTCAACTCGGTGCACTGTTTTTAGTGCTTAATCCATTCAACATTATGCTCCAACTTTAATTAGAAACATCTACGCTGATTGCAGAAAATTGCTGTGAATTTAAGCTTTTTAGATAGATCCTCTGACATGCCAACAACATACGGGGTGTTGTGTTTCACTCACAAGTTTTTTTCTTTCTTCCTTCCTTTTTAGTAAGAAGTGAAATTCAGACCTGTAGATGTACATAAATATGTAGCTTTGTTTCAAATCTGCCATATGTGAGGTAGATCAGTTTCGCACTGAAATGTAAAAATATGTAAGAAGAAAAGACAGTAGTCTCCTGATTTTTTTTTCCTGATTGGTTGATATCTCCCCCCCCCCTAATACCAAGATAGGGAGTTCTGCTTTAGTTAGATGAATTACATGAGAAAGTAAACTTTGGAAGGTTCCCCTTGGACAACTTTTCTGTTGTTTAACTCATGTGACCTGCTGTCAACACTGCAGCTGTTGAACTTCCTGAGCCTTGTCATCCTAAATCTGTTCAGTGTCATAACTACAGCATGTTGGGATTTGAACAAAACAAACCTCCCAAAATCGGAAAGAATCATTCCTTTGAAGGCCCACAGTTTGTTCTCAGATTGTTCATAAATCAAGAACTAATGCTAGTGAAAAGATTCATGCCGTAGCTCACTTATTCACACAATAATCTTCTGGTCTTGTAAGCAATGTTACTCTTAGATATCTAGGGTTGGTAGTGTATTGTTTAGTTTAGGTTTTTTTTAACTCCTTTTACTCGTCTGTTGAATCATAGAATCAGAATCATAGAGTTTGAAGAGACCTCAAGGGCCATCCAGCCCAACCCCCTGCCATGCAGGAACCCCATCACAATATTTCCAACAGATGGCCATCCAGCCTCTGCTTAAAAACCTCCAAAGAAGGAGAGTCCAGCACCCTCCTTCGTGGCAGCATATTCCACTGTCGAACAGCTCTAACCGTCAGGACATTCTTCTTGATATTCAAATGGAATCTCTTTTCCTATACAGTGGTACCTTGTATAAAGGAATTAATTTGTTCCAAATGAAATTATGTTACGCAAATTTTCCTTTATACAAATTTCCCATAGGAATGCATTGAAAAGAGAGTGATCCCATTTTTATGTTGTACAGATTCGCCCCATAGGCGATTCTGTTAAGCAAATTTCCCCTAACTCTGGAATTGTTTATGTTGTACAAATTTTATGTTATACAAACCATTTGTTATACAAGGGTCCACTGTAGTTTGAAACCATTGCCCCGAGTCCTAGTCTCTGAAGCCATGGAAAACAAACCTGTTGACCTCTTCAATCTGACATCCTTTCAAATATTTAAACATACAGTAGCTACCTGCAGCCTTCTTTTTGAAAGGCTAAACATTCCCAGTTCCCTAAGCCGTTCCTCATATTGAAAAGTGAGGAGGAGGAGAAAAATACATTCTTCTTTTATCTGATCCAGTGGTCAAAGCCAGTCTTTCTCAACCTTTTTTTGGCCACAGCCATAAATACAATATGAAAGAAACATAAGCCAAACAAGGATTGCAAAGTCACACAACAAACCTACTAAGTGGTGTATGAAAAATTGTGTCCAGTCAGTGACCCCCTTCAAATGTGATGGGGAGAAGGTCCCCCATTGCCCCCCCCATTGAGAATAGCTAGTCCTGAATACGATTCTTGAAAAAACAGGTTTTCAGGGGGCGGTAGGTTCCATAGATGAGGGGTGACCACTGAGAAGGCCTAGTTTTTAGTTGTTAGTTTTCCGACCTCCCTCGGGGTCAGAACCATCAATTGCCTGACCTGGAAAGAACAATTATTGGTGAAAGAAGTCACTCTGACCAATACTGAGGTCCTAAACACAATATAAAGTGCTGTTCTAATCCATTAAGCCCTAAACAGATTGGGTCCAAACTATTTCAAGACCTGCATCCATTTTTATGAACCCGCTAGGATGTTAAGATGTTAAGCCACCTTGGGTCCTTTTCCAAGGAAGAGGACATAAAAATATTCAAAATAAATAAATAAATAAATAAATAAATAAATAAATAAATAAATAAATAAATAAAATCACAAGGAGAGGTCTTTCTCTCAATCACACCACCTTCACAGGTGTGTTGCTCCCAGACTCTGGAACTCATTCCCCCAGCAGGCCAACTTGACTCCGTGTTTTCTGTTCTTCTACAAGCAGTCTAAGGCTGCTTTTACACGACCCCTAAAAACCGCTGCAAAATGCTCACAGATGTGGAGCATAAAATTGTTTTCCCACCAGCAGCGTACTTTAAAAAAAAATAAAGTACGACCACACCTACTTAAGCACGCCCCAGCGCATTTTACAAGTACCTGCTCTGGAGGAGGTAAAATCCTTGTTGCTGTTCCTTGTTGCTGTTTTAAAGCATTGCATGCCTGGCCCTCCTCCACTTTTTGTTTGTTTTTGTTGGGTCCCCCCCTTTAACAGACAGGAATCCTAACAGGCTGGAACAATTAGCTGCTGCCTATGGCAGGTGGAGGTGACCCTGCATTTTCTCTCTCTCCCCTCACCACAGACAGAAGCAAGAGAATCAGAGTGCGGGAGGTGGGAACACAGGAAGCAGAACAAAAACCACGTGGGGGGGGATCTGCATTTAAGTTGCCATCGGATGTTAGGGATCGTGTAAAAGCAGCCTAAGACCTTTATACAGTATTTCCCCTACGGACAAGTTGCCTGAGTGGGGTTTTTAAGTGGATGGTTGGGCCTTACAGTTTAGGACCATGTTATCTGTCAGAACAGCTCGTCCCAAAATGTAATGCCTGGATTACATGTTCATCTCAGGCAAGCAGGCTAACGTAGGGTGCTGGTGCCGGAAGTAGCCTGGAAGGCGATGACAAGGAGTCGGTGCTTTTCTGCAATTGCCACCCAGTTGTGGAATAAGCTGCCTGCTGAAATTTGATTTGCCCTCTTGCTGCAGATATTTAAAAGACGATTGAAAACCTGTTGTTTTTTTCCAGACTACCTTTCCCCCAACCAGGCGGATAATGGCTGACACACTATTAACCTATTGTTTAATTTCACCTCTATCTTTGCTTTGCTAGTCTGTTTCTTTGATGTCTTTGTACCTTCCTAGGCCCTAAACCTAACCCTGGTGGGTTTCCTTGGCCAAGTGGGGTTTTGAACTGGTTTCTAGAGTCCTAGCCCATCACTGAATCCTTTGCACCACAATGGCTGCACCTCTTGACATATGCCTTGTAAAATGAAAAGACAGCCAGGAAGCCTGCAAATTTCTGCTCTCGCCTTGCCATTCACAGTGCATTTCTAGGCCAAAATCCATTTGCTAACACAGCTAGAGTACACCCATTGAATCAGTTGTGGAATGTTAATAGTTAATTATATCCCAGTACAGAGTTAATAGAATCAGTGGATGTAATCTAGTTGGGTCTCGGCAGCTGGTAATCACCAGTGTAAGCATTGATCACTGCCCAGAATAGTGATTTTGCTAGATGGTGCCGGATAGAAGGTTAATAAATAAATAAATAAATAAATAAATAAATAAATAAATAAATAAATAAATAAATAAATAAATAAATAAATAAATAATCTCATTTCATTGAGCTGTATGTCCTTATGACCTTTCAGCTGACTGATGTTTTTTGACTTAACATCCTCTCATATGTTTTGTTTTGTTCTTTAAATTTAACACGCCCTTGTAAATCTCAGTTTGGAATCAGCAGTGAGATATTTGTCTGTCCCTCCTCAAATAATTTATAACGTGTATCATAAAATGGTTGTTGATTGTTTCAGAATTGAGAACATAACTTTTGTATGGCAGAAAGGGAAGTGGTGAAAGCAGGGACCAAGTAGCTAGAGTTGGGTGATAATTATGTGTTTGCTAATGAGCGTGATAAAATGTGGGAAACATGGAGCTTCCTTGGATCCGAACTCCCTTTCCACTGACAGAGGGTGATGAGGTAAACTCAAAAAAGTCATAAAAGCGGATCTACCTTATGACTTCATAGAGAGGGGATTAGTCCAACAACAACAACAGACCAGGTTGGACACAGGTCAGGGTCAGGCCAGTTAAGAACATAAGAAGAGCCATGCTGGATCAGGCCAAAGGCCCATCTAGTCCAGCTTCCTGTATCTCACAGTGGGCCCACCAAATGCCTCTGGGAGTGCACAAGACTAGATATCTGTCTCCTGATACCACTCCCCTGCATCTGGCCCTTGAAGTACCATGGGTTTAAGCCTGGAGAATACACAACTCCATCATGGTCTGTAACCTGTGATGGACTTTTCCTACAGGAATCTGTCCAATCGTCTTTTGAAGGCATCCAGGTCAGATGCCATCACCACCTCCTGTGGCAGGAAGTTCCACAGACTAACACACTGGTTAAAAATATTTTATTTTGTCTTTTCTCACTTTCCCAACCCTCAATTTGAGTGGGTGTCCCCCAGTTCTGGTATTTTGTGAGAGGGAGAAGAGCGTCCCTCTATGACTTATTATTTTATTTTTATTAGTGGCCTATAAAGGTATCCCCTATAGCCAAGTCTTACGTTAGTAACATAATGTTGCAACTGATTCACTGGGACCTTTCTGTTTGTGAGTGGCAAATGGAAAACCACACCTTTTTCAATCCTGGAACTCTGGGTGCCCAGGATCAAAACATCTGATTCACTGAAAACATTCAGCTGTACTGGAGTCATACCTGTCATGTGTCCCGTATTAGGTGGGATTTCCCGTTTTTACAGCTCTTTCCTGGCCTCTTACCGGGTGATCCTTTTCCCCGGAAATGTCCCTATTTTTACACTGGGCAGTGGCAGGCATTCAGATTCCGGCCGGGGCTGCTGTGCCTCCATAATGTATGCTGCTGATGATGGGATCCTGAGAAAGACAGCTTCTTCAGAGTCCCTGCCCCGCTGCCCCAGCAGCAGCAGCAGCTTATGTCGCGGAGGGGGAACAGCCGGCCAGCATCAGCAGCCCCGTCCGGAATCTGGCCTGGCCCCCATTTTTGGGAAGCATTCAGCTTGAGGGCGAGTTGGGGTGGCTTCTGCATCTGCTCCCCACTTGTGCCACAGGAGCCACGGCCCACAGCACAAGCTATCACAGCCTTCCCGGGGGGAGCCACTGCTGCCCAGAAATGCCCAACAAAGTGCGAGCCCCTGGTTCCTCCCGAGTGGAAGAGCCTCGGAGGAGCTTCAGGCTGTCTCCAGCTCCCCCCCTCCTTTCCCTTCTCCTGCCAGGGAAACAGAGAAGGCGGTGGTGAAGTGGGAAGCCATGGTGCGCGAGCCATGAGGCCTTTGCTCCTCTCACAGGGAGGGGAGGGGAGACCCAAGCAACTCCTCTGAGCTCCTGCCTGTCCGTAGAAGCCGAGAGAGGGCTCGCAAGTGTTACCATGGCCGTCTCTGTGGTCCCCTCTCAGCCCCAGGGATGGTAGTTGAGGGCCAGAAAGTTCAGTCACCCCCCCTCCCAACATTGCTGTCCTCGGTCACCTCAGGTGCCCGGTTCTTTGAGCTCGGGCTGCCTCTGGGAGGATGACTGAGCACTGCTGACTGGGTGGGTGCATGGGGGAGAGGAGCCGGCCGGATGCTGGTGGGGGGAGCGGGAGGAGGCATGTGCATGCACGTGGATATTTAGGTTTGTGTTTTTGTGTGTGTGCGTGTGCACAAACATTACACTTCCCATCCCAACCACCACTGGATAAAACTTGACAGCTATGATGAGTTGGGAGCATCTGACTCTCTCCATATGTTGTTAGAGTCTAGCTTCCATGATGCTTCCTTATTGCTGCGTTTTTTGAGATGGCAGTTGCAGTGGAGCTATAAATCTGGAGAGGCACAAGAAAAATGTTTGTCAAATGGAGAGGTAATAGGAAAACAGGAAATGGTTTGCAGTTTACACACCTCAGAGCAGGAGGAATCTTCTGGGAATAAATGTAATATATATATAATTTTAAAGGAAATGATAAAGTATTGTGACTGGAACCATCCATTTAAAAGGGATTAGACCACCATCATAAACACTATGAAAATTGTTACATTAGTCATACCCAGTGCTACGAAGGGAGGGGGTGGATGAATGATGAAGGAGGGGGTGTATTTATGTAAAGGGCAAGATCACTTCCTTCTGTAGTCATGCATTGTGAAACAGCAGATTTACAAGTTCCTAAAAAATAGGGTGCCTGTACTTTTAACAGGTGAATGAAAGGGTTTTTGTCTGGTTCTGCCTTAAGAAACTTCTCTTTGTGCAGACATTGCAAAAACCATACCAAACCGGTATACATATTTTGACTATGGGAGTCAACTTGGTAGATACTATTGAGAAATAAGAGTTATTAAGGAGGGATTTATTGCTGGGGGAATACCTTCTGTTCTCACCTTTTGTGTATTTAATTAATTTGTTTGTTTGTTTGTTTGTTTCATTTTTATACCACCCATCTTCCAATATGGAACTCTGGGTGGTTTACAAGATTAAAAAAACCAATACAATATAATACAACAAGATGGATCAAAGGGCAGAGACAGACAGAGAGAGAGAGAGAGAGAGAGAGAGAGAGAGAGAGAGAAATAAATTAAAATTAAATAAAAGTTAAATTAAATTAAATTAAATTAGGTCACCATATGCCTCCCTGAAAAGCAAAGTTTTTTTCTGAAGGCGGGCAGGGACTGTGCAAGGCGCAGCTCACTCGGAAGATGGTTCCATAATGAGGGGCCCACAACAGAGAAGGTGCGGTTGCACGCGGCCGCCCTCCGAACCTCCCTGGGAGTGGCCACCCTGAGTGAGCGTGCCTGCGACATTTGAGTGGGCCTGACCTCAGATGACCTCAGTTTTTGGTTTCTTCCTTTTTTCCTGTGAATCTGCCTATGAATTGTATCATTTGTATACTGTGGCACATTACAATGAGTAACAAACTTCATTTTAATGGCCTTATTTGTTTTCCACATATAACCAAGCTCATTGTGGCAGTTTCCTTTTGCTTAAAACCCCTAAAATGTATTGGGATGTTGAGCATTGTAAAAAAAAATGTCTGTGAGTTGTGAGCAACATACAGTATAAACCTTGGCATTTTTTAAATTATTTGTAACTTTGTCTCTTGAAATTAAGAGGAAGATGATGTGTAGCTCTCTGTTCACAAGTGTTCCTATGTTACACTCAGTACATGTATACACACATCATTATAATATGTTATACACATTGTAAAGTAATACCTTGGTTTACAAACATAATCTATTCTGGAAACATGCTTGTATATCAAAGTAAATTTCTCCATAAGATATAAGGGAAACTCAGATGATTTGTTCTGGGGACCCACAGACCGCATGGTGTACACACAAAATGCCAACACTCACAAAAGAAATTGGCTACAAGTCCATATCCACACCATGGTTTAGGTACCTGGCTGCAGAATCTGCTCTGCTTGGGACTAACAACTGGATTTTACACTGCATTTTTAATGTGATGATAATATACAGTGGTACCTTGTATAAAGGAATTAATTCATTCCAAATGAAATTATGTTAAGCAAATTTTCCTTTATACAAATTCCCGTAGGAATGCATTGAAAATGGAGTAATTCCATTTTTAAGTTGTACGGATTTTCCCCATAGGCGATTATGTTAAGCAAATTTTCCCTATCTGTTTTTACCCTGTTGATACTCCTGGACCTCTCAGCGGCTTTCGACACCATCGACCATGGTGTCCTTCTGGATAGGCTGGCCAGGTTGGGAGTTGGAGGCACCGCTTTGCGGTGGTTCCGATCCTTCCTGGCTGACCGTGTCCAGAAGGTGGTGCTGGGGGATAGTAGCTCTGCCCCTTGGTGTTTACGTCATGGGGTTCCACAGGGCTCAATACTATCCCCCATGCTGTTTAACATCTACATGGAACCGCTGGGAGAGGTCATCAGGAGGTTTGGGCTGAGGAGTCAGCAATATGCTGATGATACTCAGCTCTACCTCTCGTTCTCCACCAATCCAGGTGAGGCGGTTTCTGTTCTGAACTCGTGTCTGGGCCAGATAATGGACTGGATGAGGGTTAATAAATTGAAACTCAATCCAGACAAGACGGAAGTGCTGTTATCAGACAGGCTAGAGGGCCACTTCCCTGTTCTGGATGGGGTTGCACTCCCCCTAAGGGACAATTGGGGTGCTCCTGGACCCCGGTCTAACTCTGGAAGCCCATGTGGACTCGGTGGCCAGGGGTGCCTTTCTCCAGCTGCGGAATATATACCAGCTGCGCCCTACCTAGATGAACGGAGCCTCATGACAGTTACACATGCACTGGTAACATCCCGTATAGATTACTGTAATGCATTTTTAATGGGGCTGCCTCTGAAGACGGTTCGGCGATTGCAACTGGTTCAGAATCGTGCGGCACGGCTGGTGAGTGGTAGGGCCACCAAGGAACACATCACGCCGATTCTGTATAACCTTCACTGGTTACCAGTTGCTGCCCGAGCCCAATTCAAAGTGCTTGTTTTGACATATAAAGCCCTAAACGGCTTAGGACCTAGATACCTGAAGGACCGCCTCCTTCCATATGAACCTACCCGGCAATTAAGATCTAGTCAGGGAGCCCTCCTGAAAGAGCCATCCCTTAAGGAGGTGAAGGGGATGGCTTGCAGGAATAGGGCTTTTTCAGCAACTGCCCCCAGACTATGGAATACCCTCCCATATGAGACTCGCCTGGCACCGACGTTGCTAACATTTCGGCGCCAGGTAAAAACCTCCTATTCCAAAAGTTTTTTAACTAATGATTGTGGGCCCTGATGGCAATTTTAGTGGTGTGTTTTTAATGTATCGTATTTATTGCATCTACATGTTTTATTGTTCTAATTTTATTGTATTTGATGTTTTAACTGTTTATTCTTATTGTGAGCCGCCCAGAGACCTTTGGGTAGTGGGCGGCATACAAGCTAAATAAATAAATAAATAAATAAATAAATAAATAAATAAATAAATATCTCCGGAATTTTTTTATGTTGTACAGATTTTATGTTATACAAGCTGTTTGTTATACAAGGGTCCACTGTAATGCATTTTGTAGTCCTATACACACATGACTAGCCACCCCATGACTAGAAATGGTTTGAAAAATAAGAAAGAATGTTGAAAAGAAATTAAATATAAGTATAAAAAATTAAAACCCTAACCTGCACTCTCTTTTGGAAACCTTCCTGGCTGGTGCAAGGGAGACCTCTATTCCTCTCTCCTCCCCCTGCATTCTGCCTGTTACAGAGTGTTCCAGACTATCACCCAAAATTCAGCAGGGAGAGGGAGAGAAAGCTACCATTGGCTCACTTGTGATCATGTGATCACCATTGGCTCACTTGTGATCATGTGATCAGCTCCAGTGCTCATATTGCAAGACATTGCTAGTTGATCAAAGCAACATTTAGAATAAATGTTTGCTCATCTTGCAAAACACTCATATACCAAGGTACTCATAAACCAAGGTATTACTGTACAGCTATTTACTCAGTCTTTGAAAGACTCTTTCCCTATTCTCTTTCTGGGAATTGTTGTCTGGAGGGGGGGGGGAACCCAACCCAAAAAAACCAACAAACTTTTTGCTCATACATGAATGTTGAGTCTAGGAATCTAAAACATTACTTTTATATTCTTACACACAAATGTAAGAAACCACAGGTGTTTTTCTCCTTTGAAGCAACACAATATTTTTTGCTGATATCAATAAAAGCATTCATTGAGAAATCATACTGTTTATTTTATATAGATATGAAAAATATGCTTTCACAAAAGCAGCTGAGATGTTTTGATACTTCTCTCTGTTTGTATGTATGTTCTAACATGTACACACACAGATACACACACACAAACAATCAAATCATTATTAAGTTCAATGGCTCCTACGCCTAGAGAAGTTGTAATTTTACCTCCCCTGTCGATGTTCGGTTCCGTGCATGCAGATACCCCCCTTGGATATTTCCAGGCGTTTGTGGCTGACGTTTCTGCAAAAATTAAAGTGTTATGGATTAAAGTGTAATGTGGTTTCAGTCCAATTTCATTCTGACCATGAAATATTCAGGATCTGTCACATAGACCTTGAAAACAGGTGCATGTTGTGATTCCCTGTGGCAAGTTAGAGTTGCCTCCAGGAGTTCAAATTACTGTACGCTGGAAAACTCACTTCATTGCTTTCTCAACTAACCACATGTAGACTGACCGATAATGTTTCCTTTCAGCTGATAACTTTAGGGGATTTCTTTGTGGGGCTGTCCCATTTTTTGTTGTGGATACCTATGATTTCTGCCATCGGTTATATTGTCCCACTTACCTTTGTGCAGAACTGTATGCTCCGTGTGTGTGTGTGTGTGTGTGTGTGTGTGTGTGTGTGTGTGTGTGTGTGTGTGTGTGTGTGTGTGTGTGTGTGTGTGTGTGTGTGTGTGTGTGTGTGTACAAAGGAGGGACACATCTTGGGAGTTTAAGGGAAATGGGTTTATTAGATTACAAACAAATCTTTCCAATTCCCTTTCTGCCCCAGCAATCTGTGGTCTTCTTCAGGGACCATAATCTAGTAATGCCTCTGTGAGATCTCTTTTGAAGTGTTTCCCACTTCTACTAAACTGGATTGCTGTACTATGAAGTTTATTGTTTAAGGCTCCTTCCTTCCTTCCTTCCTTCCTTCCTTCCTTCCTTCCTTCCTTCCTTCCTTCCTTCCTTCCTTCCTTCCTTCCGATTCAGTTTTAGGAAGGAGAATGGAAATGATGGTATGGTCATAATATTTTCAAAAAGTGTGTATGTGTGTGTTGTGTCGTTACAATCGTGACTGACTCTTCGTGACCCCATATCCATGGAGTTTTCTTGGAAGGAATACTGGAGTGGTTTGCCAGTTCCTACTCCAGGTGCCTACAGCACCTGGTATTCCCTGGTGGTCGCCCATCCAAGTACTAACCAGGGCCAACCCTGCTTAGCTTCCGAAATCAAGCGAGATTGGATGTGCTTAGGGCATCTAGCCAGCTATATTCAAAAACAATATATGGTAATAATTTGTAACACATAACTTACAAATTCATGTCTTTATTATTTATATGAACCATGATTAAACGGGGGCATCTCTGCCTAAATTTCATGGATACCCTGGTCAGTCACCAGCTGTCTAGGATGTGATCCCTTTAACTCAGCCATTAGGAACCTTCTCTATATGTCAGTTGCCAGAATTTATCAGCCTATGTTCATAGTAACTGTAGTGTAAGCCTACTAGAGGGCCACGCATTCTCTACCTTGACAGTGTTGGAAGTGTATGCGTGACTTGTCATTAACAGAGAGGCAGCTATCCTGTGTCTCTGAAGACTGCAGACTTTCTGTGACATCACAGCTACTTAGCCAATGGCTGTGGTTGGGTGGAATAATTTAAGTAGAGATGGGCACGAGTCAAAAAAATGGTGTTTTGTTTGTCGTTTGTCATTTAGGGGGTCCGTTTCAGTTTGTTTTCATTTTTCGTGAATTTTTTGCAAAAAATTTCGTTTTCGTTTCGTTACGTAAAGAAACAAAAAAAAACAAAAATGAAAAATTGCTGTTTCGTTAGCATTCATTACAGTTCAATGTATTTGCCGCAACAAAAATGAAACGCACAACAAAATTTCTGTTGTTTCGTTTCGTTTCGTTATGTAACGAAATGAAAAAACGAAAACGAAAACGAAAAATTGCTCGTTTCGTGCCCATCTCTACTTTTAAGTGACAGCCATTTGACTGCCAGGGTTGGAGAGGTCGATTTGTTTTGCATTCAGCATGTAAAGCTTTATGGAACAGGCATGTGAGAGGGCGCAGATTTGTGAACGAAGCCCATATGTGGAACAGAAGCAATTTCTCTGTAGTTATCTGAGAGCAATGTGAGGCCTAGGGTAGTGGATGCCATTTCTTCCTAGCCCTGCTGTAGCCCTTAGTAATAGTGAGTGATGGCCCTTGTGCTCTGATGCCTCAATCTAATTTCACAAAAGAAACACCCGTGCCGTAAGCATCCTTGTCCATAGGTCATGACTCAGGGGGAAGCAGCTTGCCAGTTTCTGAAGGGTTGTTTCAAGGAGAAAAGCAAAAAATGCTTTGTTGGGGGAAAACTGGGACACAGGCTTCTTGTGAGAGAGTATACATCCCTCAAGTTCCCTGAACCTATTTGAGGACTCTCTTTGACTCTTTCTACCAACACAGTTGGTCTGTGAGCAAACACTGCCCCTTCCCCTGCTTCCACAGAGCTTTTGTGATGGATGCTATGCCATTGATGCCTGCTCAGAAGAATTGAGGTCATGGGTGATATTGTGGATTACTGCAGCTAGAATTACAATTCAAGGTGTGGGCATGGCAGAGAATAAAGCACATACCAGGAGAGGCAAGGCAGTGTGCCATGCAAAGGAAACCTGTCAAATAATGTCATAAAAAATAAGAAGAGCCCTGCTGGTCAGGCCAAAGGCCCATCTAATCCAGCTTCCTGTATCTCACAGTGGTCCCACCAGATGCCTCTGAGAGCGCCTGAGACCACTAGTGGCCTGTCTTCTGATGCCACTCCTCTGCGTCTGGCATTTTGAGGTACCCTCCACATAAGCTTGGAGATAACACATAACCCCATCATGGTTTGTAACCTGTGATGGACTTTTCCTTCAGAAATCACTCCAATCCCCTTTTCAAGTCACCACCTCCTGCGGCAAGGAGTTTCACAGACTAAGAACATGCTGGGTAAAGAAATATTTTCTTTTGTCTGTTCTCACTCTCCCGGCCCTTAATTTGATTGAAACAACCTTGTAAATAAACCCGTCACGTATGTAGTCAGACGACTAGCCCACTGGGGGTTGACTGAGTTGGGCCAGAGGCTGCTCTTCTGTGGGGCTGGGGGGCAGAGGAAAGGTAATTGCCCTAACTCTCCTCCAGCAGCTGGCTCACTCAGTCAAACACAATCTCATGCACACTCCTGAGGAAAAAGGAGTACAAGGCTCCTATGGTAACAGATGACTTATGGCGCTTGCTACCAGTTGTGACTCTATGAGATTTAATTTGGCCTTGCTTCCTTTCTGAAGGCCTCTCATGGTATCTCATGTCTACAGTTGGGTTGTATCTTCTCAGCACTGCTGAGTTTTCTGCAGTTGGAAGCCACTTCCTCTTGCATTTTTCATGAATCTCTTGATTGGCTTTCAGGTTTCACCCAGTGAAGAGATCAATGACTGGTGGGAGAAACTGAAACAGACATCTAGGAAGATATAGCTGGATCAATGACTGGGGTGGGGTGCGCTGGGCTCCTTCAATGATAGTTCTTTTACTTTCTTCAGTAAAAGTAGCTCCTTTTCCTGGTTGGAGGACTCAGGAAGTTGGGGTGAAAAAAGTAAGTTTTCCAAGCTCTAACCCAGGCATGTCCAAACTTTGGGCTTCCTGATGTTTTGGAACACAACTCCCAGAATTCCAAGCCTGTATTTCCAATGGCAAAGGACTGTGGGAGCTGTGGTCCAAAACATCTGGAGGGCCAAAATTTGGACATGCCTACTGTAACCTTACGTTGCAGCATTTGAGTAAGGTGGGAACATCCTCAGATCCATAAGGCCATTCAGGAGCTGAACTCTCTCTGAAGGACTTCAACACCTCCCTGGTTCACCAATTCCACACAGGTGTTGTTTCTGTGATAGTTAAAGATGGTCCAGTATTTTCAGACCAGCTTTATTTCATCCTTCGTATCACTGGGGTGGTAGTGGTGGTGGTGGTGGAGGAGGAGGAGGAGGAGGAACATGCTGTGCTCTGAATCAGTGGTTTCCAACCTTGGGTCCATAGATGTTCCTGGACTAAAACACTCAGAAGGTTTCACTACTAGGTGGGCTGTCCAGGATTTATGGGGGTTGTAACCCAAGAATGTATAGAGAATGACTGTGCATGACCAAAATAAAAGCATCAGGACTCAAGAGAGCACCAAGGAGAGTTCCTGGGGTGACTTTTCACTAACATGGTCTCAGGATGGATTGAAGCCTCTCATGTCAAAGAACACAATTCCCCTCTCATACACCACCACTTCCTACAACATGGGAAATATTAAAGCAGGAATGGGCACTGGCTGAGATGCTGTGGGCTACACACACCCTATTTTCACACGCCCCAGTTCAACACAGGTCATTCCTTTTTCCCCCTGCCCCCCCAAAAGAAAAACCTAGAAGGGACATTGAGAGGAAGGCCATGCTATGGGCAGAGGGATACAACATCACCTGGCCTCAACTTTCTAGTCTAGGACTTCTTCAGCTGTCCAAGGTCACAGGCCATCACTGGCACACCAGCATAAAAATTGGACATCTGTGTGTTTCAATGGAAATAATGCAACAGAACCAAACAGATTTATGGAGGACTACGTGTAAAGGTAGTATAGGGTGGATGAAGGCTTTTCTGTCCATTCCTATTGATGGTATCTCACAAATATAACCATCACTCAAAGGAAGTGGTATTCTGTATCGTTTGGATCCCTCTTTTTAACTTCTCAATTAACCCATCAAATTTGATTCCTAAATAATGGATAGATATTCCTAAATATGTATAGATATCACTGCTTTAGACAATGACGTGTCTTGTCACATTATCTGGGAGTTGTGTCATGGCAACAGGACTTCTTTTCTTGTGCAATCAAAATATTTCGTTCCACATCCAGGTGGCTTCATCACTCTGAAGCTGCTTGGATGAGTACTGAAACATTTTGATCCCACAAGAAAAGAAGTCAAGTTGCCATGACTCAGCTCCAACATAATCGTACCTGGGTGACCAAGAATCGCCACAGACATCTTGTCGTATTGTGTCTCATCAGTAAAAGCACATTTGGGATCTAGCTTTTTAGCATATCTGATGAGGTAGAATATGGCCCATGTTGCCAGTCCGTGTTGACAAGAGATTAAAGCTACATTGTCCATCATGGAACCTTATCCAGGTTTTGATGACTACACCTCTCTCATCATTCTCACTCCTAGCATGTGTTGACTGAGGATGATGGAAAAGGTTGTTGACATATCAGGAGTGCAGGGTGTTGTAGAAGTTTGTTACAGAGGAACTTGGTTTTCTATGCTTTGCATTTAGTACAGGATGGACTATGCCTTTGCATCCGAGCACCGAGTTTGCAACCTGTTTTTATCATAGACCAATCTTTCCATGGATGTTGAAAGATGGATGCAAGCCAGTTAAAAGAGTCATCTTTAATTTGAATTAAGTAGTCCAGGGTGGGTCCCCTTCAACTTTTGGGGGGAAACTCTGCACCTCAGTTTTACTGCGTTGCTAAAAACCCAACATCTGTTGCCATGCCATCCTTTGTTCATAAATTAAATGTGAGATTTTGGTGTGTTTTTTCTTACTGCTTGGAAATCTGTATGTGTTCCCATATGCTTTTTAATAACGTGCATATGCATTTACGCACTTTTCTTAATATGTCCATTTTCTACTCATGTACCTCATTGGCTAAAGAATGTTTGTATATTTCAGTCATACATATTTTAACTTTTCCAACAATTTCATTTGCTTTTACATTTTTGATATAAACACATCATTTTTCTAGCATCTATGAAATGCATGGCAACCCCTGTAAATGTTTTTCAGTTGACAATGATGTGGGCTTTATCTCACAGTTGGGTCTTGGGAGGTGCCAAATGGGTTCATTTCAGTGAGAATCTCAAAGCTCCCAGAATTTTTTCATTTACTATGCAAAAAGTGACAGTTACAACCAACTGGCTTCTTCCAAGTAATTGCATTTCCCAGTATTATCACATTGTGATGGTAACTCAGTAGGAGATAACATCACTCTACTCATAATGTAAGTGCAACTTTTATTTTTATAGCTACAAGGCTGGAAGAGGAATGTCACATGGTTCAACTGCTGCCTTGTGCTATGTTGTGACTCTTGCTACAGCCATGAGAGTGGAGAAGAGAATCGGTAGGGCTGCTGGGAGCCATAGTCCAAAGAACTCCCAGCAAACGCTAGGGTCTACAGCCTTGCTAAGTGGGGATGTTGGGAACTATCGTCCCCCAGAGTGAAGTTCCTAAGCCACAAAAAGTCATCTGAACTCCATCTGCCAAGCCATCAATTTTCAAAGAAAGCTGACTTCCTGTTTAGTCATTTCGATTTTATTTGGAGGCAGTGATGGTAAGTTAGAAGAGGAAAGAGGAAGAAGGGTACAGAGACAAATTACTGTGAACCTTGTCAAACATTTAACTGAAACAGCAAAAAAAAATCTCTTGTTTATAAATCTAATGCCTCTGGCTCTTTACCATGCACACAAGAAGGCTGCAGCAACCGTAGCTATGTGGTTTGCACCGGTTGCAGATTTGCAAGTCATTTCCATAAGAATTCTCAAGGCCGCATCACTGGGATATATATCTTGCCTGCTTTGTAGGCACAGATAAATTTTTTGACCATTTTTCATCCTTGCCTGCAGTGATGGGAGAAAAATGGGTTCTCCTTAACCAGAGGGATTGCCTCAATGACTAAGAGGGATGGACCACTGGACCAATAAGCTATACCACCTTTGTTCCATTGTTCCTATGCTTACTAGGCTGTTGTGTATGTATGGGATGCAACAAGTAGGGGATTGTGGATGATCTGGAAATAATTCATAGAATCATAGAATCATAGAGTTGGAAGAGACCTCAAGGGCCATCTAGTCCAACCCCCTGCCATGCAGGAACCCCCATCACAATATTTCCGACAGATGGCCATCCAGCCTCTGCTTAAAAACCTCCAAAGAAGGAGACTCAACCACCCTCCGTGGCAGCATATTCCACTGCCGAATAGCTCTAACTGTCATGAAGTTCTTCCTAATGTTCAAATGGAATCTCTTTTCCTGTAGTTTGAAACCATTTCCCCGAGTCCTAGTCTCTGAAGCCATGGAAAACAAACCTGTTCCCTCTTCAATATGACATCCTTTCAAATATTTAAAGAGAGCTATCATATCCCCTCTCAGTCTTCTTTTTGAAAGGCTAAACATTCCCAGTTCCCTAAGCCGTTCCTCATAAGACATTTCCTCCAGACCCTCAACCATCCTGGTAGCTCTCCTCTGCACCCGCTCGAGGTTGTCAACATCCTTTTCAAATTGAGGCGCACAGAACTGGACACAGTACTCCAGGTGGGGTCTGACAAGAGCAGAATAGAGTGGTACTATCACTTCTCTTGATCTGGACACTCTGGTTCTGTTGATACAACCAAGAATTGCATTGGCTTTCCTGGCCGCCGCATCACACTGCTGACTCATGTTCAATTTATGGTCCGCCAAGACTCCCAGATCAAGTTCACCAGAAAGACATTTTGTGGCTTAGTTTGCACATCTGGTTAATGGCTGATAACATCCGGTTGCTTCCCCCAATGGGCAAAACCTTGCAGTTAGCCATGCCTATATATCATACAGCATTATACAGTCCCAAACTTGACCCTACAGTCTGAGGATCCTGCTGGGCTTTCCCACCAATCCTCCCCCATGTCTGAGTTCACTTGAGGCACTGCAGAATGTGTACCGTTTCGTTCCCCATAAGTCATAAATGTCACTGGTAACACGCACTGTGTTACCCAACTAGCAGCAGAGTTTATTTTCCCTCCGCTTTCCTGTGGCCTTGAAAGCCTCCGTGGTTCATTTTACAGCATCCGCTCTGACCATGTGCAGTTCATTAACCGAAGATGTGTTGTACACTCCACCCTGGTCCCACATTTGGAGTATCTCTGTGTTTCACAGCTAAAGCAAGCTTGAAAACACTGTAACTGGCATGGCTGCATTTGATCCCTGGAATCTGTAGTATAGGGAGGGGCTTGGAATCCACACCTGTAAGTTGTTGGGGTTGCAATAAAGCACGCTAGCAAAAAAAGTCTAACTGCTTCACCAAACTAAAAGTAGTTTGTAGGATGCAACCATGCAGTTCAAGTCCTCCCAAACTGCTAGGACCCCAGTATCCAATGATGCATTAACCATTGAATCAGTTATCCAGGTTTGGCAGAGGAAAAAAATAAATAATTCAGCAGCCACAAAGCAAGCTACTGTCACAAACAGCAGCTAGAAACCAAGCTACTGCCCTAAAACACCCTCTGTAAAGCAAGCTACTGTTGCAAAACAGCAGCTATAAAGCAAGCTACTGTCACAAAACAGCAGCTGGAAAGCAAGCTACTGTCGCAAAACAGCAACCATGAAGCAAGCTACTGTCATAAAACAGCAGCCGTGAAGCAAGCTACTGTCGCAATACAGGAACTGTAAAGCAAGCTACTGTCACAAAACAGCAACCATAAAGCAGGCTACTGTTGCAAAACAGCAGGGTTTTTTTGGGGGGGGTGGCGTTCTCTCTATCCATGGCTTTTGTTATTCATGGGAAGGCCTGGAACCGATCCCCAGCCAATACTGGGGTCCTACTACAGTGCAAATATACTCTGTTGGCTTCTTTCATCAGCTGGGAGGATGCCTCTTGTGATTATTGTTATGTGCCATCAAAATACCTCCCAGTCATGGTGATCTTTAGAACGAGCATTTGTACAGACTATGGAATTTTGTACGAAATGGGCCATTTTGCCCAGAAATTGTCTATTTATGGGAAGAGGTAAATTTTGTGCAGATCATCATTCTTAGCAGTGTAAGAAATGAGTTGAGAGAGCCTGAAAATTACTAACCATCCTTATCAGCAACGAGAAGAAGACCACAGGTCCCTATTTTCATGTGCAAAGATAAGACAGGAGGGTTGAGGATTGATATCTGTGGTGTATCATGTAATAAGAACTCAAAATAAACATTTACATTTCATCACTGTCACACATTCTGATTACTAGGAACAAGATAAAGCAATCAAGGCCCTAACATGATCAAAATAAACTCATCAGACTCCCACTCACCCAAATGATGATTATGCATTTTAACCGTTCTATTGTTCTATTTGTTTTGAATCATTTTACTGTTTAATCCGATTTCCAGTAATGCTTTGGCCTCTTGAGGGTTTTGCGCTGTTGTTGTTGAGAGTGAAAGCGAGGGATAGAGTTGAAAATGAAATACGTATTTAATTAGAAAATAAATCTGTGCACTCAGAACATTTTCAAACAGAGGACTCATCACGCAAACAATTAGAAGGTGTCATGGAGCTATTTTGTACTTTTCATCTTAATAGATTTTCCATGGTGAGCAAAAGGATGGAAGAGGCAGTGGAAAAACGAGGTTTATGGGTGGAAGATGGTATCAATTACAGAAGGATCCTTCTCCCTTCCAGGGAAATTCATTGAGCGAGGTCATGCGAGGGCATGAGGAAATGTTATGTTTGAAGCCCCCATAGGTTCAAGACTCTGGTAGCTTCTGTACCAAGAGAGGATGTAGAAGGAATAGGTCAGTGGTGATGAACCTTCAGCACTCCAGATTTGAAAGCATCCTCACATATTGCATTACTGTTTGGTATGCTGGATTGACAGCTGCTGACAGGAAGACACTACAGAGGGTGGTAAGCACAGCTCAATATATCATGGGCTGTCCCCTGAGTGCACTGGACAACATCGCTAGGGATCGTTGCCTCAGGAGGGTTGAAAAAATTCTTAAGGATGATTCACACCCTGGTCAGCACCTCTTTACCTTGTTACCATCAGGCAGAAGATACCGTAGTATAGCCTGCCGCACCAACAGACTGAAGAACAGTTTTTATCCATGGGCTGTCAGACTGCTGAATGGGAAATAATCCCAGGACAAGTATAGAAGAACTGACCTGTGGGCTGGTGCATTCTGTGTCAAGTACACAGGGTGCAATTAGACTGAGTGGTTGCTAGTGGGATGGGGGTGGGATGGGGGTGGGGGTGGGAAAGCGAGACTCAGCCAATTTCATTGTGCACATGTTGTACATTGACAATAAAAATATTTATTATTATTATTATTATTATTATTATTATTATTATTATTATTATTATTATTATTATTATTATTATTATTATTATTATTATTATTATTAGAGATGGGCACGAAATGAACAATTTTTCATTTCTGTTTTCGTTTTTTCATTTCGTTACGTAACAAAATGACAAACGAATTTTGTCTCTGAAATGAAACGAAATGAACAGAAACACTGGAAATTTTGTCGTGCGTTTCGTTTCCGTTACTGCAATATTAGTGAATTGCTTAAAATCCTTTTAAAAAATCACAAAAAATGAAATAAATGGTAACGAAATGGTAATGAAACGAGCTCAAACAAAAACGATTTTTTCAGAAATTTGCGAAAAATGGAAACAAACCGAAACGGACCCTCCAAACGACAAACGACAAATGAAATGCAATTTTTTGATTCGTGCCCATCTCTTTTATTATTATTATTATTATTATTATTATTATTATTATTATTATTATTATTATTATTATTATTATTATTATTATTGTTGTTGTTGTTGTTGTTGTTGTTGTTGTTGTTGTTACCACAACTCCCAGAATTCCAAGCCTGTGTTGCTTGGAAGGACTGTGGGAGGTGTGTTCCAAAACATCTGGAGTGCCAAAGGTTTGCCATCACTGCAAGAGGTTAAAATAAAGCAAACCTTGAAAAGGTGAAGAGTCTTCCTCTCTTTCTTGACAGCAAAAAGCAGCGAAAACTTGAGGGGAACATGTAGTGTTGTGTGGAACAGCACCATCTGGTGGCACCCAGTGTGCAACACTGCAGGAGTATCAACTCCCTCTTTTTCAGTGATTTATGGACCAACACTGTTTGTCAAGTTGGCCCTTTTCTTTGTTGTGAAAAGATAGATAGTTCAAAAGCAGAAGTCCTCTACGTAAAGAGCTGAGAAAATCATCCTAACACACTGGGTCCCCCCCCTTCTCTCCCATCCTTTTAAAGCAAATCTTCATGCCAAGGGTTGTTTGTTTTATTTCAAAACCTGTGTTTATTTTTGGATGTCCTAGTTTGTGGTGTTTTAACAATGCTTGGGCTGCTTAGTTGTCCGAAGGCATTTGGGGGAGAGAGAGGCATGGAGGCTCTTGAGAATATCGCCTTTCCCCCCAATAAATCAGGAAAAGAGATTATTATCATGTTTTTTTTTTAGTAACTTGATTAATACTTAGTCTGTAAATGGTGCCACTTGATTTTTTTTTTGGGGGGGGGTGAGAGAGCCATAAAGTTGTCCAGAGTCTGCTGGGGATTCAAAGTGAGTTGTGAGCTCTAAAAGTGGCACAATTATCCATTATCAGAGATTGAGGTGTTGCATAGGCAGCCCATCATTTTAGCAATGAAAAAAATTCTGCTTCCTCCTATTCCACGTACAGAAAGAGAAGTGGCTGGCAGTTGAATTGTTTATCAGCATTTGCTGTAGGGGAACCTCCTTCATTGCACCCGAGGAAGCTGGATAGAGGAACAGACAGATGATGTTACTAAAGCCCCAAATGGCTTTGGGCCAAGGCTGGACAGTAATATCACCAGAACATAAGAACATAAGAAGAGCCATGCTGGATCAAGCCAAAGGCCCATCTAGTCCAGCCTCCTGTATCTCACAGTGGCCCCCACCAGATGCATCTGGAAGTACATGAGACTAGATGTCTGTCTCCTGATACCACTCCCCTGCTCAGGGGAGGACTTTCTCTCGGTCCCATCACCCTCACTGGTGCACCTATTTTATTTATTATTTATTTGTATAGCTTGTATGCTGCCCACTACCCAAAGGTCTCTGGGCTGCTCACAATCAAAATAAACAATTCAGACAATTAAAACATCAAAATTGCAATAAAATTAAAACAATAAAATATTTAAATACAATAAATACAATATATTAAAATACTACACTAAAATTACCATCAGGACCCACAATAATCAGTTAAAAAACGTCTGGAACAGGAATGTTTTTTTCCTGGTGCCAGAATGTCATCAACGTTGGCGCCAGGCGGGTCTCACTTGGGAGGGCATTCCATAATCTGGGGGGCAGCAGCCGAAAAGGCCCTGTTCCTACGAGCCATCCCTTTCGTCTCCTTGAGGGATGGCTCTTTCAGGAAGGCCCCCTGGCTAGATCTTCATTGCCAGGTAGGTTCATATGGAAGGAGGCAGTCCTTCAGGTATCTAGGTCCTAAGCCATTTAGAGCTTTATATGTCAAAAGAAGCACTTTGAATTGGGCTTAGGGGGTACATGAGAGAGGGCCTTCTCTGTAGTTGCCCCAGATTTTGGGACTCCCACTGAAGGCCAAGCTAGCCCCATCTCTGCTGTCCTTCCACGGGGCAGGTACAGACCTTTCTCAGTAGGCAGGCTTAAATGACTGGTAGTTTGAGAAGAGGTTTGGACTGTCGTGCTCTGGTTTAATGTATTTTAATTTATCTTAGTACTATTTTACTATAATACTTGTTTAATTTCTTTTTCTAGTACAGTATTTGTAGTCCTCATGCTTTTAGCTTTTAAATATTCTTTTATGCTGCAATCCGCCTTGGGTCCTTTCATGGAGAAAGGCAGGAGAGAAATATTTTAAATGGATAAAAAATAAATCATGTCACAACTCTCACCTCCCAACAGGTGCCATATTGATATTTAGAAAGAAAGAAAAAAAGAAAAAAAGAAAGACAAAAGAAAAGAAAAGAAAAGAAAAAAGAAAAGAAAAGAAAAAGTGTTCTACTTATATACCGCCTCATAGCACTTCAAGGTGGTTTACAGTTTTTTAATTACAGTATGCAGGCTACACATTGGCCCCACCCCACTCCCAGCAAGCTGGGTACTCATTTTACTGACCTCGGAAGGATGGAAGGCTGAGTCAACAACCATGAGCCGGCTACCTGAGAATGAACCCTAGGTCGTGAGCACAGAAAGAGATACAAAGAAATACAACATTGGGACCTGTTTTTTTTCAAAAAAGAGCACCAGGTTTTAAATCACTCTAGAACACACACACACACACACACACACACACACACACACACACACACACACACACACACACACACACACACACACACACACACACACACACACACACACACACACACACACACACAAAGAGGCAAGGCAGAGAGAGCATTCCCACAAAAAAAAAAGTTATAAAAGCCAAAGCTCACAGGGAGAGAAACATACATTCTGGTAGCCTAGCTCTGAATCATGTAAGTGTTTGTAGGTTGTGGCCAACACTTTGAATGGAACCAAGAAATATACTGGCAGCCAATGAACAAAGGAGGGATACATAGAATCATAGAAGAATGGAGGTGGACATTGAATCCAACTCCCCGAGCTCCATGCAGGAATCCAGATCAATACAGATCTGACGGATGGTTGTCCAAGGTTCTCTTGAATGTCTCCAGTGTTGAAGTGTTCACCACCACCACCTCCTGAGGTCATTGGTTGCATTTTCACGCATTTCTATTACAAATATGTTTTTCCTGATAGTCAGCCTAAATCTGCCTTCCTGTAGCTTTGTTACATGTCCTACACTCTGGGGTTATCAGGAACAGACCCTGCCCATTCTCTTTATGATTGTCAGCTTCCCTGTCTCTAAGCCTGGTCAGCAATCTGGCAGTAGCATCTTTAAGTTCCCTGTGGGGATAAAGGCAGCAGATTAATAATGTAACTAATAAATAAATAAATAAAATTCTGAATGCTGAAGTTTCCAAATAATCTCCAAAGGCAGCACAGCAATTTGGCAGTAGCATCTTTAAGTTCCCTGTGGGGATAAAGGCAGCAGATTAATAATGTAACTAATAAATAAATAAATAAAATTCTGAACCACCTGAAGTTTCCAAATAATCTCCAAAGGCAGCACCATGTTGAGTGCAAGGCAGTAATCAGTCTGGGATGTACCTAATTCCCATGTGTTTTCATGCATTTTATTTAATGGGCTTCTCTTTCTGCACACTTACTAAGTTACGCCACTTTTTTCATTTTCCCAATTTCAAGATAGACTGCGTTATATCCATCAGATGCATTTCAGCCCTTCAAATTTCAGGATATATATCCATGGTTTTATGGGTACAGTGGTACCTTGTATAAAGGAGTTAATTCGTTCCAAATGAAATCCTGTTAAGCAAATTTTCCTTTGTACAAATTTCCCATAGGAACGCATTGAAAATTTGCAACCATTTTTCTGTTGTATGGATTCACCCCATAGGCAGTTTTCCCCTATCTCCAGAAATGTTTTCCTTTAAGCGGATTTTCTGTTAAACAAACCCCTTGTTATTCAAGGATCCACTGTACCTTGTTTCTGATGGGGAGGTGGGGAAACTCACACATGTTTGGATTCTCGAGACAAAGTGCAGTTCTACTTACCCAGGAACTTCAATAATGCTACCTTGGTTTATTTATTTATTTATTTGTTTATTTAATTGTTTGTTTGTTTGTTTGTTTATTAAATTTATATATTGATCCATCTAGCTGCATGGCTACTCTGGGCGGTTTACAAACTGAACAGAAATCAAACCATAAACAGTAAAATACAAGATAACAGAGAAGCTCAGGTTTATAAATAAAAACACTATAACTAGTAAACAATATATAACAACAGATCCTAATGGAACCCTTTGCCATCCTTACCCGCACCCCTTTTTTAGTGTGCTGATTCAAGCTGCCAGTGGCTCCTCGGTGTCCGTATCAGCATGAATTGAAATTGTATTACTATTCCCGCACAAATCTCTTTCTCCTGTTTTAGGCTTCCATCTGCTGTAAGAACCAATTCAAGTTCAAAATAGAGATAGTTGCTATTGTTCTCCCCCCCCATCCCCACTCATCTCTGTTTCAATCCCCTAATTTCTAACCATCTGGATTTTAAGAATGGAAACATCTATAATGGAAACAAAAGGGCAGATTCTCAAACAGGGAATCACGCCGAACTCAATGTATAATTGAAAGGAAAATGAAGCCCCGTTATAGAACGTGTAATTCCTTCCATCTGCCACATTCAAATAAAAGGGAAATAGTGTTGTTGTTTTTTTAAAGACCACTCTCTTTTTCTGTTTTGTTTTTTTCAAGTTAAATGGTTTTAGGGTTTGTTTGTTTTTGGCTTTGCCTTTCGTCTCCACATCTCAGATTACACGTTAAGAATTCAGGAAAGCAATTAATTTGCAGCCCAGCAGAAAATTCATAGCTCTTGAAGATACGTGTTTTTCATTAAATTGGCAAATGTCAGAGGCTTCTTGAATGTGAAGAAAAAGTCATACAGGAATGTACCTGTAGACATGGATATACATACCTATACATAAGTGCATCCATTCTAGTTGTAGAAGTCTGTGTGCTGAGGTCCAAAATAAGGACGTTCTAAGTTTTGGTACAGATACACACACACACACACACACAGAGAGTGAGAGAGAGAGAGAGAGAGAGAGAGAGAGAGAGAGAGAGAGAGAGAGAGAGAGAGAGATGTACATAGTACAGTACATTCACTTATCTGTGGTCTAAAAATGTTATGCATAGCATGATGGCCAGTTCTAGTAATGCATGTTTTTTTAAAAAAATTCTGGGTTCTCCCCCCACACATACTATATACAGTGGTCCTTGTATAAAGGAATTAATTCTTTCCAAATGAAGTTATGTTAAGCAAATTTTCCTTTATACAAATTCCCCATAAGAATGCATTGAAAATTGAGTAATTCCAGTTTTATGTTGTACGGATTTTCCCCATGGGTGATTCTGTTAAGCAAATTTTCCCTATCTTCAGAATTTTTATGTTGTACAAATTTTATGTTATACAAGCTGTTTGTTATACGAGGGTCCATTGTATTTAGCATTCACTATTATACACAGATTTCAGTATCTACCCCACCCCCCGAAACCATTTTCTCATTTACAGTACAATAAAAATCCAGTGAAGTCTTCCCGCTGCCCTGTGATTGTAGAAGGGCCACCTCATTCCTTGCCCTTCCATAAAAGCCCCCAAACTTTCCCTTCTCTGCTTGTGAGGTAGGACAGATTTAGAAAGATAGGCTGGCCCAAGGCCCAGTCAAACACTCAAGCCACTGTGCTACAATACAGTAAGGGGGAGGGGCTGTAGCCATTATGAAATACAAATGCAAGATTGTTGTTGTTGTTGTTACGTTTATATACCGCCCATCTGGCAGAAAGCCACTCTGGGTAGTTTACAACATAAAACAAACTGATTACAAAATACAGATACAAAAATATAATAAAAAGCAAAAATATTACAAATGAAAACATAACTTAAACAACAACATTCATTAAAAATCAAAGGTATATAAGATAAGCTAATGGTGGATGTGATTAGATCACTAAATCAATAAGGCTACTATTACTACAATACCTTAATGATAGCTTTCTGCAGATAGATAGATAGATAGATAGATAGATAGATAGATAGATAGATAGATAGATAGATAGATAGATAGATAGATAGATAGATAGATAGATAGATATCCAGGAGGTTTGCTGATGTTTGTCCTTTGGCCAGCCACTATTTCTCTGGCCTTATAAATGGTAATGCTTTTGTAAGGAGAAAAGGAACTCCTTCTGTGCCTGCCTCTTTGCAGAAGCGGCAGGAAACAAACTAGTCAGCCCTTGAAACCAAATTGAAATTGTAACGGAATAGTTTCCATCCAACGTCGCCGTTCAGTTCGACACCAGTCACAGCAAATGATGGAAGAGTTTTTGAGAGGTTGGCGCCCAGCATGGGGAAAGGGAGAGGGAGTCAGATCCCCAGAGCATCTTTGGGTGGCTGTGAAGAAGGCAGTATCTTTTATTTTCTGAAGAGGATCTGCTTGGATAATTTTCTCCCAACAAATGTGTGGGACTCACGTTCCCTTCTTCCACTCCCGCCGACCCCACCTCCCAACCTTTGGCTGGAAATCCGTGTCGAAACTCCACAGTGCAGGGTCTAAAATAACCCGCTGTTTTCCCAAGAAACTGCCAGCATGGTGCTACTCAGGGCTTGTTGGACATTAAAGAAGTGGAAGGGAAGACAGTGGGGGGGCGAGAGGAGGAGAGGAGGGGAGCTGTGTTTACTTTTAATTTTGTTTTAAGACTCTTGGCCAGGGAGTTCGTGATGTGAGTTGGAAACTCAATCAAATCATGATTTATTGTTGGCCTGTTAATTCTATATAAAATCCAAAGACAAGCCAGACACAGCTGCCGGCCTGTTCCTCAGTGTTCGCTTTGCATGTCAATATCCTTCTAGTTCAGCTTATCCTGCTCTCTTCTTGCCTTGTCTTGCTTGTGCTTTGTGGCCAGTAGGAACGTTTGATTGATAGATTGTATGGAAAAGTCTGTGATAGAGATGGGCAGGAAATGAACAAGTTTTCATTTTCATTTTCATTTTTCATTTCATTACGCAACGAAATGACAAATGAATTTTGTCTCTAAAATAAAACAAAATGAACAGAAACACCAGAAAATTTGTCGTGTGTTTCGTTTTCGTTACGGCAATACAGTGAACTGCTTTAAATGCTAAAAAAATAAAAATTGAAATAAATGGTAACGAAACGGTAACAAAATGAAAAAAAACAAAAACAATTTTTGCAAAAATTTGCGAAAAACAGAAATGAAACAAAACGGACCCCCTAAACGAAAAATGACAAATGAAATGCCATTTTTTTATTCGTGCCCATCTCTAGTCTGTGATATCAGTGGTTACTTGCCAGGCACCCTGGCAAGCTCCTATTGACTTGAAAAGGGGCAATAAATCATTACATGGGTGGATTTGTCCACAAGTAGTACAAGTGGATTTATCCACAAGTAGTACAAGTGGTAGCTGAAGTTCTGTCAAGACCAGGCTGAATGTTTACAATTAATGTTTACAAGTGGATGGAGTGTTTGTGTAGAACGTTCTAGTGTACTTCTTTCCAACATGTGTTTTGTTGTTGTTGTTGTTCATGATTTCCTCTACTAGACTATTTTATGCATTTTATTTACACGTGCAAACAGCATCACCAAAATTCAAAAGCATAAATATTGCTATGTAACTGCATTCCATTTGTTCAGGGGAGTTCTACCAGTTTGGATTAAAATGTGAACCAACATTATTTTCACTGGTCTTTAAGAGGAATAAATTGATTTTTCAAAAGGGAATGTTAGCTGTAAGGCAGGGCTCAGTTTTGGCTTTCTGCATGTGGAATCCCTTTTGCCAGAGTCTTAAATGATGACAACATTCCCTATATTCTTGCAATTAACTCCTAAAACCTGGCTGTCAACCAAAGCATTTAGGCCTCTGATGCCCTAAGCACATCCGATCTCGCCTGATTTCGGAAGCTAAGCAGGATTGGCCCTGGTTAGTACTTGGATGGGCGTCCAGCAGGGAATACCAGGTGCTATAGGCATCTGGAGTAGGAACTGGCAAGCCACTCCAGTACGCCTGCCAAGAAAACTCCATGGACATGGAGTCATGAAGAGTCAGACACGACTGTATTGATGCAACACACACACACATATGCCCTCGATTAGTGGTTCCCAACCTTGGGTCTCCAGATGTTCTTGGATGACAATTTCCAAAAGTCCTGGACCACACAACTAGTGGTGAAGGATTCTGGGAGTTTTATTTCAAGAACATCTGAGGGGGCAAGGTTGGGAATCTCTGCATAGCTTAGTTTGTGAGTGACTAGTTGCAGGTTATATTTTATACTTTGAAAAGCCTAGGTTGTTTTAAAGTCTTTCAGTCATTGTTTTAAAGAGCTTAATCATTTCAGGTGGTTTTATTAATTGAGTGCTGGCATGACATCTACTAATGCAGCAGAGTTTTTAAATACTTTAAATAATTAAATTGAACTCTATAGTCAGTTCCTGGAGGTTTCATAGATTAGAAAGAAAACAGTAAGATGATGCATAGTTCATCTGTGTTCCCCATATGTTCCTCATGCTTCTCTAATTCTCTAATCCTGTTAATTGCTGTGTGTGTGTGTCCCCTTTAATTAATAAACAAGGAGAATGCTGAGATTTGTAATATATTGACTATGTTTGATGCCTGGCTGGAAAACATGTGTGTGTGTGTCTGGGTCTGTATCTGTGTGAACATGCATTATAAGTCAGAGAGGGGAAACTTCTTAAAAAGAGAAGAATGAGTACAAACATCTTAAAAGCAGAAGAATTTAAGAACGGTGTTGGATCACACCAAGCTTCTGTATAATCCACCAGTCTGCTCATGCCGTGGCCAGTCCAACTTTCACAACCAGTGAATGCAACTGTATCCCCTGTATTACTACATCTTTTGGCAGAGTATTCTACAAATTAATTGTGTTCTATGTGAAGACGTTGGTATCGTTCACCCTAAAACTCCCCCCATTGTGCTTCAGTGGATGGCCCCACGTTACACTATTATTAGAAGTTCTGTACACCTATTCTGCTTTCTCCACCTCACATTAAACACTTTCCATGTGCATGGATGTGTCTTTGCTTTGTGCTAACAAATTTCTGGTTTCTCCCCTTCCAGTCTTCAGGCACCAGTATTACAGTTGATATTGCTGTCATGGGAGAAGCCCATGGACTCATCACAGACCTTCTGGCTGATCCCTCCTTGCCCCCCAATGTCTGCACCTCCCTGCGAGCAGTCAGCAACCTGCTCAACACACAGTTAACCTTCCAAGCTATTCATAAGCCAAGAGTCAACCCATTGGCATCCTTCAATGAGAATTATACATGCTCAGATTCAGAGGAATGCACAGAGAAGGGAGAGAAGCTTATTTCCAAGGTATGTATCTGCTTTTCAGGAGGACCACACATATGGTAGCACCTCAGCCTCTTCTGGTATGGCTTGCCACTCTGAACAAGCATGTCCAAACTGGTATGGCTTGCCACTCTGAGCAGGCATGTCCAAACTTTGGCCCTCCTGATGTTTTGGACCACAATTCCCAGAATTCTAACCTGAGATTGCCAATGGCAAAAGACTGTGGGAGTTTCAGTCCAAACCATCTGGAGGTCCAAAGTTTGGACATGCCTTCCTTAGACATTGTGTGAAGAGGACATCTTAAGCTGAGCATTGTCGCTGTTCAAAAGGCACTACCTAAGTTGTATTGGTTAACTGCTGATTGTGTCAGTGGTGTCCTTTTGGTTGCTTTGTTGGTATTTTTGGTGTGGACAATCCTCTTCCTTTATGAGCAGTACAGACTTTTGTACTGGGAAAGAAAAAATGATGAAGCAAACAGCTTCTGCTCTAGGGAAGTTTTGGCCTGATGGATATATGCGTTATTACTCAAACTTAAAGGAAAATCAGGGGAGAGAACATAGTTATTGATCCAGCAAAATAAAGTGAAATAGCAGGGATCACAACCAACTGTGACCATCACAGTGCCTGGTTAGGGAGTGATTATTTTGGCTTGATAAACGATGACTTACTCAACATGACTTACTCATTTGTGTGCCTGCTTGTTTCCAAACAAGAATGTATCCTGGTCCCTTCATTTGTTGGGAACACTTAAAATATGATATCCAAGTTCAGATGTTATGGGAAAACCTGATATAAGAATCCATACAAATAGAGGACCAGAGAAGGAAGGATGAAACTGGCAGATACACAGCTTATTTCTGGAACTGTAAACCATGGTTTGGACTTAATCATGATTCAGACTGATACCTGATTCAGCTGTGATTACCTCAGACTAATAAACCATGGTTTATGGATAAGCTATGGTTTGTAACACCAGAATCATTGCTTACTTTCTGTAACACCCCCAGTAATTCAATCAGTAGCTGGATTAATGCTATTTAGCAGTAGGTAGGCAGGTGAGCAACGTGTCATGGATCTTCCCTTTTCCAATGAGATTTTGCTGTTGGTTTCATTGGTTATGATGATGGTGATGATGATAATGATGATGATGAAGAAGAAGAAGAAGAAAGAAGAAGAAGAAGAAGAATTCAATTTATGTACAGCCCATCTGGCAGAAAGCCACAACGGTGCATAGCCTCCTCAAACTGGAGAGGAAACCAGAAGAATTCAGGCCAAGAATAAATTTTAAGCACGAATAATGATTTTGAGAATAGGGATGGAAGGTGTTGTAATTGAACATGATCACTGTCTTCTTTCCAGCGCATCCGGAAAAGCCTGCCTCCGGGTCTTTTGCGGCGGGTGTCATCCACATGGACAACCACCACCTCTGCCACAGGTTTGCCCACTTTGGAGCCTGCCCCGGTGCGAAGAGACCGGAGTGCCAGCATCAAGCTTCATGACACTTCATCATCCAGGTGAAGAAATCCTTATAGAGTTTTTGAGATTATCAAAAGCTTGTTGGCTCTAAATGTAAATGGAGAAACTTAGAGTGCTTTTTTTTTTTGTATTTATAATTTTATTGGGTTTTTTAGGGGGGTAAAAAGGAAAAGGGAAAAAAGGGGAGGGATAGAGTTTAAAATTTACATTGAATATATCAAGCAAAATAAAAAGAAAGTAGTATAACATATTGATAGATTGCCAAATATTATCACAGTACTAATAAGTTTGTTACTACTTGCCATCTTTTCCGAGAGATCCAGTCTCCTTTTTTTAGCCGGAAGTATCGATTTTGATGCATTCTCTTAGGAGGTAAAATTCTTCTCTGTTGCGTTTTTGTTTGCGGATTTTAAAATATTGCAGCAACAATTACATGGTGAAGTACATATCTCTGATCATATGAAATATTTATATTTACTATATTTTAAAAAAGTTCTGTCTAAACTCTATCTTAATTTTCAGACAGAGAAATAGTTTTACCATTTTCCAATATGCCTTTGCCTCTTTACATGGGCATATGATGTCCCAGAGTCATATTTACATTTCCAACATTTGGGTGAGCAATTATTGCCTTGGATAGGAAGGTGGAGATGCCATCTATAGAACATCTTATAACAGCAGAAAGGAAATAGATTTAAAAATTTTAACTGTATTCCACAGAGAGTCCCATTTGTTTAGATGAATAGAATAACCAAAGTTTTCTGCCCACCTTATCATATTGTCTTTGACCAGTGTAAATCATTTTTTCATTTAACATAGTGTAAAATTTCTCAGTTTAGAGTCACCAGAGGGTATTTTATCATGGAGTATCAGTGGGTTGAATCCCCCTCTTTGGTGAGGTTTTGAAGTGTGAATGTATTTGTTGATACTTCCACCAGTCTAAATTATATCCTTCTGATATTGGAAGATTTCAATGAGAGGTCATCGTTCAGAAGGTGTCTATAAGTTGCACAGGTTTCCACTATGGGGACTATAAACCACCAGATTCACTAGCCCAAAATTTTTTTTTAATCGATTTTTTAACTAGGAGCTTATCCAATGTTTTTTGAAGAAGTAGGTAAGTTACCTTTGTACCACAAATAATAATGCCAGCCCTTGTCTAGGCCATAACTCTCAATCTGCAAAATTTTGTTTGTCATCAAAATCCAATCTTTAATCCAGGTCATGGCAGCAGCCTTATAATATAATACTAAATTGAAGGGCAAAGCCACCAGTTTTGGTTTATCACTAGATAACATTTTTAATCCTTGCTTTTTCTTTTGTGAGAACTTTTTCCAGATCTGAATGATCTTAAAATTAGGACTTAGGCATTCAAATGCAGTTTGGGTAGAACATTCATTTTAGCTGTCCTTTATTAAAAAATAGGGGGCTTTGATTGTTTTATAACATTAACATAATTATCAGTAAAGAGTTACAGCGGTTAGATACAAAGCTTGGGAAAGTGCTCACAGATGCGGAGCAGCGGACTTAAAAAAACTGACCACACCCTCTTAAGCACGACCCAGCGCATGTTAGAAGTACATGGTCTCGAGGAGGTAAAATCCTTGTTGCTCTTCCTATGCGGATTTTAAAGCATTGCATGCCTGGCCCTCCTCCACCTTCTGTTTGTTTTGTTGTTGTTTCCCCCTCTTTTAACAGACAGGAATCCCTAACAGGGCTTACTGTCCTGCTGCAATTAGCTGTTGCCGATGGAAGGTGGAGGTTAGCCCTCACAGCAGACAGAAGCAATAGAATCAGAGTGCGGGAGGGTGGGAACAGTGCAACCAGGACAAAAACCACATGATCTCTGGTCGGGGGGATCCACATTTAAGTTGCCAGCGGATTTTAGGGGTCGTGTGAAAGCAGCCTTAAACACTGAGATGGAAGATTTCTCTGGGGACGCAGAGGACACATCCACTGCCACACCACCAACATTCACCAGGGGTGCCTAAAGCAAACATTTTGCTTCTAAATGTTAGCACTGCAGATTCTGAAGAATACGTGTCATTTATCACTATAACTCTGTGAGAATTTGCACTTACCAATTCGGACTTCATTTGGTTTATGGGCTTATTTTAGCTGTCCTTTATTAAAAAATAGGGGCTTATTTAAGCAAACGGGTCCTTTCCAAAGCTTGGGAAAGGTACCTTTTGGACTACAACTGACCCTCCTGGCAGTAATTCCGGGAGATACAATCCCCCCAAAGCTGTAGATATTTCAGTTTGAGGCTACCCTACATGACTTGATATAACCCTGAAGACTGACATTGGAAAAATAAGGCTGGGTTAGCCCAAAGGGAGGGAGGGAGGGTGGTGGAAACCAAGAGAGGAAGGAAGGAAAGTGAGGAACAGGGAAGGGAGGGAGGGAGGGAGGTGGGGACCAAGGGAGGGAGGAAGGAAGGAAGGTGGGGACCAAGGGAGGGAGGAAAGAAGGAAGGTGGGGACCAAAGGAAGCACAGGGAGCCGTGGCCACAGGTCGCCCCTTGGAAGAGGTGATCTGTGTGACCTTGCACCCCCCCAAGCTCCCCAGTGGTGGCGACAGCTCGCCCGCCAGCCCACCCCAAAGCTCCTTGGCGGTGGCAGAGGCCTGCTGGCCTGCCCACCCCACACTTTCCCCTGTGGTGCCGGTGGCGGCAGACCCCAGCCGCCCAAGCTTCCCAGCAGTGCCAGTGTTGGCAGATGATTTAAAAAAAAAACATGGGGCAAAGGAGGGGGAGGGAGGGGCAGGCCAGCCAGCCACGGGCCACTCAGAATGGCCTGACAGGCTGGATTTGGCCCCAAGGCCGGACTTTGGGCAGGCCTGGTCTGTACAGACACCTGGCTAGACTTGAAGGAGCTTGGTTATAGGGGACAGACCAGCTGGAGGGTCACCACGACCTTGGATGACAGCTTTGCAGCTCTGCTGTTGTTGCCACAAAGTTTAAAAGTCCAACCATGTCTTTATGCATTCTCTTTGACCATCTGTAGACCTCCCTCCTTTGGGAGCGTAGCATTCAAAAGCCTGGTGGCACTCAAGTGTGTACAAGGCTGTTGAACATCTAAGCTAAGAATATAAGATTAGAAAATGCTGAGAAAAGTAGTAAGCCATTTGGCCTTCTCCGCAGAACATTTTTTCCAGGAAATTCAATGTGTTAACCAATTATAACACCATTCAGCTAGGGGGTGCTTTTAATTTATCCATCTGTCAAAAGGCTGCTCTTCCACAAGTGCCAGGTCTGATTGAAACAGACATCTTTAGCCTATGATACAAGGATTAATGATATCCATTTGGCTTGTAACAGAAGGAAAAGATAGTTCTCACCAGGGAGAGAGGGTGGCTCTTGTCTTCAGAAATATATCACCAGCTCGCCTGATTTATGCACTCTCACAGCGAACAACAGTGATGGATCCTAACGCTGATCTAGCCTTTGGGGAAATTGATGGGGGATTACATCTTGCTTTCATTTCCTTCATCCAAAACTTGTTCATTATCAAGTGGGAAGATGTAGTCCATTCTCACATCCCACTAAGCTGCTAGGATCAGGGAATCGATTTTCCTGTCTTTTGCTTTATCAGAGGGAACAGCTTCTGTCCAAGGCCAACTCTAGCTATCCATTATATTGCTAATTTGCCAGCTCCCTGTATGTCTGCTATAGCACTTATGTTTCCAACAGGTTCGCCCTTTTTAATTTCTGTATGATTTTGTGCATCTCTGTTAAGGCTGAATTTACTCTGAGAAGACACCTGCTGCCACTAAAACTTCATGATGATTGAAGGAGCTGTGATCAATCAAAACAATGCTGAAATCAAAGTTTCCTTATAAGATTGTTTGCTTTTATTGCAGTTAATGCAATAAGAAGCATCTCAAACTGCCTTCTCCAACAAGTGCTCTCTGGATAGGTTAGGCCAGTTTTGAACCACAACTCCCAGAATTCCAAGTCTGTATTGTCAATGACAAAAGATTGTGGGGGTTGTTGTCCAAAAACATCTGCAGTGCCTAATCACTGGGTTAGGCAATCGTGCTCAATATCTCTAGCCACCATGGCCTACAGTTATTTTATGGACCTCATGGGAGTCAGAAGTGTTCCTTGTAAGAATTGGAATGATAGCAATATTGGACATTGGCTGGATGCAACCCTTCCATTAGAATTCTCTAAGTGTGGCTCTTGTGGGGGTTTGCTGGAAAGGTTCCAAAGCAAACTGATCTTGATTACAGAAATAAACAGGCAGACAAAGACAAAATGCTTTTTTGTCAGCCAGGTGGAAAGAAAGTGCTGCGACTTGTAGACAAAGACTGACCTGCGTCTTCTCCAGAAGGCTTGTTTTATTCATCTGATCTAAATCCATAAGCAGAGATTGGAGCATTTATGAAAACATTGGTTCTGATAGGAAGCAGGTACCCTTTAGCCCTGCCCCAAAGCAAAGGACAGAGGAAACAGAAGGTCATGTCGCTCCAGATATGACACGTTGGCAAAAGTCAGGAGTGTGTGCACTGCACTGAAACTTCCCCAAAAAGCATACTCTGGAGAAAGGTTCCCACAGGCTCTCCAGATGTTGTTGGCATGCATCATCTGTCAGCCATAGCCAAAATTCTAGGTTTTGCCTCCAACAACCTCCGAAAGGCTCTACTTTTTTCACCCATACTTTCCAGGGACCAAAAAATGTTGAGCAGGCCACTGTTGAGTTGGTCAGTGATCAAAGCCTAGGCTGCATATAAACAGCATTTTAGTTTATTGTATGATTAAAATCTACCAAAGCTCCAAATATTTCATCCTTCTTCATATTCAGGATAGGGAGTGAGGTACTGTAGGTATGGAGATTGAAAACATCTGAATGCAGGCGAAAGCAAAACTGTCTGTGGCGGCTGAGAACTTCAGGTGTGCAGTACTTAAAAGTCTGGGGGGGGGGAATGAATCCCTGTCAATCATGTTAGTGCTGAACTGATCTCCTACATCTTGTTTCTAGAATGCTTGCCATCGCCTTTCACACCTATGTGCCAGGGAGGTGCAGAAGGATCCTCCCCATACTAGAGTTGTTATCCTGCTTATATTTTGCTTGTGCAAATAGGCACACATTTCATTTATGTTTGTTTCTGGGAGAAATTCCCAAAATGCACACACATGCTTCATTTTTGGAATAGAAACTTCACGTTTAAAAAGATGGATTTGCAAGAAGGCGAAGCTCCATGTGATTTCTTCACATTGAGCCAACACACACATTAAGGGACTCCAGTGTTCATGGAGGATAAGAATCTCAGCAGATATTTATTTATTTATTTATTTATTTTTGAGTATTTTTACCCCGCCTTTTTTCTTGGAAGAGGACCCAAGGCGGTTTACAGTAGTGAGAGACGATATACCGCCCAGTACATTTAAGACATATTCATGTTTAAGAACAGGGAATTGAGGGGCATCTTACAGCATTAAGTGGTAACATTAAAACTAAAAGAGAACGTGAGTAGTTAAAGAAACAAATAAAAAAATCAATTATGAAGGATGGCACAAACATAGAAAACACCAGTGTATTTATGAAATCAGTCAATGTAATCATGTAAGCTAGACCATCTCAAGTTATGAGGGATGGAAACTAAACATTGAAAACATACTGTCAATGCAATCATACAAGGAGAGGTATGAACACAAAGTTATAAGTGATTATAAACACAAGTCTATGTAATCATGTATGGCAGATTCATATAAAAGCAAAGTGTTCTGCTTATATACCGCCCCCAACAGCACTTCAAGCATTCTCTGGGCGATTTACAATTTAATTATTCAGGTTACACATTGCCCCCCTCCCCCAGCAAGCTGGGTGCTCATTTTACCAACCTCTGATGGCTAGAGTTGAATCAGCCATGAGCCAGCTACCTGAGATTGAACCCCAGGTTGTGAGCACAGTTTTAGCTGCAGTACAGACATTTAACCACTAAGCCACAAGGCTCCTTAAAAGTCACATAATTGGTAATCCATCATTCAGTGAAAGCTTGCCTGAAGAGAAACGTCTCTGCCTGCTTCCAAAAGGCAGATAGTAGTCAGGGTGGCTATATTTTACTACTAGGCTTAGACTGAGGATAATGCTTTGGAATATCAGTTGATAAGCGCTTATCTCCTCCTTGCAAGCTCCATGAGCACCTGATTGGCCCCGGTGGGGAAAAGGGGTACTCGGCTAGACAGGTGTTTGATTTGACTCAGCAGGACTCCAGGTTATTGGGATGTTGAGCATTTTGCTGAACTTTGTTCTGACTCCCTGATATGTATTAAGATTTGTGTTGATGCCTGCTTCGATCCCACAGCTCTGATCCATGGAACAATTCCCTCCTGATGGCGATTTCCAAAAGTAGATCGTTCTCCACCTCCTATGCAATGTCTGCTGCCAACCATCTGAATTCCAAAAGACCAAATCGACAAGGTGGTGAGCTCTCAGACCTATTGATATGCTGCAACGCGAACTGGCAAAACAGGTCCCCGTTGGGTCTCAAATTCCGTGGTGTTCTGGATTCCTAATGGGCTGTGTGCTTGCTCCTTGCCCAAGTGTCTAAACAGGGATAATATGCTATGGGCTGATGTTGCTGTTTTGTGCCATCAAGTCACTTCAACTTAAAGCAGCCTTGTGAATTAAATGACCATCAAAAGACGTTGTCAGTTAACAGCCCTGGGCAGCTTTTGTACAACTGTCCTGGGTTCCTTGACAACATTAGCTCCACCTCCTGACTTGATCCTCTGAAGAGCAACGGAGTCTTGTCAGAGTCCCTGTTTTTGGGCTGGAGTAGATGCTGTGCAGGAGATAATGGGCTGTGTTCTAACATAACACTAAATAGTTTCTCCCTGCTTGGGTCTTTGCAAATGCATTGGACTACAGGTTAATGATAGCTAGGGTAACAGTAGTTGTAGTTCAGCTTATCTGGAGGGTAGTGAGTTTGGAAAGACTGCCCTAAATCACAACTTCTCTTTACAATAAATAAGCTGAAACAGCATCCAATTAATGTGCTTCTCTCTCCCCTACCCCCACCCTGCTTTACACCCATGAAAAAGAATTGCTGGATAGCTTAAGCAGTTTAGGCATTTGGGATAGGAGTTCAGTTCTGCACTGTGTCTCCCCGAGAGGGGGTGGACTTGATGAGCTCTGCAGTTCCAAGCTAATTATTATTTCTCTTATGCAAAGAGCTCTGGTTGTCCCAGAAAGAGGCCATCACGAAGGACACGATGCACATGAGCACTGTAAAGTTGCAGGGGAAAGCATGTGCTCATCTAAATATTGTTTTTAAGGAGAGTAGGGCATTTTTCAAAGTCACACGGCTGTGAGACAGAATTATGTTTTAGTGGAAAAGGATGGTGCAGCATTCAATAATCTACTTGGTAGGGAAAGTGTCTTTTGAAACCATTGATAATGAACAAAGTAGAGTCTCCAAGGGTGTTGGTGGTGGTGGTGGGGGAGGTTTGCACCCTCTAGTGAAAAAAACCCCACCACCCTTGTAGACCTTGTAGACCTCCATGTTGTTGTTGTTGTTGTTGTTGTTGTTGTCGTCGTCGTCATCATTGTCATTGTTGTTGTTGTCGTCATATGCAGTTGTCCCCCACCGTTTCGCGGTTCATATACTGCGGTCCCGGTATATCGCGGGTCCGCAGTATATGAAAAAAAGGCCCCTTGGGGTAAGGAGGAAAGGTCTTCCCAGGCCCGCTGGAGGCCCCAAAAGTGCTTCCCTGCAAACCAGAAGTGACTTCTCGTAAACCAGAAGTGACCTCCAGGTCGCTAGAAAGCGCTTTGGGGGCCTCTCTGGGACTGGAAAGCCCCTTGTAGGCCCATTTGGGGCAGTGCCAGGCCTGGGGCAAATACAAGAGCCCCCAGAGAGCCTGCCTAGTCCCGACCTAATCCATCATCCAGATATTGCACATTTTCAATTATTGCGGGTCGGGTCGGGTCCCTAACCCCCTGCGACAGGTGGGGGTTTACTGTGCCATCAAGTCACAACAGACTTACAACTGCCCAAATAAGTGAGATGTTTATGAGATATTTATGGAGTGGCTTTACCAGTTCTTCACCACCACCCCGGTGAGTTTCAATGACTGAACTGGGAATCTAACCCATGCCTCTTGAGCCTTAGTCTCTTAGTTTCAGGAGGTACTGATGCCATGCCAGCTTTTAGTCTGTATGTTAATGGAGCTGTCCGCAGTGCTGAACCTACTTTGGGGCTATGACCTTGGTTTCTGACTTAGGTTTCCTAGATGTTCTGGGACTACAACTCCCAGAAATCCTAGCCAGCACAACTAGCAGTGAAGGCTCCTAGAAATTTTAATCCAGGAACATGTGGGGAACATAAGATATAGGACCTTTAGGGCAAGGTTACAGGACTTAGCTTTCTGAAAAACACCTTGCACAATATTTTGGGGCTAGCATTCTCTGCACCTTTTATAAGATTCAGATTACTGGCCCTGTGAAATTGGCATTTCTGGCTGAGCTGGAGTTCCCATCATCCATGACTATTGGCTGTGCTGGATAAGCGGATGGGAGTAATCCCTGACTACAATTGTCACCCCCTCTGGACTAGACAATATCCATCTTCACTTCCACCTCTCAAATCACCATATTTGGAAAATATAATTATTGCTTTTCTCTCCACAGGCATCCCACCAAATATTTCGCCGCTCACCTCCCCAAGCCATTCGCCAATCCAGGGCACTCCAGCCAGCAGTCCGATCCGCAAAACTGCCAATGAAGAGTTCCCAGAGTCGACCGTCACTGCCACTAAGCAAACCGCCAAGCCACACAGAGGTTTAGGTTGTACTCAGAGTGCCCCTGCCTTAGCAGAGCCTGTGGTGGCCACACCTGTTGTGTGCAGCAGGTAAAAGATTATTTTGGTAGTTGTATTAATAGGTGTGAATTAGAGATCGGCATTTCATTTCGGAAGGGGACTGGTTCTGAAACGAAACATGCCAGCACAGCTGGTGTTCACAACACAGTCCAACCCTCTGGAACAAAATCAACCAATGTCTTATCTTGATTTCCCTCATGCGGGGCAAAACTCCAACCAGGAAGCAGCCCCTGATGCATCATCTCTCCATCTCCCTGGTGCTGGCCAATCAGATAGGGAGGTGGGATCATGCACGTCCTTGCACAACTCCTGATTGGTTGATTCAGCCTTCCATCCTTTTGAGGATAGTGTCACCCGATTCATTGGGGGGGGGATAAGAAGGAGCAATGTGTAGCCTGTATAATTAAATTGTAAACAGACCCTAGTTGTACTTTAATCACTATCTGGCAATATATAAGCAACACACTTGGCTTTTAATACTGTAAGCACGTGACAGACAGCTGAAACAGAATTACAGTATATTCACTGATTAAAATACAAACAAAAACACTTTTAAAATGTCTTGATTTAAAAGACTAATACTGTATTGGTTTGCCATAACAGGAGGAGGTGCCAGTCTGTCATTTAAGATCTTGTGGCTTCAACGCTGCTTCTTGTGGAGGGCTTCTCCTGCAGAGCTCAAACCCCAGAATAACCTGTCCTGGAGAATTTTATTTTAGCTGGATTTAAGTTGTAGATGGCTTTATAGGTCTTAGTCAGCATTTCTAATTCTGCCTGAAAACGGACTGCTTGGTCCTACTCAGGCTTCCAGTCGCTAAGGGGACATCTGCCCAAAGAGACAGTGGTCTTGGTCTGCTGCTAGAAGGACAGCAAATATGGGTCAGCCTGGTTTCTTGTGGGAAGGAGTTCCAGAGTCTGGGAACACTGAAAGAAGGATTTGGTTCCCACTGACGGCATGCTAGTTATTTCCTGCAAAAGGCCAACTGAAAACTTTAGTTCAAAGTCATGCCTGTTTGGCAGAAGAAAGAGGATGTGGAATGTAACTGGTGCAAAAGGTTACAAAACAATCGAGTAATATTTCAAGCACTTGGAATGGTTTTTGGAGACTGCACGATTCTCTTCGGCTGGTTCACATCTTGAACTAATTCCTCCCAAATGATCTTGCTGAAATGAAATATGTCTTATGGATTTTCTTGGTGTTGCCCCAGATATCTGTGCAATTTTCCCAGTAAAACTGATTGATATCATGTCTGTGTGTATTCCCTTATAGGTGCTGAAATTATCTGTTCTGTTTAATTATATGCAGCATGCAAACATATACTGAAAAGGGGGGGATGCTTGAAAAGCTTTAATTACAGTACCTCATTTCACACCATGGGTATTGGTGGATTAGCTTCAGAGAGCTGGGAAATATTCAGCCTAGAACACTTAGAATTGTTTCACTTATTAAAATTAAAATTATTAACATCCTCCTCCTTTTCATAGAATCATAGAGTTGGACAAGACCTCAAGGGCCATCCAGTCGAACCCCCTGCCATGCAGGAGCCCCCATCACAGTATTCCCGACAGATGGCCATCCAGCCTCAGTTTAAAAACCTCCAAAGAAGGAGACTCCACCACCCTTGGTGGCAGCCTATTCCACTGCTGAACAGCTCTAACTGTCATGAAATTCTTACTAATGTTTAAATTGAATCTCTTTTCCTGTAGTTTGAGACCATTGCCCCGCATTTCATCATCATTAATGTTCTCAGTTTATTTATATGTCACTGCTCCAAGGTGAACTGTACACAGAGCAACCTATAGCAGTATCAGAGAAGGAATGGCATAATCAAATACACTACAGCATTTCTAGACAATTCAGTATTGATTACAAGTTAGTTTTTTAAAAGCATGATTGGGAAATATGAGAGCCAGGGGCCAGAGGCGATACCCAAAACCTCAGGGGTAGCATCATCCAACCCTGATCTTAGAATAAAAAGAATTCAGGAAGTCCCCTTGTGCCTCCTCATTGACAGGCACCAGGTTTTGACAGTTACCCCCCCCCAAGCTCCTCCAAAACCTCATATGTCTTCATTTGAGACAAAAATCTGGTTACTGGATGGGCAAAGAAGACTTTTCAGTAAGAAAAATTGAGGGTGGGTAGTTCTGAGACCAAGAGTAGCCCTCCAAGGTCAAAACAAGAAAACATAACAAGCTGGACTAGATTGACAGAGGCATGATGATGGTGGTGGTGGTGGTGGTGGTGGTGGTGGTTAAGAAAGCCTGGATTTCTGTAACATTCAACCACATCACCCCCTAATTTAAGAAACCCAAACCACAATGCTATTCTAAAGCAATTTCTCAATCCTGTGTTGGATTGTCCAACACTTCAAGTTGACCTCATATATCCCAGCTCCGGTTTTAGTGCTCATTAGAGTAGACCTGTTGAAATCTGGGAGACTTTATCTAGCATTCACTAACAAGTAATAATGAGTGCAGTGGATCCACTCGAAATGGGATTAAAAATTGGATTTAGTTCGGTGCATTTGAAAAAGCTGAAAAATAGCTGTCCTGTGGCTGTTCCTGTCTTTCTGTTGTGTCTTATATTTTCATTTCTTGGAACTTCGGCCATGGCAACATCCTTAAAAGAAAACAAGCAGGTTCCAAGAAACAGCCTGTTTGGTCTCACTTAAAAAAATTCAGTGGCGATAGGTTATGTTTGCTTAATGCTATTATGTAACCCTCATAATTGCATCCAGGTTTGAACGGCAGGCTTTCCAAAGAACATGGGGTAACAACCAACCATGCAGGTTGCCCGGAGTTCCAGGAAGCCCTTTCGATGTGGTTTCCCCTGGTTGGCGACCAGGACTTGGATCATGGCTTCTCTGTCCCTGTTGTGAAACTCAAATGCAAAAGCCGATTGCAAAAATGTTTGCCCCCCCCCCAAAAAAAGTAATCTCAAGCAAGTAGCAAATATAGTTTTGTATTATCAGTCTGCAGAGGCATTGCCTAGGACAACGAAAAATGCTTGAGATGATGAACGCATGCTAACAGGTCACTGTTAGCATGCGTTCATCATCTCAAACATTTTTCATGATGAATTTGATCTAATGGGGTGCCCTTTCTTTCATTGTAAGCGATACCTGTTATTTGTTCTCTTCTTCCAGTTGTGGCAAGCTGTATAACCAACAGGTCAGAAGAGAGAAAGTCTCAGGATGCTAAGCAAAAAGATCCTTTATTGAAACAAAAGCCTGACGCGTTTCGGCTTGGGAAGCCTTCTTCAGGGGCTATGTTAAACTGCATTAAAACAAAGGGACAACCAATGAATATCTATTATTCTTATACAGCAATTGTTATAAAATAAGTAGTGTATATTCTGATATATGGTAATTAGGTTAGATATATATTTTTACTTTTTACAAGCCCAGTGGGACTGTTGCTAAGCTATTCACGGTTTAAAATTTAAACATAAATATAAAATATAATATAAAAATATAACAAATATAAAATAATAAAGTAATATAAAATTTCACAATTTAAAATATAAGTAAGGTATTATACTCTTAAGTGTATCCACTGGATATATTTTTTCTTTATACAGGCCCAGTGGGCAGGTTACTGAGATGTTTGTAATTTGTGATGAATTTGATCTAATGGGTGCCATTTCTTTCATTTTAAGCGATACCTGTTATTTATTCTCTTCTTCCAGTTGTGGCAGGCCATATAACCCAACAGACACAGGTGAGGGTACAGTGGACAGAAGTGATGGAGCAGCGCACACGTCAAACAGAACAGGTAATTGGGCTGTTTCTCGTATCAAGAAGGAAGAACATCTTTCATCTTAACAGCTAAATGTAGTTGTGGAGATGTTCTCAGAAGGGGTACTCCAGTGGTGAGTGAGGCCAGAGGTAAAAAGGTGGAATCAAAATTCCATTCAAGATTCCTCGCCTCTGCTTTAGCAACCAAGGTTCCTTTTTTTTCTCTTGTGCCAACTTAAAGTTCCCCTTAGTGACACATTCCATGTGTGTTTCAGAGGGAGTGGATTTAGAGATTGGCAGAGTTTGAAAAAAAGAAAAGAAACTAAATTCCTTAGTCTTAATTACTGTATATACTTGAGTATAAGCCTAGTTTTTCAGCCCTTAGGTTTGGCTGGAAAAAGTGTCCTCAGCTTATACTCGAGTCAATAAGTTTTCCCAGTTTTGGGGGGTAAAATTAGGTGCTCAGACGGCTTGGGGAGGGCAGCAAAGGGCAAGTCCTGATCGGATGAGCGATAGCAGTGCCTCCGCTTCACATATGATTCCAATGAGAAGGTTTAGGGGCACCCTCTTTGGAGCGTCATAACTCAGCCCCCTTACCCCCAAATGTTTCTAAATTTCAGGGGATTCCCTAAAATCAATTTCTGAAGGTACTTTTGCTACTTTGGTGTCCCCAATGTAAGTAATTTTTGAGTGCATGTTTTTTAAAAAATATGCACTCAAAATTATTTTAAAAATATGCAATCAAAATTTATTTACCTTGGGACTCCAAAGTAGCAGGGGTACCTTCTGAAAGCAATGTTAGGGAACCCCCTGAAATTTAAAAACATTTGGAGGTAAGGGGACTTAGTTATGAAGCTCTAAAGGGGCTGAGGGTTGTATTGGCAACTGTGCAGGGACTGTGGAGGCAATCAGGGCGTTTACTCTATGGTATTAACTCCCTTATTGCCTCCACACTGCCAGCACATGTTGCCAATTACTTCCCCCAGCCCCTTTAGAGCTCGGCCAGTATACTGTATATACTAAAAAAACACCTTCTGCATTTCCTTGAGTCGATAAGTTTTCCCAGTTTGGGGGGGGGTAAAATTTAGTCCTCTGGATGGCTTTAACTCCAGTATATACGGTTTTTAGGCACCTCTGAATAGGTGCCTTCAAATCTAGGATGAGAGTGAGACAAGAAATGCCTCCTTTTAAATCGAGATTCTTTTTTGTTATATTTTCTTTATTCGACATATTCTATGCAAACTGATTCTCCTGTCACAGCAAGAAGGCACGCACATACACACACAGCAAGCTCAGAAAGGCTAGTGTTGTGTTTTGTTTTGAAAAAAAAAAAAGATGGAATCTATCCAATGCTTCTTTTTTTTAAAAAAAATCCATGTAATAAAACACCATCTAGTGTAGTTTGTGCAATTTGCACACGTTGTGCATTTTGTGGAAGGTATGCAAATTGCACAAACTACCCATTTCTGCAAATTTGCTGGACTGACAGCACCAGAAAAAGATCTCACCATGTCTTAGTCTGAGTAGAAATTGTTCTACAGATAACTCAAGGAAGAAAAAAAAAGGATTTTCATATATTAGGCAGAGCAGCCCCTAGAGCAGTGATCCCCAAGATGTTCTTGGACTAAAATGCTCGGAAGCCTTCACCATTAGCTGTGCGGGCCAAGATTTCTGGGAGTTGTAGTCCAATAACATCTAGAGACCCACGGTTGGGAACCACTGCCCTAGAGTGACATAGAACGTGGCTCTTGATTTTTTTGTACGAGACTGTTTTCTCTCAGTCCCGCCACTTTCACAGGTGCATGTGGGTAGGGGAATATGGGAGATACCTTTTTTCTGTTACCGCACCTAGACTTTGGAACGCCCTCCCACAAGAGGCCAGACTGGCCCCATCTTTGCTGTCCTTCTGAAAGCAGGCAAAGACATTTCTCTTCAGGCAAGCTTCCCCCCAGTGACTGGCTGACTGGGTGTAGTTTTTAAATGGATTGTATAAAGTTGTCCCCCACCCTTTCACGGTTCATATACTGCGGTCCTGGTATATTGCAGGTCCGCAGTATATGAAAAAATGGTTCCTGGCAGTAAGGAGAAAAGGCCTTCCCAGGCCCATCGGAGGCCCCAAAAAGTGCTTCCCCGCAAACCAGAAGTGACTTTTGGTAAACCAGAAGTGACCTCCAGATCACTAGAAAGCGCTTTGGGGGCCTCTCTGGGACTGGAAAGCCCCTTGCAGGCCTGTTTGGGGCAGCGCCAGGCCTGGGGTAAATAAAAGAGCCCCCAGAGAGCCCGCCCAGTCCCGACCTGACCCAGCATCCGTGTATTACGGGTTTTCAATTCTTGCAGGTCGGGTCGGGTCCCTAACCCCTGCGATAGGTGGGGGTTTACTGTACCTTATAGCTTTGAATGTGTTTTTACTGGGGCGTGGTGGCTCAGTGGACTATGGCTTCCAAAAACTGTTGGCTACAAAGTCAGCAGCTCGGTGGTTCAAATCCCAGGTGCCTCACAAGGGAGCGAGCTCCCGCTCCAGCTCCTGCCAACCTAGCAGTTCGAAAGTATGTAAATGCAAGTCGATAAATAGGTACCGCCATCAAAGGGGGAAGGTAAAACAGTGTTTCCTTGCAGCCATGCCAGCCACGTGGCCATGGACTTGCACGGCATGAATACGGAGATGAGCACCGCCCCTAGAGTCAGACACGATTAGCACGCATGTGCGGGGGGAACCTTTACCTTTTACCTTTTTATTCACCATTATTCAGAGTGGCATTTATTCCTTTTTAATGCTTTTCTACTTGCTGATTTTAACCTCCAATGTTGTCTTTTAATGATGTAAGATGCCTTGGGTCCTTTTGAAGGGTAGAAAGGTGGGGTGAAAATATTTTAAATAAATAACTACCACTTTGATCTGAACCAGAGTGATAGGCATGTGGGCTCCCTTTTCAGAGGATCCAGCACAAGCCACCTCCGACTACGAAACAAACAATAGTGACAGCAGTGATACTGTGCAGAACGATGATGAGACAGAGTGTTCCAAGGAGCCGGCACAGATGGGATCCATCTGCAGGACGTATACTCCAGAGACCATCATATTGCATCCCTTATTACCGGCTGAGGTATTCTGTTCACTTTTCAGTACAGCTGCGTTTCTTGAGCGTACCTGAAAAACCTGTTTCCAAGTGAGACCTCACCCCATCCCCAAATATATAAACATAAATATCTGAAAATTCAGTAGCAGAACGTAATGTTTTCCATGCAAGAAGGTTTCAGAATTCAGTCCCTGGCATTTACTGTTTCAGACAGTGAGGAAGAGAAAACATTTTTGTTGTTTTTGTTCAGTCGTTCAGTTGTGTCCGACTCTCTGTAACCCCATGGACCACAGCTCACCAGGCCTTCCTGTCTTCCACTGCTTCCCGGAGTTTGGACAAATCCATATTGGTTGCATCGATGATACCGTCCAACCATCTCATTCTCTGCCGTCCTCTTTTCCTTTTGCCTTCCATCTTTCCCAACATCAGGGACTTTTCCAAGGACTCCTCTCTCCTCATGAGGTGGCCAAAGTACTGGAGCCTCAGCTTCAAAATCTGTCCCTCCAGTAAACATTTGGGGTTGATTTCTTTCACGATGGATAGGGTTGATCTCCTTGCAGTCCAGGGGACTCTCATGACTCCTCCAACACCACAGCTCAAAAGCATTGATTCTGTGGTGATCAGCCTTCTTTACTTTTTATTTACTTTTCATTTACCAGAGTCCTTTGAAAGTGTGAGCAAGGAATGAAAAGAACCTGGCCAAGACCTGGGGAAATCTGGCCTATGGGTTTATTCCAGCCCATAGGAGTTCCAGATCTGCCGTATCCTCCCATTTCTAGTTAGAGGAAACAAGATTGGAGGAGACCCAGTTATGTCCAAGATGGCGACTGTTGCTGGGTGATTCTACTTCACTCTTGGCTTCCTACATCAGGAACAGAGGACCAATTCTGGACAAACTTTTTTTCTTAATTTTTCTTATTAATATAAAACTACAATACAAAACATAAATCAGCATTTATACAAAAGAGGGTGGGGGGGAGTTCATCAAAAAAACTGCCAAACAAGACAAGATAAGCCCCATGCAACACCCCCGGACATAAAACAATCTTACAAATCTCTTAAGATATTAACCATCCCATTTCTCTCCAAAAAAAAATAGAGTCTTCTCTCGGCGTGTACCCTTTACGTTTTTGAAATATATGTGCCAACAGTTTATCCCATATTCCATTAAAATCATTAGACTTTTTCAATCCCTTTTTAATTTTAATCTCACAAGTCAGTTTATCATTAATAGCCATATTCCATAAGTCCGTCTACCATTCTTCCAATGTTATTTGGTTCTTGGACTTCCAGTATTTAGTAAAAACTAACCTTGCCACTGCTGCCATTATAATTACCAACTCCTGCTCCTTTCTTCAACTGTGTGTTCACAACCGTATTTAACGGTAGCATTTGTGGAGACATTTGAATTATTTCCCCTACTATTTCTTGAAGTTCTTGAAGAAATCCTGGGTCAATCTTAAGCTGATTTTGCAAGCGTCAGTCGGGATCACTGTCCTCCTCCTCCTCCTCCTGCAGCCTCTTCCCTTCTTTGGGAAAAGGGAGGACAGAAGCCTGGTCCCAGGCCAAAGCGCCAGATGGAAAAGCTCCATCAGTGACCTTTGATGAGAGCTGGCCTGGAGACCATTGATGGGAAGATATAGAATCTCATCCTTCCAGCCCAGAAGATTTTCTCCAGCCCAGCGGTGCAGAATGCTTAGTTAGATGAAACAATGATCAGAACACCTCAGGATAAAATAGGGTCTGGATGGGCTAGGAGCATTCTGGACAGTGCTTCTGTAAGATGGGCTCCCGCCGACCTGTGCTGAGCGTGCTGTGATTTTGCAAACCAGAGCTTGGATGAGCATTGATTTCCCCTTGTGTCCTGCATGCTTAGGAGAACCCAAAGGGTTGCAAGGCCTTTTTTTTTAAAAGGAAGCAAAATCAAAACTAGACTATGGGTGATACCTTCATAGGCTGCTAGTAGAAGAATACTACAGGGTTAGCAAAACTTGCTAAAATGTTTCCTAATGCTTCAAATAAGTGTTGGAAATGTAAAGTTAAAGAAGGTACTTATTATCATGCTTGGTGGACTTGCGATAAAGCCAAAATTTATTGGGTGAAAATATATACATGGGCTAAGGAAATCTTAAAAATACAATTACAGTTTAAACTGGAAATATTTTTTGTTAGGCTTATTGCCAAATGTGATAGATAAACAAAAGTCTTATTTATTGTTACATATTTTAACAACAGCTAGAATAACATGGGCCCAGTGCTGGAAATCTGAAACTCTCCCAATGGATGAGACGATTATTAAAAAAAATAGTAGAATGTGGAGAAATGGATAGATTAACCAAAAGAATAAAAAGACAAGAAGAATCAAATTTCAATGCTGGTTGGGACCTTTTTATGACTGGTGGAAAACTAAAGTAATCTAGACTAAAACAAGATAGAATTAGAGGATAAATAGGTAATAATATGTCAATGAGAGAGAATCACCAAGCGAGACATGTCATATTATATAAAATTTGTGGATGTATATTTTATGGTACCTTTTTCCTTTCCTTTTTCCCTCCTTTTTTCCCTCTTGTCATTTTGTGTATGTCCTTGGTTTGATTTTCTATGTTTAATTATTTGCATGCTCAATAAAATATAAAAAAGAAGAAGAAGAAGAATAAAAAAGCTGCTGAGCTTTCGAGAGCACAAGCCCTCTTTTTCAAAGCAGGTATAAAAGTCCCAATGTGGCAAGGGATGTGATTTGCCAGGAGAGAGTTCTTTAAAGTTCACATGGCAAGATGGATGCCAGGTTTCTTCCTGGAAGGCACAGAGCAGCGTGGTCCAAATGGGGCTGGACTTTACAGGCCAATTCAGACAAAGAGCTGCATGGTGTGGGCACCTCCCTTTTGCTTAAAACCATCATCTCTCTATTGGCTCTTGCGAAGCAAAGCTCCTGGTTGGCCAGGGTTAGGGTTAGAAGTAGGAGGTTAATGCAAAAACACATGCTCTCCACTAGGGGTGGGGAAGAAAGTTTTTTAAGGAAGAAAAGGAAAACTTGCTCAGGAAAAGAAAAGGAAACCATAACTGAAACGAGTAGAAAAATACACCATTGTGAATGGTCACACCAAGGTCGAAGATGGAGAGGCCATGGAATCAAGGAGCAAGAAACCCTGAACAGCAGTACTTCCAACCCCCACCCATGCTGTCCAAAATATCCGTGACTGTTGCCAATCCCGTTTTTCATTTTTGCAGTTTTGTCCCCATGGTCATTATTGTTTGTCACCCTTATTGTTGCTTTAATCCTCTGCTTTATCGTGTGTGACGAAAGGGAATCAGACGTGTATGAAAGGTTCGGTATTGGGCGCAGCGTGCAATTTGTGACTAGCTCCGCTGCACAGAAAGTTGAAATCCCAAGCAGTCTTGCCTGTAAATATACCACAGAAGTAAACCAGGAAAGGGAGGGGAGGGGGAGTAATTTTGGAGACGGAAGAGTGGCATAGAGTGGGGCTGTGGTGAAGTATTGCATAACAAGGTGCAGATGTGCTCTAAATTAAGATCCTAAATATCCACATTTAGCTTGTAAATAATAACCTCCAGAAGCGGAGCAGGAGTCAGAAAATGAGATTTTGAGGAGGAATTTTGGCTGTCAAAATCCTACCCTCTCAACACGTTTCAGCTCAGTTTAAGTTCATTTAAAAACAAGCAAACATAAATTAACTTTCCCTAGTACAATGCTGGCTGCTACCCACACACACACACACACACACACACTTGTAGCTGTGCAAAACTTCTAGACTTGCTAAATGCATTGGTTCTCAACCTGTGGGTCCCCAGATGTTCCTGGACTGCAGCTCCCAGAAGTCTTCATCACTAGCAGAGCTGGCCAGGATTTCTGGGAGGTGCAGTCCAGGAACATCTGGGGACCCACAGGTTGAGAACCACTGCATTCTTCACCTCTCCCTCCCCTCCCTCTTTCTCTCTGTCTCTGTCTCTGTCTCTGTCTCTGTCTCTGTCTCTGCCTCTGCCTCTGCCTCTCTCTGTCTGTCTGTCTGTCTGTCTGTCTGTCTCTGTCTGTCTCTCTCTCTCTCTCTCTCTCTCTCACACACACACACACACACACACACACACACACACACACACACACACCACACACTTTCCTGGGCATTTGAAGCCATCCTTGCCATTTCGCTTTCCTTCCTTTAACCTAAGTGACATTGCCTTAGACCAGTGGTGGTGAACCTTTGGCACTCCAGATGTTTTGGACCACAACTCCCAGAATTCTGAGCCTAGATTGAAAATGACAAGGGACTGTGGGAGCTGTGGTCCAAAACATCCTGAGTGCTAAAGGTTCACCACCACTGTCTTAGAAAATGCCAGCCCACTGTTCCTGTGTCACACACACACTCCCTCTCAAAGCAGTTTGTTCCTGAACATGGAGTAAGGAACCTTCCTTACTCCATGTTCAGGTACCACAGTGGAATCTCAGCACAGGATTGGTATAAAGTTGGTGATCTCCCATCTTCTGTGTGTTGGAGATCTTACTCTGTTTGGCCCAATTACCCCCACACAGTTAAATACCTATAAGCTTCAGAAACATAGGGTTAATTTATAATAACTTCAGAAAAGGTTTTATTATTACAGACTTTGTTATTTCAGCAGTAATCAGTCAAAACCATAACATAAGAGTAAAAAAGAAAATTATCATTTATCTTACATATTCCATGTCAGTCTAATTTATCTTGAAGAATGTATAAGTAAACCATCCCCTAGAGCTGGATAGCATGAATGCAAGTGTGAGTCTCTGCCTAAGAAGATATCAGGAGAGGGGAACAGTCACTTCTTAACTGTAAAAACTGACTCACTTGCTGGAGAGGAGGGGCAGAAAAGAGCAAAGTACAAAAACACCAATAGCAAGCCAAAACATAGTGATTGACAGATAACCCCACTGCATGCTAGAACACTGTTGATCTGCATATTCTAACAGTGTGAAGAATAGGCAGGGAGATCCAGAAAACAGACAAGAGGCTGCCACTGCTGCTCCCCAGTGATCTGCCTGCCAAAGCCTCACCTTGCCCAATGGTAGGGCCGGCCATGGTGTCATTTTTAAAGTTGGAGAGGTGGGGGGGGAGCTGGAGATACCAAGGCAATTCTGCATCCCTTGTGTAAGGTGCCTTCATAAACCATTGCCTTGAGTACACCCACATCTCTTCCTTTATCATCAGAAGGTACAGCCAGCTTTCTGCAGGCTGACTATTTATTTATTTATTTATTATTTACACTTGTATACCGCCCCATTCCCACAATGGGGACTCTGGGCGGTTCACAACATCACAATTAAAACAACACAAGGGAATCAAGCAGTACCAAAGCTACAATGAACAATAATAGTTAGGCGGGGTTATAAAATCCAAAAAAAAAAATATATATAAACAAAAAAAAAAAAAAAAAACCAGAGTGGGACCTTAGACATCGCCGTAGGCTTCTCGAAAGAGGAAGGTCTTAAGGTTCCTCTTAAATGCCTGCAGCGATGGAGCCAGCCGTAAATCACTGGGAAGTTTGTTCCAGATGGATGGGGCCACTACCGAGAAAGCCCGCCCACAGTACTAGCCTTACGGGCATCCTCGGAGTGACCGTCCGCAGTGATAAGGCCACCGAGGCTCGGGAGGGTCGGGCCGGATTTAATTGTCGGGAGAGACGCTCCGCCAAATAAGCTGGGGCCAAGCCATGGAGGGTTTTGTAAGCCAAAACCAACACCTTGAACCTTATTCGGGGGCAACGGGTAACCAGTGTAGGCGAGCCAGGATGGGGGTGGCGCGGTCATAACGACGCGCACCAACCACCAGAAAGATTCTGGACCCGCTGCAGTCGCCGAACAAGGTTCAAGGAAGCCCCATGTAGAGAGCGTTGCAGTAATCCAGCCTCGACATGACCAGTGCCTGTACCACAGTCCTCAAGGAGCCCTCATCGAGGTACGGGCGAATCTGGGCGATAAGCCTAAGATGGTAAAGGCCGACCTGACCACGGCTGACACCTGAGGTTCCAGGGTCAGATCCGGGTCAAGGACGACGCCCAGATTCCTCACTCTTTGCGCCAGCTGGAGGGCGGACCCATCCAGACTGGAAGAGGGCCACAGTACCCCTCCGACGAGCCCCGAAGAACATAACCTCGGTCTTGCCTGGGTTGAGTCTGAGCCCGTGGGACCTGGTCCAGTCCAGTACCGCAGCCAAGCAGCGATCAAGGGTTCCGACGGCCTCCACTGCACAGGTGGAAAAGGAGAGATAGAGCTGCGTGTCATCAGCGTACTGATGGCAGCAGACTCCATAACTCCGGATGATCTCAGCCAGCGGCTTCATATAGATGTTAAAGAGCATTGGGGAGAGCGACGACCCCTGAGGCACCCCACAAGAGAGTGTCCAGGAGCCGACAACTCACCACCCAAGCTCACTCGCTGGGTGCGACCCCGAGGAAGGACCGGAGCCAGGCCAAAGCCTGGCCTCCAATCCCAACCTCTGAGAGCGCTCCAGCAGGATACCGTGGTCGACGGTATCAAAAGCCGCTGACAGGTCGAGAAGGACCAGCAGGGTAGAGCAACCCCTGTCAGCCCTCCTCAACAGATCATCATGCAGCGCGACCAGGGCCGTTTCGGTCCCATGACGCGGCCTGAACCCGGACTGGAAAGGATCCAGGACATGGTTCTCCTCCAGGAACGACTGGAGACGCAGGGCGGCGACTCGCTCGATCACCTTGCCCAAAAAGGGAACATTGGCTATGGGGCGATAGTTGGACAAATCGTCCACTGCCAAGCCGGGTCTTTTAATAATGGGCTTCACCACCGTCTCCTTCAAAAGACTGGGAAAAATCCCGTCCTTGAAGGAGGTTGAGGCAATCAGTGAAGCCCATTTCGGCATGCTCCCCCCTGCGCTCTTAATCAACCAGGAAGGGCAAGGGTCGAACGGAGAAGCCGCAGGCCTGCAGTGTCCCAGTGCCCTGGAGGCATCCACTGGTGTAACAGGCCCAAACTCAACAAACCGAGGCGACCGAGGCGGCCCGACACTGGCCATGACAGGGGCCGGATCAGGCAACCGGCATCCAACTCGAACGGATGGCCTCTATCTTAGATTTAAAATAGGCTGCGAATGACTCACTAGTGAAATCACTAGGAGGAGGCCCAGGCGGAGCGGGATTGGTGAGGTCTCGGACCACACGGAAAAGTTCCGCTTGACGATTCGAGGCCTCACCAATTCTCAGGGCGGCAAAAGATCTCCTAGCCGCCCTTATCGCACGAGAATAGCGACCGTTCAACGCCTTAACCGCAGCCCAATTCTGAACCGTCCGAGCGTTCCGCCATCTGCTCTCTAGCCTTCTCCGCTCTTGCTTCATCGCCCGTAGCTCCTCGGTAAACCAAGGAGACGAGCGGGCTCGGCATCGGATCAGGCGCTTGGGGGCGATCCGGTCGACAACCCCAGCCACCTCCTCAAACCAACGTTGGGCTAGGGAGTCGGCCGGATCGTCATCCAAACCGTCTGGTACATCCCCGAGGGCCTCCGAAAACCGCGCAGGGTCCAGGAGCCCCCGGGGGCGGGCCCAGATGGACGGGTCTATATCCAGTCTATACCACACCATGGGGCTGCCGGCCACCTTCTGTCCTGCGGGAAAGTTTCCCAAAGAAAAAGAGAGGCTGGCCAGCTGGCCGGCAGTCAAATATTAGCTCAGAGCCTTCTCCCAGCTGGACCACCCCAACACCCAGCAGGACAGTCTGTCATCATCTGCAGTGTGGGAAGAATCCTGATTGTTTGTTACCTGGGGAGGCGGGGAATGTTCTTTATGATGTACTGATGATTGTTTATGTTGTTTGTCAACTGTCTCGCATGTGTTTTGGAAGGCAGGATACAAGTGAAGGTAACAATCAATAAAGGAAGTACATTCCTGCCCCTTATTTCTTGCCCTCTGTTGCTAGGTGTCTTGCCTCCTAGACCCATTTCAAAGTCTAGACACACTGAAAACTAAAAAGAGATTAAGACTAAGATTCTGGAGACCAGGATTCATCCATGGAAGCTCACTGGGGAAGGTGGATTTGGTAAAACCAGTCCTTAAACCACTCAATTAATTTGAAAGACCTGTTTGAGTCACTGTAAGCCAGTACCGATTTGACAGCACATCCAGAGCAGAGAAAGAAACAGAATTAAAAACCTGGATGAATCATGGAATCCTAGAGTTGGAAGAGACGTCAAGGGCCATCCAGTCCAACCCCCTGCCATGCAGGAACCTCCATCACAGTATTTCGGACAGATGGCCATCCAGCCTCTGCTTAAAAACCTCCAAAGAAGGAGACTCCAACACCCTCTTTGTGGCAGCATATTTTATTTATTTATTTATTTATTGAATTTATATCCCCCCCCATCTTCCCGAAGGAACTCTGGGCGGCTTCCAATAGACGAACCAAACAGTGGTCATCAGTACAACATATACCACTGCCCAACAGCTCTAACCGTCAGGAAGTTCTTCCTAATGTTCATGAGAATGTGTTAATCTCAATGGTGTAATTGGTATGTAGAATTAATAATGCTGAATATGTTTGATCGTTCTTTTTGCAGGACAAGCCTATTCTTGCCCCAGAGCCACTCATAATGGACAATTTGGACCCTCTCATGGATCAGCTAAACAATTGGAATTTCCCAATCTTTGATTTGGTAGAAAAGATAGGCAAGAAATGTGGCCGGATCCTGAGTCAGGTAAGAAAATGTGTGTCCCAAATTTTGGTAATAGCTCCACCATGGATGAAGCATGTTTAGGAGCTTATGGAAGAACAGTGAGCTCGATCAGTGGTTCTCAACCTGTGGGTTCCCAGATGTTCCTGGACTGCAACTCCCAGAATCCTCCACCACTGGCTGTGTTGGAAGGGGTTTCTGGGAGTTGCAGTCCAGGAACATCTGGGGACCCAAAGGTTGAGAACCATTGATCTAGATTGATCTGTGAAGATTCTCAGTCATCCAGGTAAGGTTATACAGAACTTGATTGAAATTGGACATTAATCTAACAAGAAAAGAAGTCCAGTTGTTTTACTCAATTTCACAATGATCTAGATCTGTGGTTCTCAACCTGTGGGTCCCCAGATGCTTCTGGACTGCAACTCCCAGAAATCCTGGCCAACTCAGCTAGTGGTGAAGGCTTCTAGGAGTTGCAGTCCAAGAGCATCTGGGGACCCACACGTTGAGAGCCACTGATCTAGATTAATGGTTCCCAGCCTTGAGTCGCCAGATGTTCTTGGACTGCAACTCCCAGAACCCTTCACCACTAGCTGTGTTGGCCAGGAATTCTGGGAGTTGTCCTCCAAAAACATCTGGGGACCCAAGGTTGGGAACCACTGATCTACAGCAGCAGCTGTTTTCTGACCACCACCATATGAAAGAAATATAGATTGAATCAGATTTCTATAAATTGTATAGCCAAGTTATCAGGCGGTGTGTGAAGCATTGTTTCCACTTTGTGGTCCCCTTCAAATATCCCAGAGGCCTCCAGAAGGCCGTGTAGCCCCATTCAGAATAGCTGATCTAGGGAAAAGGTTGGGGAAGTTACTTTTGAGGGAGTAAAGCCTCTCAGTCATCTGCACAGCCCATTCCATGGCCCTGCTGGGTGGGGGATTTTAGAAATGATTTTAAAAACCCAGTAAACTTTCAGAGCTTTGATCCAAGATCTCTGTGAGGTAGCCATGGTTTGCAGTCTCTTAAAACAGACCCAAGGTGGGCTATTTGGTAACAGCAAAAAAGGGAGGGAAATGGGAATTTTCAGGAAGAGTGAAGGAAGAAAAGAGAGAAAAGCGCATAAATTCAAAATACTGTATATACTCGAGTATAAGCCTACTTTTTCAGCCCTAATTTTGGGCTGAAAAAAGGGGTCCTCGGCTTACATGTGGGTCAATACTTTTAGCCACTGAGGCAAGTTTGGGTCAGTGGCTAAAAGTCATTTTAAACATTGTGCGCCACTTCTCCTGACCCCCCATGTTTAAAATGACTTTTTAAAAGGTCATTTTAAAACAATGTTTAAAATGACTTTTAGCCACCAACTCAAGCACTTGACTCGGTGGCTAAAAGTCATTTTAAACATCACACACACACACACAGCTCACAAAGGAGGAGTTGCCAGGCCCTGCTGCATTTCCCACTCTAGGCTTATACTTGAGTCAATAAATTTTCCTGTTTTGGGGGTTTAAATTAGGGGGCCCGGCTTATACTCAGGTCGACTTATACTCGAGTATATATGGTACACTTCCAGCCTCCCTAAACATGAGAGTTTGGGCAGCATTACGTCCTTGGTCTAAATGTGCAAACTTAAGCCTGGCTATATTGAACACAGCAGTGGGTGAATTGATCTGGCAAGTCTGCCAAGGTTTCCCAAGGCTATTTTTGCAAGGCCCCCCACCCACACCCATTAGGCTCCTCTACTGCAACCCCCAAAAATGTCCCAGAAAGACAAGGAAAAACAAACCAAAGAAAATGGGCAAATTGCTGCCTGGAAGGGACCTTATGGATTATTGAGTCCAAACCCTACAACTCCCTCATCCATCAAACAGTGGGCATTGAACTCCCAACCTTTGACTTCATGGCCAGTTAGATAAACCACTGAGCCATCCTGCAATTCAATTCTTTTATACGTTGCAAGAGCCATGTGGCATAATGATTAAATCGCAGTGCAGCTTTCAGGTCAGCCTTCCATCCTTCTCAGGTTGGTAAGATCCCCAAATTCATTGGGGAGCAAAGTGTTCTTTGCATAATTGTAAGCCACCCAGAGAGAGACAATCAATGGTGATGATCAGTGGTTTACAAATCCAACAATCATCATCATCATCATCATCTTCTTCTTCTTCTTCTTCTTCTTCTTCTTCTTCTTCTTCTTCTTCTTCTTCTTCTTCTTCTTCTTCTTCTTCTTCTTCCCAGATTAAACATTGCTCATCCCTGATTTAATATGTGCATCTGTTTATTTAAGGTCAAGGAAATTAGTGTCTGTGCTACACAAAGTGAAAAATGATCTATGGAGGAACATCCATAAGTATCTTTGGGGTGGAGCAAAGCCGAAGCTCTCAAGGGCTTTTGGATGAATCATCCTTCGCTTTCTGCCATTTAAATTGCATTCCTGATTTGAACTAGATAGTGGGGGGAAAAGAAATTAACAAAGTGAATTACCTATGAGGGCCACATAGGCTGAAATTTATGGGAAGGAATAAAGAGCTGACATATCCCTTCCCTTGACGGAAGAGCGTTTGCTTTTGGAAGCAAGCGTCAGTGTGACCTCTTGAAGGATATTTGAGAAACCATTTACGTAGGTAGTGGATTGTTGAAGAATTCATATTAAAAAGGAATCAGCTGAAAGCATTCATTTGCACTACAATGGGGAAACACTTGAAAGCAGCACTGAAAAATCAATTAAAAAAATGCAGTCTACGCAAAAGGAGTATGGAGGGCTTTCAGTTCAGAAATGCAAGTCCTTTTGGGTTCGCTCTGTTGTTTTGCAGCAAGTGGAATCATTAGGTAAGGCCTTAATTTACACTTTCTGTTCACTTGATCATAACCCCTATTGTGGGGAAACTAATTTTGTGTTGAAAGGAAGATGTGAGGAGTTGAAGGCTGCAGTAAAAACGTTAAAAGATTAGACATAGTTCAAATTGAAAAACAACCTTCCTGTGCTACCTCTGTCAAAGATTAGTAAACCCAGACCCTTGGGCAGGGGGTCAAATTCTGGGAAAACCCATCAGAACGAGGCTCTAGGCAATTATACCTGCAAATGAGAACTTGGGAAGTGTTTCATGAACAGGCTGGACCGTTATTTCCCATATTCTTGTCCACCAAGAAATTAATTAGCTTAGGAAGGGGTGTCAGCTGTCGCCTTGCTATTATTGCCTGTGATTTGGCTCATACGGCTCAGAGGTTGAAGAAGTTACTCTTTTTTCAAACATTTGTTTAGAAAAGTTACTCTTTCCGTCAGTGGCCCCCAGCCTGCCTGACCCCAGGTCACACAAGTAACTTCATAGAATCATGGGGTTGGTTGGAAGGGGGCTGTAATGCCATTAAGTCCAACCCCAATATTCAAAGCAGGAACCTAAGTCAAGGCAGATCTGACCAACAGTTGCCTAATTTTTCATGAATGGCTCCAGCGTTGCAGCGCTCACCACCTTCTGTAATACAGTGGACCCTCGTATAACAAACTGTTTGTATAACATAAAATCTGTACAGCATTAAAATATTCTGGAGATAGGGGAAATTTGCTTAATAGAATCACCTATGGGGTGAATCCGTGCAACGTAAAAATGGTCGCAATTAGGGATTACTCCGTTTTCAATGCATCCCTATGGGAACTTTGTATAAAGGAAAATTTGCTTAACAGAATTTCATTTGGAATGGATTCCTTTATACAAGGTGCAGCTGTAATTGGTTCCACTGCTGTTTTGATCAAACAGCCCATTATTACATGCCCAGCATTCTGGGATAATCAGAATGTAGGACAAGTCTTTCAAGTATCTGAAAAGTGCTTTCACATTTCCCTTCAAATCTTCTTCTCTCAAGACTAAAAATATTCAGTTCTTTCAGTCTTTTCTCATAGGGTTTGGTTTCCATTTCCTTACTCATCCTTGCTCCATCCAGCGAGTGTCATTTTGCCTCTTTATAAATCTATGGTGAGGCCCCATCTGGAGTACTATGCATAGTTCTGGTCACCGTCCCTCCAGAAGGATATTATGGAAATGGAAAAAGTGCAGAGGAGGGCAACCACAATGATTAGGGGTCTGGAACACCTTCCTTACCATCTGAGGCTACAACAACTGGGCCTCTTCACTCTTGAATGATGGCGCCTAAGAGAGGACCTGATTGAAGTTTATAAAATCATACATGGTGTGGACAAAGTAGATAAGGAAAAGCTGTTTTCCCTATCACACAGCACTAGAACTAGGGGGCAATCCATGAAACTTTTGGGTGCTAGATGTCAAACAAATAAGAGAAAGTACTTTTTCACCCAGAGGATCACTGGTCTGTGGAACTCCCTGCCAGAGGAAGTAGTGACAGCTGTCAGCCTTGACAGCTTTAAGAAAGGATTAGACAAGTTCATGGAGAACAAGGGTATCAATGGCTATCATTGTGGATGCCTCAGGACAACCTCCGGGTTGGAGAGATAAGCAGGATATCTCTCAATGCCATTTGCAGGGAACCGTAAGCAGGCGAAGACATCTGCTTGGGAATACCCTGAAGCAAATGGCGAGCCACTGAGACAGAATGCCTGACTGGATGGGCTTGTAAACAGCAAGCCATTACTGGCAGATTATTGTTATGAATTTCACACTAACATTTATGGCAGCACAAATCCTCAGGAGAATTCTGACCAGTGTTTGTTTAACTCAGTCATTCTCAAGCCTTTTGGGGGGTGGGGTGGGGGCAGCAATAAACACAATATGAAAGAAATGTAGGCCAAATTGAGACTGTATCAGTCACAACAAGAACTTTATAAGGTAGTGTGTGAAGAACATTTTCAAGTCTGTGGCTCCCTTCATATGTGCCAGGGCCCCAAAGAGCGCCACGTAGCCCCAGTTGAGAATGACTGCTTTAACTATCTGGATACCATAAGCACTGCCTAGTGATACCCTTTCCTGCATAGTTCATTGTCCACCTTGGTGCCCCTATCAGAGCACGAGGCAGCCTGCACAAGATGAGCACTTTAACCATGTGTATTCCTTCCTCTGGGTGTGGTGGCTCAGTGGGCTAAAGCACTGAAACCGTCGGCTGCAAAACCGGCAGCCTGGTGGTTGGAATCCCGGGTGCCTCACAGTAGAGCAAGTTCCCACTGTTAACCCCAGGTCCTGCTCACCTAGCAGTTTGAAAGCATGTAAAGGCATGTAGATGAATAGGTACTGCCATAAAAAAGTGGGAAGTTAAACAGTGTTCTGTGCCCAGAAATGCGTTCAGCCATGACGACCACATGGCCACGGACTTGCACAACACTGGCTCTTTGGCTGGAAAACGGAGATGAGCACTGTCCCTAGAGTCAGACACAACTAGCACACATGTGCAGAGGGAACCTTTACCTTTTTATTCCTTCCTCTACAATGAGTATGACCATCTGTCCTGAAGTTGACAAACTCCCCGAATCATAGTCTTAATGCCATCAAGCTATCCCTTATGGAGGAAAGGAATGAATTACAAGTAACCAGTCTGTGGAGAGTCTGAGCCATCCAGCTGAGGTTATCTGGGAGTTAAGTCATGGCGACGGGACTTCTTTTCTTGTGGGATTGAAACATTTCGCTACTCATCCAGCTGGGTTCTTCAAGCAGCTTCTTCAAGCTTCTTCCACGTTTCGATCCCACAAGAAAAGAAGTCCAGTGGCAGTGACTCAACTCCCAGATACAAGTACAGTGGTACCTTATATAAAGGAATCAAATCATTCCAAATTATGTTAAGCAATTTTTCCTTTATACAAATTTCCCATAGGAATGCGTTGAAAACAGTAATTCCTAATCACACCCATTTTTATGTTGTACGGATTCACCCCATAGAGACGATTCTGTTAAGCAAATTTCCCCATCCCCGGAATTTTTTATGTTGTACAGATTTTATGTTATACAAACCGTTTGTTTTACGAGGCTCCACTGTAATCGGTTGCTGCTAAATTCTGGGGCAGGCACAGAGTCTAAATTTAAATTGGAATGAGTTGGATGAGGAAGAAAGACTTTAAAAAGAGCAAAAAAAAAGAGCAAAAAGAGCAAATATAACCACAGCAGGATGCATTTCTAAAAGTTACTCTGCTGCATTTGTTCAGTTACCTTGGGGATGACTCACACATTCCTGTTTTTCTGTGGCACCTTCCCACACTAAAGAAAGAGAGCTGCTGTCAGAGTAATGTAGAGGGAGGCCATATGGAAGAAGCTCCCATGTAGCAACATATGAATCTGGTGTTTGTTTGCTTGTGCATTGGTTCTTTTGAACTCCACCTTTACTCTTCCACATGGGCCTCAAGGTGGCTCATAGCCATATCCTTCACCTGTCTGTTTTGGGGAAGCAAGGAGTGTGTGGGGCTCACCGTCATTAGATTAGGGAAACATCTTTGAGTCTCAGGATGGTCTCCAGGAAGACTTCTGCACTCCAAAAGCTCAACACCCCAGAGAAGAGGTTCCACACACCCCCTTGCCTTAACAAAACAGACTGGTGAGAGACATGCATATGAGCCACTCTGAGGCCCACAGGCTTCCAGATAGATCCAGTTTCATCAGATATCAAAAGCTAGGCAAGGCTAGGAGGTCAACCGTCAGGCAAGTCTAAACTTGGGCCCTCCAGATGTTTTGGACCACAACTCCCACAGTCCTTTGTCATTGGCAAGCTAAGCTTAGAATTCTGGGAGTTGTGGTCCAAAACATCAGGAGGGCCCAAGTTTGGACATGCCTGCATGATTAGGCGAAAGGTCCAGGTGGAGCGAAAAAGGAGTTTGTCCAGGAATCCTGGACAGCTTCTGCCCATCCAAGTTGGCAGTATTGAGCTAGAAGAGCTGGTGGTCTGACTATCTGTAGAAGCTTCCCAGGTGCTCCTGGTTTTAGGAACAGCATCAATTCAAGCTGTTTGCCTGGTTAATTAGGAGACCTGCAAGAACTTCTAGATGGTTAGAGCTATTCGGCAGTGGAATATGCTGCCAGAAAAGAGGGTGGTGTAATCTCTTTCTTTGGAGGCTTTTAAACAGAGGCTGGATGACCATCTGTCAGGAGTACAGTGATACCTTGTATAAAGGAATTATTTCATTCCACATGAAATTCTGTTAAGCAAATTTTCCTTTATACAAATTTCCCAAAGGAATGCATTGAAAACAGTGCAATCCTTAATCATGAGCATTTTTACATTGTACGGATTCGCCCTATCTCTGGAATTTTTTATGTTATACAGATGTTATATTATGCAAACCATTTGTTATATGAGGGTCCAATATATTTATTTATTTATTTATTTATTGTTATATTTATATCCCGCTTATCTTCTACGTGTAGAACTCTAAGCGGCTAACAAGGGCAGTCAATGCCAACCAAACAATCAATACAACGAAATATAGTAATTCAAGATCAACATGGCACAGTAAAACAGACATAATAATAATAATAATAATAATAATAATAATAATAATAATAATAATAATAATAATAATAATAATAATAATAATAATAATAATAATATAAAATCCTCCTGCATCCCAGCCTGCAGGGGAAGCGAATCTATACTTTGATGAGGGATCCTGCATGGCAAAACATGGGTCATGCTATAACTCCTAACAGAGGGGGGAAAGAAGTGCCTTTTTTGGCCCCAGTGGTGTAACAGGTGGTCAAATCTCTTGCCAAATCCCTTCCATCTGGGCTACTTGGTGGACAGAAATAAGGAGGTTATCAGTGGTGGTAGGAAGATGGATAAACAGGTATTTCCTTCAGTGTTGCAGTTCCAGCTCTCCTCCCCATAGAAGGTTACCACGGTGATAGTGAAGGTGTGAAAGTGAGCAAAGTGGATGAGGAATCTATGTTTTCAAGTGAGCAAGGAGCAAAACGTTGCAAGCAATTTTTAGTTTACCGGGGGGGGGGACCAGGATGAAATTGAAGTGTGTAATGACTCAGATTTATAAAATGGTGAATTGTATAGGAGATAATGGGGAAAAGGTGCAGGAAAAAAACTGGGAAAGGTGCAGAAGAGAGCGACTAAAATGATTACTGGGCTGGGGCACCTCCCTTATGAGGAAAGGCTAAAACATTTGGGGCTCTTTAGTCTGGAAAAAAGGCGCCTGAGGGGATATGATTGAGACGTACAAAATAATGCACGGCATGAGTAAAGTGGATAGAGAGACACTCTCCCTCTCACAAAATACCAGAACTAGGGGACATCCACTCAAACTGAGGGTTGGGAAAGTGAGAACAGACAAAAGATTTTTTTTTTTTCCCAGAGTATTGTTAGTCTTTGGAACTCCCTGCCACAAGATATGGTGATGGCATCTAGCCTGGATGCCTTCAAAAGGGGATTGGACAGATTCCTGGAGGAAAAGTCCATCACAGGTTACCAACCATGATGGAGATGTGTAATCTCCATCTTAAAACCGGAGTATTTCAAGGTCCAGATGCAGGGGGTGGTATCAGGAGACAGATATCTAGTCTTGCATGCTCCCAGACGCATCTGGTCGGGCCACTGTGAGATACAGCTGGACTAGATAGGCCTTTGGCCTGATCCAGCATGGTTGTTCTTATGTTCTTAAGATTGCCTGCATTCCAGGAGTTCAGGCAAGGGCCAGCTTGTACCAGAGTTTTTGGTACAGTATTTCTTTTTTAAGTTGGAGCACAAGCTGTCTTTGCCTTGAGGCACTAAAGCACCGGACCTTGGGTGATAAAAAGGCAGTGCTTCCCCCAGCACCGAACGGACATGTGCCTGTGCGAATACTGGCGTGTGTGGAAGTGCATATCATAATTGTTCTCAAAGATTGTTATAGCGGGAGGGAGGTGCCCGGGTGCACAGCAGGAGACTTGGGGAAGAAGCATGGAACTACCATCCAACCAAGCTGTTACCTGCTTATCAGTTCTTCTGATCCAGGACACATTTTATCACCTTCCATCCCTGTCTTGGAATTCCACTGAAGCACTTCCCAGCCTGCCCCCCCCCTTTGCCCAGTGGGACGTCTCCCTTAAAAGCTGCCCCATTCCTCAGAGAAGGCAGATGCTTTTGAAGGCACACGTTGGCTCAACCCTCAGGCAGCTCACGCGCGGCTCCTTCTCTGGCTCCCTGTCCTCATCTGGAAAGACCCCACCCTGTCTTTCCCCTGACTGAGAAAAGACAGATTGAAAGGTTCGTAAAGGATACTGACTGACTCCATTCTCCGACTTTCTGGACTTGAGGATGAGGAATTTCCAAACTTCTGGCCCCCCAGATTCCTTTTTTCCCCAGGAGAAAGCAAGGCAAGGAATGCTATTTTTATTCATCGTCGTCTTTGTTAAATGTCTTCTGCGAAAAAACAAAGACAAAAAAACACTGATGTAAAACTTACATCAGTTCTGTTCAAGAAGTGGTTTATTTATTTATTTATTTATTTATTTATTTATTTATTTATTTATTTATTTATTATTTTTACAACTTATATGCCACCCACTACCCAAAGGCCTGTGGGAGGCTTACAATCAAAAGAATTAAAACGGTTAAAACAACAACAACAACAACAACAACAACAACAATAATAATAATAATAATAATAATAATAATAATAATAATAATAATAATAATAATAATAATAATAATAATAATAATAATAATAATAATAATAATAATAATAATAATAATAACTTTATTTTTATGCCGCCTTTCTCCCCCAAAGGACCCATATCAATAAATATCAAATATCAATAAATAATCAAAGCAATAATAAAAACCTTACACTAAAATTGTCATCAGAGGACCCACAGTATTAATTAAAAAACTTCTGTAACAGGAAGGTTTTTACCTGGCGTCAAAATGTCATCAATATTGGCGCCTGGCGGATCTCAATCAGGAGGGCATTCCATAGCTTGGGGGCAGCTGCCGAGAAGGCCCTGTGTCTGCAAGCCATCCCTCTCTCCTCCTTGAGGGATGGCTCTTTCAAGAGGGCCTCCTGGCTCGCTCATACACACAGAGGGAGCAGTGTGTTTGTCAAATGAGACACAAAACCCCTTCGGTGCTTTTGACCATTCAACAAGCCAACAGACATTTGTTGTCATTTTGTACAACTTCCATTAAATTAAGGATTAATTTGTCCAGCAACCTATATTCACATTAAAATTCCTTCTTGTTCCCATTCACTTTTCAAAGCAAAGTGTTCTGCTTATATACTGCCCCCATAATGCTTAAAGCACTCTCTGGGTAGGTTACAATTTAATTACACAGTGCCCTCCCCCCAGCATGCTGGGTACTCATTTTACTGAGCTCGGAAGGATGGAAGGCTGAGTGAACCTTTAGCCAGCTACTTGGAATTGAACCTCATGCCGTGAGCACAGTTTTAGCTGCAGGACAGCAATCTAACCACGGCACCATGTGGTAGTAAGCCACTAAAAAGTCCTGGAAGTAGATCTATGCATAGTCACCCTCTCAGTTTTTGTATCTCCAGGCTCCCCACCCCACTCTGCTCCTATGACAGCTGCCAAAACTAAGCATTGTCTATTGTTCTTTAGAATATATGCTATTCATGCACCTTTGTTCTGAGCCTGTTTGTGCACCCCAAAGCCTCCCCAAAATGCTATTAGCCTTCTAAAAATGGTATGTACCTTGTTTCCCTGATAGGAATATTAGTCTTGAACAGGATGTGTGAATACAGCACCTACATTTTTCAAAAAAGAAAAGGCTAAGACAGGCATGTCCAAATTTCGGCCCTTCAGATGTTTTGGACCACAACTCTCACAGTCCTTTGCCATTGGCAGTCTAAGCATAGAATTCTGGGAGTTGTAGTCCAAAACATCAGGAGGGCCGAAGTTTGGACATGCCTGGGCTAAGACAAATCGCATTTATTTGTTTCATTTCTGGGCCATCTTCCTGACACTGTTGTGGTGGCAGATTTAATGGTGACCACACAATGACCTCAGATGGGAGGGTTTTGTCTCTAGATCAGGTCTCCAGATGTTTTTCGACTACAGCTCCCATAAATCTTGGCCAGCACAGTTAGTGGTGAAGGCTTCTGGGAGCATTTGTCCAAGAAAAGGGGATTGGACAGATTCCTGGAGGAAAAGTCCATCACAGGTTACAAACCATGATGGAGATGTGTAATCTCTAGGCTTTAAACCAGGGTACTTCAAGGACCAGATGCAGGAGAGTAGTATCATGAGACAGATATCTAGTCTCATGCGCTCCCAAACACATCTGGTAGGGCCGCTGTGAGATACAGGAAGCTGGACTAGATGGGCCTTTGGCCTGATCCAGCATGGCTCTTCTTATGTTCTTATGTTCTTATGTAACATCTAGGGGAGCTGTTGGCGGGGTGGCAGGGGAGAGGGTATTGCCATCACAATGTGTTGGTTGTTTTCCTGGATGCATTAGCGGTGGGAAAGATGAGCTAGTTATGCTCTTGATGTGAGCCAGCAAAGCTCTTAACTTTTTGACTTGACATCTTCAATTAACATCCAGGACAGTAGTCAAGTGACGGGAAAATGAATAGCCTAAGCTGTAAGAAAACTTTGCTTTCCAGCCTGCTTTACTTATTTATTGTTGTTGTAGAACTTTATCTACTGACCCAAATAAGATAAAAAACAGAGAGCGGAAAAACAGAACATGCCATTATGATGAGCTTTTCAGAAAGAGAAAAGAATACAGCTTTCTGGCATTGAGAACCAGAAGCTGCGAGTATCATATTTTCAGGCTTTGCTCTCATCTCTTGCACTGAAAGAGAAAGGGGGGAAAATGCTGAAACCATTGCTTGTTATTAGAATTATCCTTCTAGATTTTTCCTCTCTTAGGTGAACAGTGGCTGCCACCAGCACCACTCCTAACATGTGTGGCGAGGGGCAATCTAACTCAGGGCTGGCCAACTTTAAACAGCTCGCGGGCTCCTTTTGCCCACCGCACGTCCACTCTGGGCTCCTTTCCGAAGCGCTGCACATCCCCACGGACTCCTTTCTGAGGCGCGTACCTCGCCGCTGCTCCTGAGTAGGAGGGTGGAGTTTCCTACCAAGGAAACAAGGGAGGAGGGTGTGGCATGACAGTAGCAGAAGGGAAGGGAAGGCTAAAAATCAGGAGCAAGCCTCTGCGCGGGTGGGTGAGCAAACAAAAATAAAATGATAAAATAAAAATTCCCCTGGTGGGTCAGGAGGTGGGCGGGGAACTGGCAGGCAACTTCTGAGAGCCCCACGGACGACCAGTCGCCCGCGGTTGATGGGTTGTGCAGACCTGGTCTAGCTTAGGGTGTTTTTTGCTTGCTTGTTAGTTAGTTTTTAAGTAGTCCTTGTTATGGTCTACAGTGGACCCTCGTATAACAAACGGTTTGTATAACATAAAATTTGTACAACATAAAAAATTCCGGAGATAGGGGAAAATTTGCTTAACAGAATTGCCTATTGGGCAAATCTGTACAACATAAAATGGGATTACTCCGTTTTCAATGCATTCCTATGGGAAACTTGTATAAAGGAAAATTTGCTTAACTTAATTTCATTTGGAATGAATTAATCCCTTTATACAAGGTACCACTGTATATAGCTGGTATATAGAGGCCTTTTCCCACAAGGTAACTGGTTAGAGAGAGGATCGCTCCCAGAGGATCTTAAAATCCAGGCCACCTCATTTACGGAGCTACAGTAGCCTGGAACCAAGTCATACAGAGATTTACAGGTCGTCACCAGTACTTTGAACTGGTCTCAGAAGCAAACCAGCAACCAGTGAAGTTGTTGGAACAGCAGAGTTATTTGTTCTAAGATAAATTATCATTGCCTTCAGGAAAACAGCAACTTGGGTCACTTTTTCTGAGTCCACATTGCCTGCCTCCCATACTGATTTTCCTCAGAAAACCCCCTGCCCCTTCATAGGAGGCCGAGAGGCCAATTTTGCAGAGTCTTCAGAGGGTTCCTAATATTCTTAAAAACCCCAAAACATTCAACATGTGAAAAAAGTTTAAAAGTAGTCAGTGGAGGATGCAAGGGAGCTTCTTCCATTAAAAATGTTTCCCCTTTAAAACTTGAACCAATCCTTAAGAAAAACCCGTTGTAGCATCTTTTACAGTGTATAACTACTGCATTGGAAATGGGTTTAAAATAAAATAGGCAATAGCCTTGTTTTATGTGTTCTCAAAATCCGGGATCTGATACTTGTGAGTTTGTCGGGCTGTTTGGCTGTCTTCTGGAACATTTTCTTCCTGACATTTTGCCAGACCCTGTGGCTGGCATCTGCAGAAGGCAAGGATCTCAGGGAGCTAGGAGTTCTCTTTGCGCTCTGGGGTACAGAGGGAGTGAGACTGGGTTTTTTAAAGTTCTGGGAAAGAGGAAACCTATCCTATGCAGGAGAATAGATGTTAGTCGTATTATGATGTGGAGTTTTCTAGTTAATACTCTGCCCGTATTAACGATACCCAGCTGTGGTTTCTTAACCTCTGTCTTTTTAATGGAACTCCATCATTAGAAAAACAATAGGTTTGTGGATTTCAATAGCTTCCCTGTGTAGTCTGACATAGTGATTGGTAATGTTTTCTAGTACTTTTGTTTACTGGAAGAGGATTTCATTCATGTTTCCTCTTTCCCACAACTCATTCACCCTTTATCCCAGAGTGCAGAGAGAAACCACTAGTTTCCTAAGCTCCTTGCTCTCTGAAGATGCCAGCCAAAGAGTCTGGCAAAACTTCAGGAAGAAAAACTTTCAGAATACTGCCAACCCCCCCCGAAAAAAAACTCACAACAACTAATACTCTTGTTTCCTTGGGAACCTTCTTGAGCTTCTTATTTATTTATTTTTACAACTTATACGCTGCCCACTACCCAAAGGTCTCTGGGAGGCTTACAATAAAAAAAAATAAAACAGTTAAACATAGAATATCAATAAATAATTAAAAACAGTAATAAAAACCTTACACTTAAATCATGACACCACAATTGCCATCAGAGGACCCACAATCTATATTGTGTCAATTAAAAAACTTCTGGAACAGGAAGGTTTTTACCTGGTGCCGAAATGTCATCAATATTGGCGCCAGGCAGATCTCACTCAGGAGGGCATTCTGTAGCTTGGAGGCAGCTGCCGAGAAGGCCCTATGTTTACAAGCCATCCCTCTCACCTCCTTGAGGGATGGCTCTTTCAAGAGCCCCCCCCCAAGTTCGATCTTAATTGTCGGGTAGGTTTGTATGGAAGGAGGCAGTCCTTCAGGTATCTAGGTCCTAAGCCATTTGGGGCTTTATATGTCAAAACAAGCACTTTGAATTGGGCTCGGGTAGCAGAATCGGCATGATGTGATCCCTGGCGGCCCCACCGCCTACCAGCCACGCCGCACAATTCTGAACCAGTTGCAATCACCAAACCGTCTTCAAAAGCTGCCCCATGTACAGCGCATTGCAGTAATCCATTGGCATTCTGAAAAGTGGCCCTAAGACCCCTCCACTACCCATCCCCTATAATGGCACAAGATGCAAGCCCTACTGTGCTTTTAAAATGCCACTAACCCATTCTTTATAAAACCACAGCACAGTTTCTGTAGGCTGGTGGCTGTTCTCGCTGCATGCCACGTGGGCCCCCTCCCCCCACTCTTTCAGTACCTGGGGAGCCTCCCAGCTCTAGATGGCCAGTAGCTGCTCCACATTTTGCTTTAATGGGAAGAATCTTGTTGAAACATGCATTTCCAGCAGTTTCATGCCTGCTTGCAAGTGACCTACAGTGTGAAGGCTGATGCCAAAATGTAGCTCATGTCCCTGATATAATGTGACTGAGGACAATGGACCCCCCACTAGGCCAGTGGTTCCCAACCTGGGGGTCAGGACCCCTTTGGGGGTCAAACGACCATTTCACAGGGGTCGCCATGAGCCAGTGAAGCGAAAGACACAAACGGCTTGGGTCTGGAAGAGGAAGGGGGAAAGAGTGAGTTACAGCTTGATAGGTTGGAGGGGACGTCAGTCAACAGCACCGGAGGCTGCACCACCAGATGAGGAACTGTATTAAAGGGTCACGGAATTAGGAAGGTTGGGAACCACTGTACTAGGCAAATATGAAGTCAATCTGGATCTAGTCTGCCAGTGATTCCAAGCCATTTCTTTGAGTTATGGGATAGCTATTATTAATATTGTCACCCTTCAGGTTTTTTTGTTTTTCAAATTTCAGGTTAGATCTCCACCCTAATAGGATTTCAGTTTTGGGGGCCTTTCCAAGATGTTTGACCCTGATGTAAACAAAGTGGTCTGCTTATATACCCCCCCAATACCACTTCAAGTAGTCTCTGGGCGGTTTAGAGTTTTTAATTACATTATGCAGGCTAGACATTGCTTGCTCCATGCAAATAATTTTTAGAGATGATTGGAAGGGGAAATACTGTATGTCAAGTTTTAAAAATAAAGTTATCTAACATGTAGTTCCTCAAACTACAAACTACAAATGCAAAAAGCTCCCTCCCAGCCATTAAGAAATTGCTTAAGGCCATCCTTTTCCAGGAAGTCTTTAGAGATATTTTCTTCTACATTAACTTGGAACATGACTCATCCACCAACCCTATGTGTCTTTCTGTGTCATTGGGATTATTTGGGGAATTTGTTTGAATCTGGATTGTTTCAGATGATTGTTTGGAGCTATCTATGTGCAAACTTCTTTTTCATCATAGCTATCGGGTGGTTTCCAGCTACCCCTTGCCTTCCATAAACCTTTATCTTTCGACAGTTCTGATAATATATCAATGTCTGCTGTTTCACAGGGTTTTTCCAACCATTCTCGACCATCGATTTGGTATTTCTGGTGACTTCCAATATTTGGCATATGAAAATCTTGCTCTCTTGGTCATATACATCCATAAATGTCTCACATTCACATCTTGGATTTCTGGCATAATATTTGACAAACATATTTCAGGTTAAAATTCAATTACCTGGCCCAACATGTTTTTACAGTTATCTCATGCACCATTCTTCTGATATCTCTTTGCCTCTTCACATGTCCACCATTTTTCTTTAAAGAAAATGTGAAGGATCCACCATCTGCACTTTGCTCACCTTGTGGGAGCCATAGAAGCTTTGGGAGTTGATATTGTCAGCATTGTTCCATGCTCTGGAGTCCTGCAGCTTCTCTAGTCCCCCAGGTTCCAGTAAGCAATGGGAATGAGGTAGATTTTCCAGTCCAAGTCCGCATTACCTATGTAAAAACTTATTTATGGAGGGGCAAGTTTGCCCAGACATCAGGGAGGCACACCAGTTACTGCATCCAGATATTGTCTTTTGATGAGGTGGACACATTTTTCCCATCTGCTGTGTAATTCAAGAGACCAAGGTGGCATAATTTCAGATCGGTGACTTGGTTCAGGTCTAGTGAAGGAGAATTCAAATGGGGGAAAAATAGAGGTGAATATAGGATATGCTTGTCATTTTTGGTTACAACACCCAAAATATCACATGCTTGCTTAAAAGTTTCTCTAGCGTTCATGGCTCCACTATCTTTTTTTTTTAATTTCCAGGTATCTTACAAACTTTTTGAAGACATGGGGCTATTTGAGACCTTTAAAATCCCTGTGAGAGAGTTTATGAACTATTTCCATGCTCTAGAATGTGGATACCGAGAAATACCATGTAAGTATGACCCGGTACTTTTCTTTTCATGATTTTCTAGGTAGCGAGTACTCAGAAGTAAAGATGAACATGGACTGCTATTTCAACGGTTCATGCTGGTTCATTTAGTGGCCGAACAGGGGTCAGCCATTTTGAAGCCCCGCCTCCTCCATTGGGTCCCCATTTGGAGGCAGTGTTCTGTCTTCCTTGCCCTGCCTCCTTGAGGTGCTGGCTCTGAGTGGGTACCTGCCAGAGCAGGCAGGACTTTAATGCACCAAACACCTGATTGCCCACTGAACGAACCAGCAGTGGGTGCCCATCTCTACTCAGAAGTGGCTTGAGTCTTGGAACTGTGTCGCTTGTCCAAAAGCAAAAACAATTTAATTTTTTTAAAGCAAAGTGTTCTGCTTATATACTGCCCCCTAGTGCTTAAAGCACTCTCTGGGCGGTTTACAGTTTAATTAAGCAGGCTGCACCTTCCCCTCCCCCCACGAGCTGGGTGCTCATTTTACCGACTTAAGAAGGATGGAAGGCTGAGTGGACCTTGAGTTGTCTACCTGGGATTGAACCCTAGGACGTGAATAAAGTTACAGCTGCAGTACAGCAATTTAACCACTATGCCACAAGACTCTTGTCCACGGCAAAACAGGCTGGCTCAACTTCACTGGAGGCCCACTGGGGAATTGAACTCCCAGACTTCTCGTTCTGCAGCCCAGGACCTAAATCACTGAGATTTCCAGCCAGCACTAAAACTTATATAAATCCATATATCGGGAGAAATACGAGCAATTCAAAGGTAAACATTTGCAGATGTGAAAAAAAATGTTTGCATACATCAGGATGGGCTGTATAACGAACGTATGTGAATGTGACATTCTCCAGAAACAGACTTACCCATAACCCCCTAATATAACTACTGGTTTATCTTGTTCTTGCTTTGTGGTTTCATTTCTGCTCTCACTATCTCGGCTCATTTTTCAGCAGGGCTTAATGGCTCAACTGTTTCAGTTTGCTTGCAAAAGAATGCAGTGGATGATTGATAATTTGGCTGCCACTGTTTCATCTATGCCTCCTGCCATATGGTGATGGGAGTAGCCCTGTTTGCTTCCCAAGAGGGAAGCAGTGTTAGTGGTCGCTGCAAAAATAGCAAAGAGGCAGGAAGTGTATATCAAAGGCCCTTTGTACATGACCCCTAAACTCCGCGGCAAATGGCTCCCAGCTCCGGAGCTTAAAATTGTTTCTCCACCAGCTCCGGAGTTTACAGATAATTAAGTGCGACCATGCCCACCTAAGCGCTTCCCAGTGCACTTTTCAGGTACCTGCTCTCTGGAGGTGAAAATTCCCCATGCGGATATAACATAGTGACTGCCCGGCTCTCCTTGCTTCTGTTTGTTCTTTTTTTGCCCCCCGCCCCTTTAAGAGATCTGAATGCAGTGCTGGGACGGCAGAACGGAGGTGAGCGGCATTCTTTTCTTCCTTTTTTTCTCCCCCCCCCCACGCAGCCAGCAGCCAGGAGTGCAGAGGGGGTGGGAACGCAGGAACAGCGACAAACCCCTAAGATCTCTGGTCCGAATTTAAGTGGTCAGTGGATCTTAGGGGTCGTGTGAAAAGGCCCAAAGTCTGTTGTCCGTTGGAGTTTATGCCATAGAAAAATGGCTTATGTTTCAGTTGCTCCATGCCTAGAATAGAATAGCTTTCAATTTAAAACACACACACACACATACACAGATTATGCTACTGATCACCAACGTTCTACGAGGGCATGGCACTTTAAGAGGCCATGGCTTTTTTGTGTGTTTCTGGAATGATCTTTCCCCTCCCGTGGTGGTGGGCATATGTGATTCACTTTGAAGGCTAGGAAGCCTATCATGTCGTCCTCACAAATGAAATGCTCTACAAATTTATCCCCCAATCCCGGTTAAGTGAACTTCAGGTCTTGGGAAAAGATTTGAGCAGGAAAGACGGAAGAAACTGCCCGTTTTGTCCAGTAGATGGTGTTGTTACCCGTATGCATCCCGCAGAAGTAATCTGCTTCTGTCTCAACAGATCACAACCGGATTCATGCCACTGATGTCCTCCATGCTGTCTGGTACCTTTCGACCCAGCCCATTCCAGGCCTCTCAACTGTGATTAATGACCAAGGGTCAACAAGTGATTCAGGTAACTGTATTAGTATCATTTCTGTGACACACTTAATGTCATTTCCTGGCCCAATGTACCTTGCTTTGTACTTTGTTCCCAGGGCATGTGCATGCTGGAATCTCGTGCTTTTCACAAAACAACATGTTTTGCACAAAATACAGCTTTTGGATGCAAAAAAATACATTTGTATCTTTTTTTTTTTTTAAAAAAGCAAATTATAGCTAATAAGGAATATCTTTTATATGCTTTTTTGTGTTTTTTCAGTGTGATGGGTCTTGAACTATTAGAACATCCTTTTTTTCCTGTGAAAATGATTAAAATATGAGAATATTCATTGCATTTATTGTTCAGTGGGCAGAAGAAACATGGAGGTGTAAGTAGGGTCCACAAGTGCTCTGGATCGCTACAGCATTCTGACATCTCAATCATCCCAGCCAGTTAGAATGAAAAAGGGGTGACCATTTCAGCAAAGAGATATGCTAGTAGACTATGATTCTTGGCTCATACTTACCTTTTAAAGATGCCTTTTCCATTGATTTGATGGTACCCAGTGTGCAAGGATGTTAAGGAGCTGAGATAGCATCACATGCTGCTATCATAGGGCGCTTTTACACGACCCCTAAGATCTGCTGGCCACTTAAATTCGGATCTTGGGGGTTTGTCGTTCTTCATGTGTCCCCACCCCTCCACACTCCATTGTTCGTGTTTGCATGAGGGGAGGGAGAAAAAAAGGGAGAAAAGAATGCCAGCTCACCTCCGTTCTGCCGTCTCGCTCTGCTCCGGGAAGCATTCCAGTCTCTTAATATCTATTAAAGGGGCAGGGGGCAAAAAAACAAACACAAGGCGAGGAGAGCCCGGCACTCACTCCTTTATATCTGCATCAGAAATTTTTCACCTCTGGAGAGCAGGTACTTGAAAAGTGCGCTGGGACGCGCTTAGGTGGGCGTGGTCCCACTTAATTTTTTTTTAACTCCAGAGCTGGTGGGAAAACAATTTTAGGCTCCGGATACGGGAGCCATTTGCCTCGGATTTTAGGGGTCATGTAAAAGCACCCATAGACATGCAGTTTGCCTTTGTATATCTGGTTGTCTTTCAGAGGAACAAAGGCACTGTGTAATGATGATTATTTAAATCCCAGATTGAGCAAAGTGCAGTTTCAGTTTTCTGATACAACAAATCACTCTTTCAGATGTTACTGTCTAGTCCAGTGTTTCCCTGTCTCAAAAAACAACATGAGAAAAAACATTGCTGCCTGAGGCAAATAAAAATGTATGTAGGCACTCCTCATTGAAGGATTGGAGTGGAGATCCATCAACCTCATTTAAGGACAGAATCCAAGTCACTTCAAGGGAAGTGATAGTACCACTCTATTCTGCTCTGGTCAGACCCCACTTGGAGTACTGTGTCCAGTTCTGTGCGCCTCAATTTAAAAAGGATGTTGACAACCTCGAGCGGGTGCAGAGGAGGGCGACCAGGATGGTTGAGGGTCTGGAGGAAATGTCTTATGAGGAAAGGTTTAGGGAACTGGGAATGTTTAGCCTTTCAAAAAGGAGGCTGAGGGGGGATATAGCTCTGTTTAAATATTTGAAAGGATGTCATATTGAAGAGGGAACAGGTTTGTTTTCCATGGCTTCAGAGACTAGGACTCGGGGCAATGGTTTCAAACTACAGGAAAAGAGATTCCATTTGAACATTAGGAAGAACTTCATGACAGTTAGAGCTGTTCGGCAGTGGAATATGCTGCCACGGAGGGTGGTTGAGTCTCCTTCTTTGGAGGTTTTTAAGCAGAGGCTGGATGGCCATCTGTCGGAAATATTGTGATGGGGTTCCTGCATGGCAGGGGGTTGAACTAGATGGCCCTTGAGGTCTCTTCCAACTCTATGATTCTATCATTCTATCATTCTATGATTCTATGACTAGGTATTTAAGTGTTGGTTGTTAAGTGAGAGGAGCTGAAGACTGCTGTCTTGTGATGTGTGGAGGCTGCCCTCCTTGTAGGCAGGCCTGCTTTTCCCCCCTGAAAGGATCCAAAAGGCAGCTAGCCAAACAAACGAAACAAGCAAAAGTTGGAGAGTGCATCCTGTCTCATCTCTCTCACTGCTGTATATATTCCTCCATCCCTGCCGAAATAGTCATGTCTGGAGCAGGGAATGGCGTGAGAATAGCAGCTCAAATGGCAAGCATTCAGAGCTCTTACTTGCAGATGTTTAATCTCTGAGTAGCGAATTTGGAAGATGTAGCCATTTTGCTATTGCAAACATGGCGTCGGCTCTGGCCCCATTGAATGGGCGAGCATAAGACTAGCCTTTGGGTACCAAACTGAAACAATCACTTGAAACTGGGCCTTCTCAGTGGTTGCCCCAATTCTATGGAGTAAACTTTCCAGCAAGATACGTCCGGCACAGTCCCTGCCTGCTTTTATGAGAGCCCTTAAGACCTTGCTCTTTATAGAAGCTTATGGCGACCGCTAATGCGATTGTTTTGTTTGTTCTGTGGTTTATTTGCTATTTCTACCCCTAGGGTTTGTTCTTAAGTTGGCCTTGCTGGCCAGCTTTTCGCCTTGCTTCCTTTTGGTATTTAAAGTTTCATTCTTTTTTGATTATTGTTCACCTCCTGGAGCTCCTTTTGGAAGACAGGCGGTATATAAATGTATAAATAAATATATAAATGTATGTATAAATAAATAAATAAATAAATAAATAAATAAATAAATAAATAAATAAATAAATAAATCGCTGTCCAAAGAGACGTGCTATGTGCTCACCACTCTTGGCCAGCCGACCAAACAATGACATTTGTCAGCAAAGTGATTTTAGCCAGTAAAAAGTGATTTTAGTCAACAAAACAGTAAGAGATCATTATGTAAAATGTTTGTCAATTGTGTTTTTAATAAATAAATAAATAATAAATAAATAAATAAATAAATAAATGAATAAATGTTTATGAAGAACTTGGATAGAGTTCAAGATCTACTGTATAGTGGATGTGGGTCTAATATTTTAGTCTTGTATTTACAAATAAATGAATAAATAAATAAATAAATAAATAAATAAATAAATAAATAAATAAATAAATAAAGCTGTTCTTATTTTCACCTCCCTAACCAACTCTCATCAAATGACCTTTATTTTTTATTTTTATTTTATTTTCATTTTTATTTTAATGCCCAGATTCTGATAATGGGATCACTCATGGCCACCTGGGATACGTGTTATCAAAAACGTACATGCCAGCAGATGACACTTACGGCTGCTTGGCTGGCAACATCCCTGCCCTTGAGTTGATGGCTCTTTATGTAGCTGCTGCCATGCATGATTATGACCACCCTGGAAGAACCAATGCCTTCTTGGTGGCAACCAGTGCTCCTCAGGTAAGAAGAACCAGAGTGTCTCCCACCTGCGGCACAGTGCCTAAACTGCAACACTGCAATGAAGGGCCGGCTCATTACTTGAGTCCAATCCCACGTAGCTAGCTCATGGTTGGCTCACACCTTCTCTCTTCTGAGGTCAGTGCTTTGAGTTCCTGACTTGCTGGGGATGGGGGACAATGTGTTGCCTATGTTCTCAAATTGCAAACTGCCCAGAGAGATTTTCAAGCATTATGGAGCAGGATATACACAGCTCGCTTCACATTTGCATTAGAGTTCTTTCCGGTGAATAGCATACATGCAATAGGGATAGGAGATCTGTCAGCTTCACCTTTTTTTCTGCATTCAGGTTTGGATGTCTGTGAAGATTCTCAGTCATCCAGGTGAGTTTATCTGGGAGTTGAGTCATGGCAACTGGACTTCTTTTCTTGAGAGATTGAAACACTTCGCTGCTCATCCAAACGGCTTTGTCAGACTGACAAAGCCGTTTGGATGAGCAGCAAAATGTTTCAGTCCCTCAAGAAAAGAAGTCCAGTTGCCATGACTCAACTTCCAGATTCAGGTTTTGATGTTTTTTTAACCGAGTTTCTTTCTGTCCCCAATAAGAAATTTAACATTTTTGAATTTTTTTTACAAAGTTCTTGGATGTGAACAAAGCCAACTGTTCTCCATCTATCATTAAGAGGAGTAATCTTCTCTTGTTCTCCCCCATTCCCCAAACTGATAAGTTTCTGTCTTTCTTTTCCATCAGGCTGTTCTATATAATGACCGCTCTGTTTTGGAGAACCATCATGCCGCTGCTGCATGGAACCTGTTCATGTCTCGTCCAGAATATAACTTCTTAGTCAACCTTGACCACGTGGAGTTCAAGCACTTTCGGTTCCTCGTTATTGAAGCCATTTTGGCCACTGATCTGAAGAAGCACTTTGATTTTGTCGCCAAATTCAACGCCAAGGTGCGTTTGATGGCTTGGGTCTTCCCAAAGGCCTAAGTCTGTAGGCAAGATAGAGAAAACGGGGAGAGTGGAGATGGAGGCTTTATGTTAAATGGTTACCATGGCAACTGGCCTAAAGTGAAACAGAATGTGATTCTGAAAGCCAGGGTGCAGAGGCATTTTGGTTAGGACCAGAGGGGAGACAAGAAGACTCAACTTTTTGACTTGTTCTTTATTTAGGCCAGGTACTGGTTGGTTGGTTGGTTGGTTTCTGTTTGTTTAAGGCACAACATTGGTTCCAAAACTTATTTGGCTCACTGCTTCCTTGACTTACCAGCCATGGCGCCCACGTGGAATAAGACTACTGTATCCGTGGGATACGGTACCTGCAGTTTTACTGGCCCACTCCTTGAATGTAAAGAAATAAAATTAAAACAACATATGAATAGCCTTCCCAAGGTCACTAGATGCCACTAGAGGGCAGCAGAAATTATGCTATATATACTGTAGTACTGTAGCCTGATTTCTTTGACAGAAGGAGCTTCCAGAAACATGGGGAAGCTGCTATTTTTGGTGGAGATTGGGCAGGGAAAACTCCCTTGCAAACAGGAGACTAAGAAACGTAGTTCTTTGGCAAGACTGGGCCAGCATTCCCTCTCTGCAACATACACGGATAGCAGAGAAGCTGCAAGAAAGTGCTGTACAATACTTAGGCCAGGCATGTCCAAACTTCGGCCCTCCAGATGTTTTGGACCACAACTCCCGCAGTCCTTTGCCATTGAAAATACAGGCATGGAATTCTGGGAGTTGTGGAGCAAAACATCAGGAGGGCTGAAGTTTGGACATGCCTGACTTAGGGTGAAGACAGGAGAAAGGATTAGAGTAGGCATGTCCAAGCGTTGGCCCTCCAGATGTTTTGGACCACAACTCCCACAGTCCTTTGTCATTGGCAATCTAAGCTTAGAATTCTGGGAGCTGTTGTCCAAAACATCAGGAGGGGCGAAGTTTGGACATGCCGAGATTAGAGGATACCCCCCGGGTGGATTCCCCAGTGCCCCATATCACCACAGCCCACCGTTTGGGAACCACTGCTCTTACGGAATGAAGAAATGGTCCGCTTTTCAATTTTTGAAAATCCTTATCACAAATGGACTGAAATGGAAATGTCACCCATCTTCACTTGAATCAGGGACGTGTTGGCGGGGTGGTGGAGGAGAGAAACCCACTGGAAACAATGGGAAGAGCCAGTAGGTTCATGGTGGGTACAGAGCTGGATTCAGCATACAGATAATCGGAAAGATTCTACCAGAGTTGTGGCAAGCACTTTTGGTAACCTGGGCTTCAGAGCCCTATTGTCTGAGCTTGGATCACATGAAATTAGCATATGCAAAGAGGGGGAAGAAGAACCAGTAGGAATTCCTGTATCAGAGAACCCAGTGGCCACATTGGTCCTTTATGGAGACTTCCTACCTGGCATTTTCCTCTATGCTTGGAGTTAATCAGATTGCATTCTTCCGGCAAGAGATACGAAAGTGGACTTGCACCTGTTGCATCTCCAAAGCCCTGGATCCTAGTTATGCATCGTCAAGGGGGAAAGATGGGAAGGCTTTGGGCAGCCAGGGTTTGATGGTACTTTTACTGTGCAATTTTTAAAAAGGACTTAATTTATTGGTCAGGTAATGGCCAAGGACTGATTGTGATTAGAGATGGGCATGAAATGGACTTTTAGTTCGTTTCATTATTCGTTTTGTTACATAACAAAACGAATAACCCCAGAGTGGATTTAGAACAAACTGAACCAAAAAAAATTGGTTCGGTTTGGTTCGGTTCGTTAACGGCGGCGCCAGATATGTCTCCTACCTAGTGCTGGTCCCTTCCTGGAGGTCCAGTCTTCCTGGCTGCAGGGAGGGGTGACCAGGAAAAAAAGCTGTCTGACCGCGCGTTCGGTGCTTGAAAAAATAAAAAATAAAAAACACCCAATCCAGTGCACGGGCAACGTGGTCGGCAGTAAAAAATAAAATAAAATAAAAATAAATCAACAAAATCAACAAAATAAAAAAGGAGCGCCGACCTGGCCCCAGGGGTGGCCAGGTTTGCACCCTAAAATAAAGGGGAAAATATAAAAAATAAAAGCAGTGCCGACCTGGCCCCAGGAGCCACGCAGTCGGTGCTTGAAAAAAAAAGAAAGAGGTGCTGCCCCCAAGCCAGGATCTCAAAAAGCCCCAGCCACAGGGGCCAAGATTGCTCGGCCACCGCTGCTGCCACTGCCGCCACCTGGTAAGAATGATGCCTGTGTTGATGATTGAAAATGATGAGGATGTGGATGATGAGGATGCTGCCAGTCCAGTTTGTACAGTTAACATCTGTGGCTTTTTATTGTTTTGAATGCTTTTTCCTACCTGCATGCTGTCAAATGGATTAAATTGTGCAAAGCGGGGGGGAACGAATAAGGAATCAACAAGCCAATGAAATGAATTTTTCAAAAGATCGTTAAAAACAAAACGAACCAAACCCTAAAACGAAATGAACCGAAACGAATTGCCATTTTTTTTCAGTTCATGCCCATCTCTAATTGTGATACACGGTAATGTTAGGGACTCGACCCGACCCGCGATAAAGGGATGCGGATGCTGGGTTAGGTCATGACTGGGGGGGGGTCTGTTTGGGCCCTCTTGCACTTATCCCAGGCCTGGTGCAGCCTCAAGCAGGCCTCCAATGGGCTCCCCGGGCCTGTCAGATGTAGTTTCTAGGAAATGGGCCCAGGAAGCCTGTCAGAGGCCTGTTTGGGGCAGTGCCAGGCCTGGGGTAAGTGCAAGAGGCCCCAAACAGGCCGACGCAGCTTGCCCAGGAGCCCTTGCCTTCATATACTGCAGTCCCGCAATATACCAGGACCACAGTATATGAACAGCAATATGGTGGGGGGGTGACTGTATTCAAAATCCAGTTATGAAATGCGGGAAAGAGATTCAGTAAGACCTGCAGGCAGAAACTCATGGTGAAGCTTGGATAGCTCAGTGGTTTTGGTATCCGTCTGCAGTTGGGAGTTAGATTCCCCACTAGGTCTCCTTGATGATTCATAAGGTGCCTTTGAGCTCTGCAGTTCTGTGATGATGACAGTGGATAGCAAGGCAATACGAATGATAAATAACTACTCACACAGCAAAGCTCCCTCCAGAGAAAGATAGACTGTCCCTCTCCTTGCTACATCGATGTCAGGAGACAAAAGCATTTATGGTTGGATGGGCTTTGACCACTGATTGACAAAAAAGGAGGTTTTTCACTTCATTTTGATGTGTTTTTAAATGGCTTTTAAATTGTGTTTATTCATAGGCTTTGTGTTTTTAATTACAGTGGTACCTTGTATAAAGGAATTAATTCGTTCCAAATGAAATTATGTTAAGCAAAGTTTTCTTTATACAAATTTCCCATAGGAATGCATTGAAAACAGAGTGATCCCATTTTTATGCTGTACAGATTTGCCCCATAGGCGATTATGTTAAGCAAATTTTCCCCTATGTCCAAATTTTTTTTATGTTGTACAAATTTTATATTATGCAAACTGTTTGTTATACAAGGGTCCACTGTACTTATAACCTTGTAGCTTTAATGTAATGTTGTCTATTAATGCTGTAAGATATCCCTCAATTCTCAGATACTTGAACATGTCTTAATTGTACTGGACTGTATGTTATCCCTCATTACTGTAAGCCGCCTTGGGTCCTTTTCCAAGGAGAAAGTCAGGGTAAAATACTCTTAAATAAATAAATAAATAAATAAATAAATAAATAAATAAATACATACATACATACATACAAATAAATAAATAAATAAAGTACTTAATACTGTTTTAAATACTCCAATTATCATGGACATATTGGCCCGTAAAAGTTTTATTTAAATACTACCCTGTTTGTGCAAAGCACTATATTGGGTAGGTTACAAGCTAAAAACATATATCAATGAAAAACAAATACAGTGGACCCTTCTTTAATAAATGGTTTGTATAACATAAAATCTGTACAACATAAATATATTCTGGAGATAGGGGAAATTTGCTTAACAGAATCGTCTATGGGACAAATCCGTACAATATAAAAATGGTCACGATTAGGGATTACTCTGTTTTCAATGCATTCCTATGGGAAATTTGTATAAAGGAAAATTTGCTTAACATAATTTCATTTGGAACAAATTAATTTCTTTATACAATGTACCACTGTAAAACAATTTAAATGAAGACATTCAGCAGCATAAAAACGAATGGGAGCAGAGACAATATTTCCTATAATAGCAAGATAAGAGGCATACAGTCAAGCCAGGGTCAGTGTGAAAGGCCTCCCTGAAAAGCAGTGTTTTAAGTTGCCCCCTAAGCAACAGGATGGAGCCAAGTGTAGGTCCTCTAAAAGCTCGTTCCATAAGGTCAGTGCCACCACAAAGAAGGCCCTGCATCTTGGTTGACTTCTGAGCCACCCTCAGGGTCCTTTTCTTCTATGGTTTGCTTGTTTTTGTTGTGTACAATCCCTTTATTGTTAAAAAAAAGTGATAAAAATAAAGTGTTATCTCCCAGGTGAATGATGCTGTTGGCATTGACTGGACCAACGAGAATGACCGCTTGCTGGTTTGTCAGATGTGCATCAAACTGGCTGACATAAATGGGCCAGCAAAGCACAAGGACTTGCATCTGCAGTGGACGGAAGGCATCGTCAATGAGTTTTACGAACAGGTAGGTGGCCCTAGTTGCTTAGAGGAAGAGCAAAAGGTAAAAGGTAGCTGCGTTCTCATGAAAATGGAATGAAAATCACTTGCAGGGATCAACTTGTCGCGTTTCCTTCTCCACGTTCTCATGAAAATGGAATGAAAATCACTTGCAGGGATCAACTTGTCATGTCGAGGATGTCATGTTTATTTACAGTCTTGCTCATCAAAACACCATCCGCTTGTAGGTGGGGGGGGGGGCATCAGAGGTGGCAGTATCAGAACTGCTACCATAAATCCATTCTCCAGGCCTTGTAAACTACGTGGGAGGCTCCATTTCAAGAGCAGCCTTGTCACATATTGTTTATGTCCTGGGAAGATGCAGAAGGGCAACCTGGTAACCTGGCTGCAAGCAATCTTTGAAAGGATGTCATATTGAAGAGGGGACTGGTTTGTTTTCCACAGCTTCAGAGACTAGGTCTCGGGGCAATGGTTTCAAACTACAGGAAAAGAGATTCCATGTAAACATTAGGAAGAACTTCATGATGGTGTTTGGAATATGCTGCCACAAAGGAGGGTGTTGGAGTCTCTTTCTTAGAGGTTTTTAAGCAGAGGATGGATGGCCATCCATCGGGAGTCCTGTGATGGGGGTTCTTGCATGGCAGGGGGTTGGACTGGATGGCCCTCGACGTCTCTTCCAACTCTATGATTCTATGAATCTAGGTCCATAAAATGTCCACACTGGTGTCTTGAATTGGGGCTGGAAATGTCCTGAGGCCCGTCACCCTATGCTGGTGAGATGGTAATTCTGGTTTCTCCTGACTTCTAAGGGTGATGAAGAAGCCAGCTTGGGCCTCCCAATCAGCCCGTTCATGGATCGCTCTGCTCCTCAGCTGGCCCACCTCCAGGAATCCTTCATCACCCACATCGTGGGACCACTGTGCAACTCCTACGACTCCGGGGGGCTGATGCCGGGAAAATGGATCGATGATGATGAGTCAGGGGATACAGACGAACAGGATGAGGAGGATTCAGCAGACATGGAGACCTGTGAAAACCCCGAACCAAGTATGTTCTATGTGGGTGCATAAAAATGCATTAGTTATTTTTTTAAAAAATAATGTTCATCTGTATTCAGAACTCAAGTGAGTGCTGGAACCTCCTGGATTAAGCCATCCTGGAGGAGAACAGCAGAAGACGATGCTGCCTGCAGTAGGCAGCCGCCCAAGAATCCCATCAGAAATGCAAATCTGATCCGGTCCATCTTGTGAGGCTCACAGAACTGAAGAACTGCAGAGCAGGAAGGGGCTTGGAGTCACCCAGTCCAACTCCCACCCAAAGCAGGAAGTACAAAACTATTGCATCCCTGATAGGTGCTTATCTAGCCCCTCTTTCAAAACCATCCAGGAGGCCCTTCCCGTCCTTCCTAAGATTTAGCGGCTGCCTTCTTTCTTTTCTGTTGACTCAACTGCTATGAGCTTTACCTGTCTGGAGCTGCAGGGGGAAGTTCTGCAGTTCTGCCTGTCAGCCCTTCTGATATTCAAAGACAGCCTTTGAATTTTTCTTATCCATGCTAAACATACTCGTCTTCCAAAGGATGTTCCATTGAAGAAGGGACTGGTTTGTTTTCCATGACTTCAGAGACTAGGATGTGGAAAAGAGATTCAATTTAAACTGTTCTGCAGTGGAATATGCAAATAGCAGGGGGTTGGACTGGATGGCCCTTGTGGACTCTTCCAACTCTATGATTCTTTGCACCCTCAGATAGCACTTGTTTTCTAGGCCTGTTGCTGTTCCCATTGCTCTTTGGGGGGCACATTTCAGCTTTCTGCTATCCTCCTTAGACAGTGATGCTCAAGTGGCCCTGTAGCTAGATGGGTGGTATATAAATCTAATAAATAAATAAATAAATACTGGGCACAGAATTCTATGTGAAGGTCTATCCACAGCAGACTGGAGGGGTACTCTTCAGTTCACTTGAACCAGAGGTTCCCAACCTTCGATGTTCTCAGATGACCCTTCCAAGAAATCCTGGCAAGTGCAGTTAGTGTTGAAAACTTCTGTTTTAGTCCGAGAACATCTGAGGACCCAAGGTTGGGGAAGCAGTGACCTAGGCATGATGCTTCTATTGATCTAGCCTTGTGTTGCCTTCTGTTGTCATGCTACTGCATCACCCTGTCGCAAAAAAGCAAACACAGTTTTCAGCTGCGCCCACAGAATCATAGTGCGAGATGTACCAAGGATGTGTCACCTTTATTTCTTCCTTGTGCAGTATTTGTTTTCCTCTTACCTTCCCATTTCTGGGACTCGTCCTTAGTGGCTTTGTGAAACAAACATACCTTTTGCAATGTTTTTGGCCATGCCTTGTAGAGCCCTTGATGCCACACTTCTTGAGGGCAGTCTTCTACCGACCCTTCAATGATTGAAGTGTTAATCAAGCAGTGGTCACTGTGTGGTGCACATACCTTCCCATATTTTGACTTGAAAATGTTGGCAGGTGCTTCTGCCTTAATCCATGAAAAATAGCATCCTCCCTCTCTTTGACTTGGCAGGTCCCAGTTCAGTCTGTTATTCCCTTTAGAAAAACCCTCAAGAGAACTCAAAAGGTCTGTTAATTGCTCGCCGAAGGCCTCCATGAACTTAGCAGGGTCCAGGAGCCTTCAGGGGCGGGCCCAAACATGGGGCCGACGCTCCCCACAGGGCGGGGCAGCGATCAACGGGGAAAATTTTAGCAGGTGATGATCTGACCATGACACAGGTTGGGGTGAGATACCCCCAACTCTCAGATGAGAATCTGACAACATGGAGGTAAAAACCAGATCCAGGGTATGGCCTGCTCTATGGTGGGGCAAACAACATGCTGAGATTGATTCATGGAAGTCATGAATTCCATGAATTCCAGAGCGGCTCCTGAGAGTTCCTCCTCAGCATTCATGTTGCAGTCCCCAACCACCAGTAGGCGGGGGGACCTCAACAGAGCAGCTGAGATGAACGCCGAGATCTATGGAAAGGATTGTAGTGGGTTGCAGGGTGCACGGTACACCAGCACAATACCGAACTTATCTCGCTGACCCACTGATAGATGAAGGCATTCTAACCCGGGACTCACCAATGCCGCAGATCTGCTAATGAAAAGGGATTCCCTGTAAACGATGTCCACCCCACCCTGCCCCGACCCTCTGACCTGCCCACCTACTGGACCTGAAACCCGGGGGGGGGGCACAGAAGGGAGAGGGAAGCCCCTCCTTCCTCACCCACCCAGGTCTTGGTAATACACACCAGGTCAGCTTGCTCATCCACGATAACATCGTGGAGAAGAGGGGTCTGATTATGAACCGACCTGGCGTTAACCAGGAGACAGGACAGGTCAGAGGCACTAGCAGAATAGCTCCCAGATACGTGGCAGTGGGCGGGGGGATCAGAACGGGGGACAGGCACCAACTGCCTGACCCGAGTTCTTACCTGACTAATCACCCCGCTCTGAGCATACCTACCACGGGCAGAAACCACCGAAATTGTAGTCCCTGCCGACATGGCGACCCCCTCCCCCCAAAAAATGGAAGAAAAATAAAAAAGACACAAAACAGAACAATCAGTAATAATAAGGAGTACAAAAATATCAATAATAATAACAATAACAGTGAAAAATAATACGGTAATAAAAAAGGAATAAAACAAATGATAAATAAAAAGCGTAGAGGTTCAAAACAGGCCCACCACCCGCAGCCAGGGGAGGAGGAGAGATGGTAGTCAATAATTCATAAAGCCGATGGAGAAGTCTGTACTGAGGGGTTTCAAAGGGAGCGACGCTCCAGCAGATGGTACGTTGGAGTCCTATCCTCAGAGGACAAAGCGCCCGCAGAGATGTAGAAGTCTGGGAACATAGCAAATGGTAAAGACATGGCACCCAGTAACATGTATGGCCCCCGGAATAAGTGGAAAGATGGTAAAGTACAAAACCACCAATTTGAGCTGCATAAAAATGCACCTTATGAGCTGGCCTTTGTGTTTTGCCTCATTTTCAACCCTCTTTTTTGGTTATTCTTCAAGTGCCATGTCCTCGTGGAACGTTGGAAAGCACAATCTTTTTTTTTTAATCTGAAGCTATTCTAAATTGAGAAGCTGTGCCCATTGTGAACCATTAGTTTGAATTCTTAAACCAGAATGTTCTTCTATGCCTTGGGTCATGCTTCCCATCTTCAGCAGATGGTCTTTGCTATTCCACATTATGTGACCAAAATATTGTAAATTTTCTTCTATTTACAGTATTGAGAATTTCTAGCTTTTTATTCTTGTAATATAGCCACATTAGTGACTCTGGCTGTGCTCCCTGTGCTCTGAGTTTACATTGGAGACATGTGTGTGTTTCCTCATTACAGTCGTGACCAACTCTTTGTGACCCCATGTCCATGGAGTTTTCTTGGCAGGAATATTGGAGTGGTTTGCCAGTTCCTACTCCAGGCGCCTACAGCACCTGGTATTCCCTGGTGGTCTCCCATCCAAGTACTAACCAGGGCCGACCCTGCTTAGCTTCCGAAATCAGGTGAGATCGGATGTGCTTAAGGCATCAGAGGCAGCTACATTGGAGACATAAGTAGAGGTAGCTTCTGCCATGCCATATGTTTCTAAACAACTGTTTCCATCATTCCTGAGAATTGGGGATGCTGGCTGGGGTTTATGGAGGTTGGCACTAACTGTGTGCAAGGCGGTCCATCCCACAGCTCTATTTTTGAGTGGGCAAGAATGAACATTACTGCCTCCCATAGGAGCTCACCAACCTGGATTCCTGCCAGTTGTCCTTAGTATTATTGTTTTGGCCCTTTTATTACTGAATTTTCTTCCATTATGCACTTCATGAAAGAGATTCCCATGGCCATCATATAGGATAAGCTTTCAGGTAAGCTATGCCACTTTCAGACTGATAAGAGTTCCACACCTTACTGTGATGGCAAATCAGAAAACAAAATCTTGACAACTGAGATCTAGCATGGGATTCTCCAAAGCAGGTCATAGAATCATAGAGTTGGAAGAGACCTCAAGGGCCATCCAGTCCAACCCCCTGCCATGCAGGAACCCCCATCACAGTATTTCTGACAGATGGCCATCCAGCCTCTGCTTAAAAACCTCCAAAGAAGGAGATTCCACCACCCTCAGTGGCAGCATATTCCACTGCCAGACAGCTCTAACCATCAGCAAGTTCTTCCTAATGTTTAAATTGAATCTCTTTTCTTGTAGTTTGAAACCATTGCCCCAAGTCCCAGTCTCCGAAGCCATGGAAAACAAGCCAGCCCCCTCTTCGATGTGACATCCTTTCAAATATTTAAACATAGCTGCCATATCCCCTCTCAGTCTTCTTTTTGTAAGGCTAAACATTCCCAGCTCCCTAAGCCACTTCTTGCAAGACATTTCTTCCAGACCATCCTGGTCACCCTCCTCTATACCTGCTTGAGGTTGTCAGCATCCTTTTTAAATTGAGGCGCACAGAACTGAACACTAAACTCCAGGTGGGGTCTGACCAGAGCAGAATAGAGTTGTACTATCACTTCCCTTGATCTAGACACTATGGTTCTGCTGATGCAACCAAAAATCACATTGGCTTTCTTGGATGGTGCGTCACACTTCCTGCAGGCTTGGCAGATTGTTCCAACAAATCTCCCATGACAAGCTGGTAAAGTGTGGGCTAGCTACTGCTAAATGGATTTTAATTGACAGACCATCTCTACAGAATCCTTGTCAATGTTTTCTTGTTATCCAAGAGAAAAGTTAAAAGTAGGGATTCTGCAGAATTCTGTCCTGGGCCCATTCTTCAACATTCTTATAAATAATTGAACAAACGAGCAGAGAAGACGCTTGTCTAATTTATAGATTTTGCAAGTAACAGAACTGGAAAGGATAGCTGATATTTCAGAAGACAGAAATGACAGTGGAGAATGGGACCAAAACAAATGAAATAACTTTCAACTGTGATAAAATTATGTGTTTAAGTAGTAAAAAAAATGAGGCACACAATTATAGGGTGACATGACTGGGCAGTGGTACATTTTAAAAAGATTCAGCTGTCTTAGTAGATGAAGGCTAATCATGAGTCACAATGTGACTCAGCAAAAAGAAAATAATGCATTTCTGACACCAGAAGTGTAGCTCAAGGGAATCACCAAGTACAACTAAACTCTGCTTTTCTTTGGCTTCACCTGAAATACTAGGTCCAGTTCAGGATACCACTGTATCATGAAGGGGCAGTGACTTAACTATTATTTGATTGTTGCTCTGTTTTTACTGTCATTTATTTTGGGGGAGGTGGTGTTTTGCATATGATAGATAATTTTGGTATATTGCATCTTATGAGTTGGAAATGATCACTTTGCTTCAGGCTGTAAAATTCCTCAGGGTTGGGCTGGATGGCCCTTGAGGTCTCTTCCAACTCTATGATTCTATGAGTCTATGATTGTAAGTCATATCCTGAACAGAAAGGGGAGAGAGGTTGTTTTGGATTTCAACTCCCTTGATGGCTAGAGAACCCTCCAAATTAAGTGTCTTTTCCAAACTCCATGATGATGGCACTCAGGGAAGATACAAAGACCTGGTCTCAGAGCTGACCAAAGGAAGGAGCCTGCAGAAATGGGTTTGAGGAATGTACAGGTACATAATCAATACATCATCATGCTCAGAGTGATCCTTGAGGTTGGGGTTTTCACCTTTTGGGCTTCCAGGAATTTCAAGATCTAAACCTTCAGGAGCCCCAGGCAGTAGGGCCCATCCTAAGTCTCTTAAAATATCTGGAGAGCTAAAGGTTGTGAACCACTAATCTAGGATATCCTGGATCGAAAGAGGCAGCCAGAAATTGAGCCTTCTTAGTGGTGGCACCATCGCTTTGGAATGGACTTCTTAGTTGAGCTGCGCTTTGCCCCCTCCCTCCCCATTTCCATGTGGTTGCCGAAAATAATGCTCTGTGTTGAAGCTTTCCAGGTCATCCTCTCGTAGATGTGGCCAATTTGTGTTTCCCATCCATCTATTGACTATGCCGATTGAGTTGTTAGTCTTACATTGTTTATATGCTTTGTTGGCTGTTAGACTGTTCTATTTGCTTTGCTTTGCTTTGACTGTTCACCACCCATGGTGAGTGGTTTGCACTCATCAAGTGGGACAAAAGTTTAATAAATAAATCAACTCTAGTGGTATAACATTTCACAAAGGCATCCCACCAAAGACAATGGGAAAGTATTTCCTTTCCCCGATGGCTGGGAGCAGCTGAGGGTGGGTTTCTGATGTCCCAAGAGACCGACAGTCCCAGAACACTTCCATAAACTGCACAACCCAAAAGCTCCAAATGTGGTTGCAGTCGTTTAACCTGATTAGCGTTGCAGAGCCTTCTAACACAATTTCAAATCACAGTGAGTGCTCTAATGACCTTTGTGGAGAATTTTGCGGTCTGGGAGGGGGACGCATCTCCCGGGAGACCGGGGATAAAATATTCTAACGCGGAGCGCTAGTGTGGCCTAGGAGGCTTTCTTCTGATTAAACCTGAAGGTTTCTTACTGGGAACTGAAAGCTTTCTAATGAAGGATTGAACTGGATTTGGGCTGTGCCACAATCAAAAGCTCTTTGTTTGCCCTTGAAAAGCTCGGAGGACTCAACCATTTGCTTCCCAACAAACACTTACTTTAGGCCACCTGGAAACACTAATCTATGCACACATTTCTGCGGGACAAAGCATTCCTGTACGTCACTTCTCTCCCCCAATCCCCAGCTTCATTAAAACTCCTGAAAAGGTTTAACATTCAAGTTGGCTACCACGAAGGGATGGGTTATTATGAGAGAATTTGGGAGCAAGGGGAGTAGGATGTTTAATTGTTTGCTCTTAAAGCATTAAGAATCTTAACCGAGAACTCCAGCACTTTAGCTAAGCACCACTGAGACTGAATTCATACCTTACCTCGATGGCGCAAGAGCCGTTTCTGTCTGGTCTGATCCTGAGCTGTTCCGATAATCTGAGAAAATGTGTAGGATTATTATTATTAGTGCAGCATGGTGTTAATCTCCTTAAGAGGGAGATTAATCAACTGAACCAGTGGATTGATCTGTGGCAAGGGGTTCTAGTTGGTGCAGTGCTGGGAGTTAATGGCAAACCACCAGAGAAACCAAAAGGCTGGAACAGTTTCTAACTACAGGTCCCAGCATCCTTTTACCTAGGTGTAGATTTAATAAAAATTGCTTTTCCCGGTTTGGGAGAAAATTGGAAAGGTTTCCTAATGGTCACCAAAAGTAGAGTCTTTCCTTCCAAAAGTGTGTGACCACTTTTGCATATTGAAATATAAATTATGGCTGATTTTCTGAATTTATTGGCAAAAATAAAAACAATGAGCTGACAAGCTGATGGTAATAAGTAGTATTAGGCTCTGTGGAGATCAGGTAACTTGAGAAGGATGCAACCTCATAAATGTTAGTCCTGACTAAGGGCTCTTGCAATTGGATCATGTCTTCTCCTTCACATGGCAGGTTCCACACTCACGTTAATGGGTTGGTTTGGTTTTTTTTTTTTTCATTCCATCCATTCTCACAGCAGTGACTTTCTCCATGGCATCCCTTTTCTTCCCTAGTGAAAAATGGCTGACTTACCATAATTTAAGAAGGATGCTAAAGTAGTGGAACAAGTTCAGAGGAGGGCAACAAAGATGATCAAGGGACAGGAAACCATTTCCTGTGAGGAAAAACTGAAAGAACTTGGAATGCTTAGCCTTGAGAAAAGAAGACTGCAGGGGTAGGGGGACAGCCATGACAGCGCTTTTCAAATACTCCAAATGCATAGCCCCATCAGAGGGCTGTTTACTTTAGCGCACAGGTCTCTTAATAATGGATTTCAGCCTGTTGTGAATTTGTCAGCCAATTTTAAAAGGGAACCTCTCCATGCATTCCCAGTTTTAAGAACACAACCTGGAAAGATGTACCCTCCCAAACAGGGAGGATACATCTTCTCTGTACATTAATAGAAGAAGAAACACATTTCAGTTACTCAGTGTGGAAACAGGAAATGACTCAAAAGCCACATGACTTAAGCTGGCTAAAATTAAAACGCCACCTATTGTGGGGCTTTTTGAGAAATGTCGTCAGGCCCTTAAGTGATTCCTATTAAACAGAAAGCATCAGGTTTTCCAAGAGAGAAGACAGCTCTGAAATTATTTCATACCAGGTTGTAATTAGGGATGGGGGCGGCACCACATCATCTCACACTAGACTGTCGATGCAGCCAGAATTTGCTCTTTCATCAGCGGTGTGATGTCGACCTAGAGCCCGCTTGTTCAGTGTTAAGCCCCATGGCGATCTGCTAGGCTCCCCCCCCCCACAGGTCAGGCATATCTACCTCTGCTGCCATCTTCCTCCCGTCATTCATTTTGCTTCCTGGTATCTTCTAGGAAAGAAAAGGAAGAAGATCTACTGCCAGATCACGCACCACCTGCTTGAAAACCATCAGATGTGGAAGAAAGTGATTGAGGAGGAAGAGAGGAGAGCTGGGACAGGGAAGCCAGCCCTGGACCAACCCTCAGCATTGCATCAACCCTCCGAACAAATCGAAGCTATAAAAGAGGAGGAGGAAGAGAAAGGGAAGCCGAAAGGAGAAGGCGGCAGCAGAGCCCCAGAGACGAACCAATGACAGTGAGAGAATTCTGAGCAGTTATTGGAAGACAAAATGACTTCCGTACCAGTTCCTTTTACCAGCCAGCACAACATTTAGACACAACACTGTAGAAATACGGGATAATGCACCTACAGCTGTTTAGGTTGTTTTTCTATTTTTAAAAACAAAACAAAACAACAACAACAGCGAGGTACCTAGGTAAATTCCTGGGTGCAAAATAAGCTTTCACTCCGCAGCACCGACTTTTACAGACTTTCACACAGGAGGGGGGAATTATAAATACATATAATTTTATATATATATATATATTATATATATAAAAATATTAGCCTGGGTTTATCAGCTGTGTATTTCTTTGGTTGGTTGGTTTTCTAAGAATGATATGTTACGATAACTGTGACATCCGAGAGGAAGAGAAAGGAAACTTTTTGTGAATGAGAGGTGTGTTCACAGTGAAGAGAGTAAAGGCCGTCTTGCTATTGTTCTCAGACTTTTTGACGAGGTGCCGTTGGATCTGCCTTCATAGATGTGCAGGCAGGAGAGTGTGAGCGCACACAGCACAATCATGGGGATGCACCACTGAGTATACAGATATAATACTACAGCAACAGCTGGTAGTGGCAGTAGTCTAGGCCGTGACAACACAATCCAGCTTCCCTAAGAATATCACAGAAGTGAACGCCCTACAGAAATGTAATCCTTTTCTTCTATAACTGGGATCTGGTTTATTTCTCAGCTTCGGAGAGAGAGTGTCGAAGCACTCCTTTCTTTTCTTCCACACAGCTCTGTAGAATCCAAATAGGTGTGGCCAACAGCAGCTTGGAGTTCTGTCGAAACACAATCCTTCAGCGACATGAGCAGTCTCCCTCCTATAGCTGCTTGGTGGCATGACGGCCGTTTCTGAAAAGGTGCATCCACGGTGAAGCTGCTCAAACTGTATTCACGCCTATAGACGGTGCAATGCTACCTTCCACCCGATCAGTTCTTTCTTCTTTTTGCATGCTGCAGGCAAACACCACCAGTCATGAGAGTATGGAAGCGGAGGGTGGCACTTGACTGTGACATCCGAAGGAATGATGAGTTTCCTGCAATGGAAAGCACTAAGGGAAGAAAGCTGCATTGCTTCCTCCATTACATCCATGTATAATGGCCACACTGTTTCTTATGACCTCTAGGCATATGAAAGAGGAGACACGGCATAAAACCATGCTCTTTTCAATGCTGAGTAGCAGCTTGAGAGTTTTGGTCATGGCTCATCTTGATTTTTAATTGGAATAGGTAGAAAGATTGTAACATCTGACACCAGTAGTCTAGGTCAGTGGTGTTCAACTGAATAAGTTCGGGGAATATATTCCATATTGATCTTTTGATGGGACAGAACCAACCTGGACAAAAGGCTGTCCAGTCCTCTGCATTGTTTCATGTGAACTAACACTATGCCCCCGAACTCTCCTGTGACTGGATACTGGAGAAGAACGTTTCTAATTATCAGCACTTGGAGGTCATCTTAAATTGAAACATAATTGGATATTGTTCGGTAGTAGAGAGGGTTGTCTTCATAGTTACCATATCTGTTGGAAAAGTAATGTGTTGTGGTCTGGATTATTGGCCTCTGGTATATATTATTGCTGCTGGTGGTGTGCCAGAAAAATATAAGGAAATACTCTCCAGTTCCCCCTAGTGGCCATTTCTGAAATTTCACCCTGAAAATATTAATAGGAGAATATCATAAAAGATGAACATTCCTATCCAATTGTCCCTCCAATTGTTTTGAAATATAACTTAGTTCCATTAGTTATATCCTCGTTAGCCCAATGGTGTTATGTTGCTCATAACTAGTTGCTTCCAAGCTCTGGTAATTATGGGCAAACTGTCTTTTGGATATGTCAGTCATTTATGATCTTATCGCCTGTGACAAATTTCAAAGGAACCGAGGTGTCTCCAGAACTTTAGTTTGGAAACCACTGATCTAGATGAGCAGGTTCAAGTTCTGAAATGCACTTCCAGTCAACAGAAAACATCAACAACAAAACAGTCAATGCTGCCCTTTCCATGCTGGAATTAATTGTGCCATTGCTTTTCAGTGGACGCTGTTCATCATGTAGCATGTGTTCTCCCATGAAAAGGACACATGCAGGATGAATGCTCATTAAACGTTTCCATGGTGCAAGTGCCCTGTATGATATCAGAAGACTCCCAGAAAGCTCCTAAAGGAAGCATTGTGAATATACACTTGTGTGCATATTAATGTGAAGAAAATAGTATGAATCTAGTACAGACTAAATACACAGTGTAACAGTTGCCCTTCCTTCCTATTTCTTATTATGTTTCCTAATGCGGGTAGTGGGGCGTTCTATTTTCCAAAGGCAATTTCATTCTTGACCTTTGAATGCAGATGGCAGGATAGGAGATGTGAAATTGCCTGCAACTTTTGGTGTCAAAACAAAACTAGTTTGTGATGCTCAAATTGATATGTCTAGAGACTTACTAACCAACTTGGTTGAGTACCTTAGTGGCTACTGAAAACAGAGTCTGAATTTGACAGCTGGGAGGCTGCTTGGAAGCTATCTTATTCCACTGAGTTGCCTGATTCACTCTCAGGATCGTCTCGCTGTAGGATTAGATTTTGTAGTCACAAGGAAACGGAAAGCCAGGTCTTGGTCATAACATTCTTTGGTTGATTAATGCATCAATTCACATTGTGCCCACCCACAATTTTTGTTTATCCATCTGTAAATATGGAGACACGGGGCGGTTGTGTAGATAACAAAGGGAGATTGTATGCTTTTGTAAAGATTTTTTTTTAAAAAGAGAGAAACAAACATTTTTTATAAAATGTTATGAACTGCCACCTTTGACAAATAAGATATTGCATGGTTAGCAATGGGACTGTTCAACATCATGGCGGGCCTATAGCATCAGCCATCAATATGTGGGTTAAGGTTGGCCCCTGATACTCAGCAGCAGAGACTGATCATCAGTTACTGTCCACGTGAGTTTCTATAGTACAAAACATGAAGGGATAATTCACTTGTATAACTAAGCCTGTGCTTAATCACTGTGTTCAGCTATCGCTGTCTTTCTCATATAGGTACTGTGTCCAGGACTTAAACCAGGAGTCCTCAAAGTTTTCAAACAGCGGGCCGGTCCACCACCGCTGGGGGCCGGATCACAGTCCAAAAGCAGCTGCGGAGGTTGGCTTGCTCACAAAACAGGGGGTAGGTGTGGGGGGTTGCAATTGGTCCCAGGGGCCAGATTCAGGACCTTGGGGGCCGCATCCGGCCCCGGGGCCTTACGTTGAGGACCCCTGACCTAAACCTTTTAAGGCTCAAAGGCCTTGAGAATGTTTTATTTCATATCTTTCGGCTTTTCTAACCTCGTCTTCTCTGGGCTTCCTGGTGTCACAGTTCTGCAAGTGTGTCAGCCATCAAATGAGGACACCCCATTTTGCCACCAGAATCCTGTCATTTAGAGATCATTGCCCTTGGCCTCTTCCCAGTAGGATAAAATCAGAGGAAAAGCAAGCGGAAGCTGCAGGCTAGGGTATATTGATATAAGCAGTTGTCTCTTCAGTACCATTCCTCTTCCTAGGAAGATGTCTCTGCATTCTTGAAAGGGGTAGTAAAGGCCGAAGAAGACACACTGAAGTAACCTAAGCATTATTTTCCTTGTATAAGACTATATTTTGTCTAAATTTGTTAGACTAAAACTTGAGGGTTGTCTTCTACATGGGAGTAAGCCGAGGAGAGAACCATCATGGTTGTGAAACTGTAATTTTGGGTTGGAAAAGTGGGGGTCGTCGTATACATGGGGGCATCTTATAGACAGGAAATATGGTATATAGCAGTTCTAGTGCTTTGCTGCCCTATTGGTTAAGCTTGAGTGCCATATACAAGGAGAGGACAGAGGTATGCAAAGAAACACCTGCATCTGAGCATGCATCAGATGTGCTGGTTCTATGCTAAGCAGAGCTAATTTGTTTTTCCGTTTTCCCAGGGATGAAAGGCTGGGGATGGTATAAAATGCTTGAAACAGGCAGACTTATCCCCTTGGAGCACTAAATGCCCACCATTGGATTTCTGCCCTGAATCCTTTAAATTTGGATGGCCTGGCTTTCGATCTGTTGTCCTGCCATCGTTAGGAGCTTCATAGCACAGTACTGCAATCAAGGCTTGGCTCATGACCTGAATTCAATCCTGACAAACTCAGGTAGCCAGGTTGAGGTTGGCTGATCTTTCCATCCTACTGAGGTTGGTAAAATAAATACCCAGCTGGGGTTTGGTGGGCATTTTCTTTTTTTTTTTGAAAAATTGCAAACTCTCCAGAGAATGCTTTAAGCACTCTGGGTCGGTATCACTTGGCCTTTGCTTTCATCGTGTTGGAGGAGAAGCACCTCCAAACAGCTAATATTCTCCCTGCCCTTCCCTGGTCATCCCAAACTGTAAAATTCAGACATGAAACATATCCATCATCTGGGTTGTGAGAGAGGATCTTTTTGGATTCTGTGCACCCAGAGCCAGCGCTTCCATTAAGGCGAACTAGGCAATTGCCTAGGGCGACAAAATGGAGAGAGGGCACTGCCCAGCCTGCTGCCCCCACCTCCCCACCACCACTGGCCCCTGCCGTCCGTCCCTGCACTGCCTGCCAGCCGCCCGTCACCATCCGCCCATCGCTGCCCATCGCCGTCCGCCCCCGCCCCACACCCATCGCCGCCCGCCCACCCCCCACACCCGTTGCGGTCCCCCACCATCCGCTGCCCTGCCCCCTGCCACCGCCCCGCATGCCACCACCCTGCCCACCCCCTGCCCCGCCTCCCCACCCCCACCCCTCACCTAGGGCACAAAAAAACCTAGCACCGGCCCTGTGTGCACCATGACTGTGTGCTTGATGGAGAACCCAAGTTGGTTAATACATAATAAGTAGAATGACTCATGTTTCCAACCTGAAATACTCTCTCTCTCTCTCTCTCTCTCTCTCTCTCTCTCTCTTTTTTTTTTTTACATCTGTAACATACAAACACGACTTTAGGATCACCCCTTTCTGTAAGACTTGATTGCTTTTCTGTTGTTGCCTCTGGCATCAGAAAGCATTATGTGATTTTAGTGCTATCCTTTCCTGGCACCCCTCTCCCTTTGGGTTTCCAGATCTTCACTTGATTTGGACGTATTTTTATCAGCTACTTGGGTGTGCTGCAGACGTTTTCAAATTCTAACAAATGCACATCAAACATCCAGGTACCATTAAGAACTACTAGCAAATACTCTCTCTCTCTCTCTCTCTCTCTCTCTCTCTCTCTCTCTCTCTCTCTCTCTCTCTCTCTCTCTCTCTCTGTATATATATATCGGGTAAAATGACATAGTGTCACTGGCCAAGGCAAATTATATCCGGCAAGAAACTAGAAAGACAGGAGCCAGCAGGGAAAAAAGAAAAAGAAAAGAAAAAAAAGAAAGAAAAAGGGTGCTCAGAGGGCCCCAAAACATTGGCTGAAGAGCCAGGTCTTCAAGGCCCTTCTGAAGGCCAACAACGACTCCGGCAGCTCATTCCAGTAAGCCGGGCCCACCGCCAAGAAGCCCTACGGGCCTCCCTCGGTGTCGGCACTCTGAGAGAGAGAGAGGACGAAGCTCTAGTTGGTCTGGACAAGATTGTTCTAATGTTTTTACTCTAGAAAACTCTTTTTCTCATTCTTTATTATGCAAAGAAGTTTCTCATGCATTGCCATTTTATCTTTGTGTTTAAAGATCTAGCTGCTAGGACCACATGAAGCTGTATTCTATGTAGAGAGGTAAAATTTCTGGAAATTTTGAAGCTCAGAAAAAACATTTTTTCTAAAGAAAAAAATGGATTTTTTTTTGAAAAATTGAAAAAAATGTTACATCAGTACTCCCCCCCCCTTTTACAGCTTGAGAATCATTGTTACTTTAGGAACATAAAATATGACTATAGACAATTTGAATTGGCATAAAATTATCAGAACTGGCATATTAAAATGTAGTGTATCCAAACAATTGTTACAAACAAAATTTACCTTTTAAATAATATTTATTTGTAATAGTAAGTAACAAATGGAGTAACAATCTCCTGAACTGTTTACTAGTTTATGTGAAATAAAATAAAACCTCTACAAAAAAGTCTTCTTGAGAATGCAGATAGCAAAACATGCATTTTTATAAACAAAAGAAATTTGTTTTTTCTTGTTTTGTCTTAAAAATGTGAAGGAAATGGTTTAATCCAAGATGTGGAGGAGAGCATGGGGAAGGTGCTAACAATGCAATGAGGACCAGATCTTAGAAAAACTACTGCAAAAATGTGCAAGTTATTGGGTGCCAGAGTGTGAGGATTTTGTCGTAGTTGTTGTTCTATATTTCCAGACTCCGGAGAACTCTTTTCAGCTGAGAAGAATATTGGCCAATGTTTTATTGCCTGGTAGAATGGCTTCACCCACACTCCACACTCTTCTTGCTGGCGTCCCAAATTGGTTGCACAGCCAAGTCGTGGGACTGAGCATGTGACAGGGGCCTTGCCAGCGAGGCAGGAAGCATACCCGACTTCCCTTACAAATCCAGACAGGATATGAGCCATTATTTCTAGCCTGCAAAACATGGGAAGAGTTGAGAGTTTAAAGTTGAGAGCATATTTTACCAAAACAAATTCTGGGTGTGTCCAACCACACTTGGCCAATAAAAGTATTCTGATTCTGATTCTGATTCTGGCACGTAAAAATGGATGATGCAGCTGGAAAGGTTGGAGGTGACAGAGTGGTTGGGAAGAGCAGCAAAAGAAAGGGCCCTTAAAGTTTTCCCTTTCTGACTGGTCTCCCATTGAGTATTCCCCCACCACAAAGATGATGCCTGTAGTCAGACAATCTCCCTAATGTGTTGAACATTAATTTGGGGAGGTGACAGATTCTGTAGGAGACTGTAGGTAAAGCATTTAAATGCCCCGCACCATCACGTATCTCAGCCTCTTCCTATCATACTCGCAGTTGAGAGCCTCCTGCTGGTTAAATTTGCCCATATACAATTACAAGCAGGTATGAGTGATTTATAGCTTGTATTTAAAACATTCCCACTATCAATGACCTGATCTGATGTTGTATAATAAGAGTATTCCCCCTGCCCCCTTTGTGACTAGAGATTCTGTTATCAGATTTCTCCTCCTTATCACCTGGAATTAATTTAGCCGCCACTTATGGTCATTGTTTAAAGAACAGTGCTTCCTGTGAGGGGGTCTGGCTATCAACAGGGGTCCTAAAGTTCATTGCCAGGTCAACAGTGTGTGCCCAAATACAGTCTCTGATTGGGGACGATGGATAGAAGATATTTGCCAGATAGTCCCACTCGGATGTCTGAGGAACTGGAGATGCCCCCAGAAGCTCACCTTAAAATATAGCCATTAGTCTATAAGCCATTGGTCTATAAATTGCCTTGCCTTCTTTATTTTCTTTTAATACACTAGCACAGACTAACAAGACTAGCTGTTCTGAAAAATGATAACAAGAGGATGGTTATTAAGTCAAAGAATAATTTGCAATTAATGTCAGGCTTCCCATGATGTGAAAAAAACAAGAGTGGGTTATGTTTGAGCAGGGGAGTGCCTCTACCATATCAGAGCAAGGGAATACTCTTACCTCCTTGGTCTATGCCAGGAATGTCTAAACTTCGGCCCTCCTGATGTTTTGGACCACAGCTCCCAGAATTCTAAGTTTAAATTGCCAATGGCAAAGGACTATGGGAGTTGCAGTCCAAAATATCTGGAGGGCTGAAGTTTGGACATGCCTGGTCTATGCGGAAAAGAAAGAGTTTATATATTCCAGTCCATAAGAGATTTGATTCTCCCCCTACTTCTGTGGTAGCCTTTGGATTTTCAACTCTTGTTACCTAGAAGAATGGCATCTAATGTGCTTATGGGGCATACAAATGTTTCAACCCATCTCTTCTACAACACTGTCAAGACTAGATTATGAGGAGTGGGTTCATGAGCTGGGCAGTGCCATGGCACACTGCAGGAAGAATGCAGCTTCTCTACCCACCCTCAACATTTCTCAACAACATTTCTCATTGAGGGGTTTGGATCGCCCAGGCACTTCCTCTAAAAGGTTCCGTTTCAGGATAAGGTTTAAGAAAGTTTAATCCCTTCGAAAATATCTTTATGACACACTTGACACCCTTGTAGGATGTTTGGGTTTTTTGGGGTTTGGCTTGTTTAATGGATTGATTGGCCAGAGTGGGGGGAGAGAGAAGAAGGCGCTTTGTTGGGAGCCAAGTTAAGTGTGCCTTTCATTGTTGGCATTCAGTTGCAGAGAGCTTGCACGTTCAGTCTCTCAAGGAACTGTGCAAGTCATGCCATTTCTTGGACTGGCCGAGATGCTTGAGAACTTGGGTGTCCCCCAGCTGGCAAGTTGACCCTGTGGAGTAATTAGCCTTGATGTTGATGGGATTTTGAATTTAGTTGGATGAAATTGAAACATGAGAATAAGAGGAAGGACAGGATCTCCGCATTTGGGGTGGGGGGAGGGAGGAAGGGTGTCATAATCATTTCTGCTTCACTTAGCACGTCTGCCTGTTTTAGACTTCTGTGGCATTCCAGATTAACTTTCTGAACTGATTTGGGCTTGGCTTCGATATATTTTAGCTAGTAATCCCTTGGAAGCAGTCTAAAACTGAATATGTTTGTTGCTGAAAGTGTGGCGGGTGCTGTTAAAGATTCAGGTGATGCATTTGGGTTGAGATGGAAGGAACTTTCTACTTAAGAGATGAAACTGTAGCGAAAGGAAACACGGATCCTTAGCATGTGCCCATGAATGAACTGATGGAAGTCATGAAAATCTCCTTTCATAATCCAGTTTCTGCTTCCGTCTCTGTTGAAGCATGTCACTTTTACCACTTTGTGCGGGTTAAACTTGGTTTCAAAGACCTGCACATTAGACAAAATGAGGGTAGAAGGGTAGTCTCTTATTTCCATCTTTGCTGGTCCTTGCTCCAGCCTGCCCCCCACCCCACCCCCCCCCCACCCCAAAAAGAGAGAGAGAGTAGCCCTACCACTGGACTAAAACCATCCTACCTGGACACAGGGGAGGGTTGAGCTTCTTTGCAATCCCTTGTACACTGTGTGATTGCTAGGAAATATGTCACACGAGACACAAGTGATCCAAAATGCAAGTTATTTCCCCATCAGACCATACAGTCATACAGATCCCCAGGCAACACACGGGTGTCCATGCAGTCTGGGATATTAAGGGTGCCATACTCCAAATAAAGCAGGCCTGCCCAACAGGTAGACCGCGGGCTACTGATAGACCACAAAGGGTTCAAAAGTAGCCCACTGGCCATCAATAAAAAAGTGAGGAGATAAGTTCTCCACCCCTCCCTCCCCCATCCCTAGGACCACCACTGCCCCAGCAAAGTTCTGGGTCTGCCAGCCCACTGTCTCAGCCAAGCGGGGCAGTTCAAGGGCCATGGGCCTGGCACATTGAAATTTGTTTCTGGAAGAACAGATGAATTGGTTTTCAATGGATTCCTATGGGAAACTGCTGCTCTACTTACAAAAGTTTTTACTTATGAACATGTGCTCGGAACAGATAAAATTTGTAAGTAGAGGTTTCAGTGTAGTAGCCGTCAGGCACTTTGGGCTGGAAAAAGTAGACCTTGGCCTGTTCAAAGTTGAACAGCCCTGAAATAAAGGAACCATCCCCATCTCCGATTAAAATGTCTTTGGAGGCAAGATGGTAGAGGTTGGAAGGCAGGCATGGTGGACTTCTCCGATGTACACATTTTCAAGTGAGGAGGTTTGATTTTTTATTTGGTTTCTGTGCAGGACCATTCAAAACTAGGGTCCCTCCATCTACAGGAGGAAGTCATATCATCTCAAATATCAATACTATTCACCTGAGTTCAGCAGCAGACACTAAAGAAACCCCCCCCCATTTTTGTGGAAACAAGCAAATTAAGAAAAGGCCTGTGGAGAATGTGCACCTTATTTTAAAGGAGAATCCAATAGGGCAATTCCCTTTCAAACATGGAACCCCCATCCCCAGTGTTTCCGAGGTAGGGTCTGTGAGGGTACAAAGGCCTGTTTATGGGGGGGTTGTTATGTTGCCTTGTTTTTGTCAGCTCCTGTAAACCACCAAGAGGGGGGTGAATGAATTTTCTCTGAAATGAATGGGAGAAGCCTCAGAGGGAAGGAAGTTTCATGCACACATTGAGTCATTTGCAGCTGCAAGTCATTTGTAGACCAGAGCATCCAAGCATAAGTAGTAAAGAGAGTGGTTGGGTGTAGATTTTGCCCCAAATGTTCAGCGTTTTCTTCATCCAACAGTACTTCATCTGGTTTGCCCAGTGGACCCAATCCTCTACTTCCTGATAGCACTTATACTGATGGGCCAGGGGGACCAGAATTTGACCCATCCAAAAGGAGCTGCTTGTGGATCTCATGGCTGCAGCTTCCCTTCCACTTACATATATACTGTACCTTGGCTTGTAGTTGGCCACTAGACGGCCTAGACATGACTATTCAGGGAGTCAGATTTGGCCCGTGGGCTCCTCACTTGCCGGTTCCTATCGCAACACTGTTTTGTCGCATGCATGTCTTTTCTTAGAGTATGTGATTCCCCACAACGTGGCATGCACACATCTGTATGTAAGCGCCACACCAGAAGATACTTAAAGGACCCAAGTGTTCACGTTCACAGTCACACATCATCACAGAGGATGTACACATCTACAGCTGCATCCAGTCCAGTAGCCTGTCATCCACAAATATTTGAAAAGAAAAGGGTATCCATGGCAAGCCATCAGAAAATATACTACTTGACTGTCACAAGACTTGAAACGAATGGCAGATTTCGTTTGCAAGAGTGAAATTCACCTCTGAACCATCAGATGCTTTGCCTCTAAGGGGAATTCAGTCTCAATTCCCCTGCTTCCGCACTTGTAAGGTGTGGACCACCTCTTATATGCTGCACCTGTTTATCAGCTCTTTTCTAATCAACCTCAAGATTCAGTGGAAGACAAGGGTCCCTTTGGAAGGGAGGACTCTGCTTCTTTCCTTTTCCATATGGTTCTCTGCAAAGGTTGTGCGTGTTACCTTGCAGATTTTCTCTAAAGCAATACCTTCAGTTGCTCCTTTCTCTTTTTGAAAAACAAAAAATCAGGAAAAAATGAAGAAGATGATGTTTTCATCATTCGGTGAAAACATCACTAGCATGGCCTGTGGATTTTCAGTGAGTGTTGTCTAAATAAATATAGGGCGCTTTTACATGAACCCTAAGATCCACTGGCAACTTAAATTCAGACCAGAGATCTTGGGGGTTTGCTCCTCTTGCTGTGTTCCCACCCCTCCACGTGCCATTGCTCCTGTCTATGTGAGGGGAGGGAGAAAAGAATGCAGGCTGACCTCAATTTGTCGGTCGGGAGCAGCTCCGGAAGCATTCCAGTCTCTTAAAAGGGGGGGGGGCAAAAAAAACAGAAGGCGAGGCAGCCCGGCACTCACTGCTTTACAATCCGCATCAGAAGATTTTTTACCTCCTGGGGGCCAGGTACTTGAAAAGTGCGCTGGGACGCGCTTAGGTAGGCGTGGTCGTACTTAATTTTTAAAAAAGTCCAGAGCTGGTGGGAAAACATCTTTAAGCTCCGGATCTGGGAGCCCTTTGCCTCGGATTTTAGGGGTCGTGTAAAAGCGCCCATAGTTTCAACCACGTGTCGTGGCTTCTCCCAGGCAAAAATTGAGTCAGGAGAGAATATGGAGAGGCAGCTGGTGGAAAGGACAACATTTAGTTCCCCCTTGAAAAAGGCACAAATATCGTAAAGCCCCAGTATCCACAGGATGAATATCCACAGTTTCACTTATCCACAGTGTGAAAATATTATAAATATTAAAAGAAAAAACCTACAAGTATGTGGTTTCACAATGTATTTACCAGTACTGGTCATTAGAGGGCACCAGAGACAATCCTATGTGTTCTTGTTGAATAATGACCTCTGCCTCTCTAGTGGCTAATTCTGGTAACACACTTGAAAATACTTTTTTTCTGGATTTGTTTCTTTTACCATGTTATTTATAGTGTTTGCTATTGTTTCCAGTTTTAAGCATCCGCAGGAGTCCTGCTGTAACATCTGTTGTTTGACTTTCCTCTATTAATCTTCTACTGAAATGGGAAAAAAGGCTCTGAACTGCTTAGCTTTTTTTTTTTTTAGTTATGCCTGGAGAAGATGGAACTGCCAACCAAAGTAGCAATGGTCAGAAAGCACCATCCCATTTATTAGTAACTGATGTCTATTTTCAACACTCTGTTCTTTTCTCTAAGTACTACACACATTAATTTATATTTATATATTGTCAGTATCATAACCAAACATTTTTTTAAAACAAGCCAACAACACGTCAAGAACAATGCCTTGCATTTTTAAGTGGCAATCTTTCACAGACTGACCGAAATCTATTTTATTTCCTTTCACTGATATCTTGCACTTAAAACATGTAGCAATACTTAATATATTCCCTTCACAAGTATTTGTTAAGTAATTTTTAGTTTATGGCTGATAAATGTTTTGTACAAAATAGATTCTGTACAGGGGGGGAAGAGAAATCTTTTAGATAAACATTATTTATTTTTACTGTTTTGTAAGTTAGACACTCTAATGAAACTCCTTTTTTGCCAGAATTACTGGAAGTGCCTCTTGGTATAATGTACAATAGTAAATATGTATTCAGAATTATTAGAGATAACTTGTCACAAAAATGAACAATGTGGATGTTGCAATGTGGGAAAAAAACATAAATATAATTCTGTGGTATCATATTGGTGTCTGTGGGTTTTGTTTGATTGTCTGTCTATGTGTCTCTCTGTCTGTTTTGCTTTTGGCTTCAGAGTCTGAGTCTCCATAGTTTCTCCCAGAAAGAAAGAAAATCTAGCTGCTATTCCAGTCTGCCAGGAAGGGCATCATAGTGTCAAGAGGACAGTTTTGGATCTATTTTTCTGAAATCAGAAAAAGTAGATCCATCCTTAAGAGAGTCTTACCTTGGACCCCTTCTTCCAGACCTGTGAAAACCTCTGCAGAGTTTACTTCTCCCGGGTTTGGCCTTCAGTACCAGGAGTGTTAAATTGGGAATTGACTGGAGGAGGGAGCACACCGTGGAAAGGCAAACGCAGGAGAGACTGGAGGAAAAAGCAGATTGGGAGAGGCATTGAATCTCCAGACTCCCAAAGTCGTTTGCCCACTCATTTCTAGGACACACAACCATCCTGGGGAGGGATATATATACTGACCCTAGAGTGACTAGGGGAAGAACTGTGTGGACAAGCACTTTCTCCTCCTCCTCCTCCTCCTCCTCCTACTACTACTACTACTACTGCTGCTGCTGCTGCTGCTCCAATAGTCTCTGTCTCACTTGGTGACGGGGACAAGCTCTTACTATTATTTATTACTTAAATTTGTATACCACTCCCCATTATTGCTGTTGGGCAGTTGACAATAATAAACCAAACTAAAATAAAACTAAAGTTATTTAAAACCAAAATAACAACTAACCAATAAAACCAGAGGGCAGTATAGAACAACAAAATGGCGGACCCAAACTGTGTGGAAAGCCTCCCTGAAAAGCCACTTCTTCAGTTGCCTCCTGCACAACCATGGGGAGCTGGCCAAGGAAAGCTTCTCCGGAAGCTGGTTCCACAAGGTTGGAGCCACCACAAAGAAGGCCCTACTTCTTGTAGATGACTTAAGAGACTCCCTCGGGATGGCCACTTGAAGGAGCCTTGCCTGTGGTGATCTATTGCGTGTGATGATCTAGTGCACTCAACCTGTGGGTCCCCAGATGTTCCTGGACTGCAACTCCCAGAAATCCTGGCCAACTCAACTAGTGATGAAGACTTCTGGGAATTGCAGTCCAGGAACAGGTAGAGAATTACTGACTGCTACCACACTTCCTTGAGCAGCCGCTTTTTATTTTGCATCGCCTTATCTCCTCCCACAGTCACGTAGTCGCTACAGCAGTTCGGCAGTCTGCACTTCAGCGGTTGCTTAGCAATCGGCTTCCCCCTTTGCACTTGCCTGAACCGCTTTAAACTACATCAGGGAAACGGCAGAAGCGGGGGAAACCAAAAAAAAGGCAATGTAGTGTGTCCACAAATACAACCCAATCACTTTAAAAGAGGGTGCAGGAACTGATTTTAAAAAACACCACCCCCAGTGGTCGTTGCAGTGGTCAAAAATGGGCGTGGCCAAGGGGGCTCTTCAGAAAAAGTGAATTGAAAAGCGGGCAGTGATTTTTAAGGCAATTTGTCTTTAAGGAAAAAGCTTTTCAAATCTAAAGTGTGGTAGTGGTCACTGATCTAGTGGGTCGGGCAGAGGAGATAGGGGAATGATGCTCCAACAGATAATATATGAGTGTCACTAAGGCGAATGAGGACAAATGTTGCAGTACAAGAGTAACTAAGGGCCTTTTCACACGACCCCTAAGATCCGCTGGCCACTTAAATTCGGACCAGAGATCTTAGGGGTTTGTCGCTGTTCCTGCATTCCCACCCCCTCAGCACTCCTGGCTGCTGGCTGCGTGAGGGGAGGGAGAAAAAAAGGAAGAAAAGAATGCTGCTCACCTCCATTCTGCCATCTCGCTTTGCTCCCAGCACTGCATTCAGATCTCTTAAAGGGGTGGGGGGGCAAAAAAAGAACAAACAGAAGCAAGGAGAGCCCGGCAGTCACTACTGTTATATCCGCATCAGGAATTTTCACCCTCCGAGAGCAGGTACATGAAAAGTGCGCTGGGACGTGCTTAGGTGGGTGTGGTCGCACTTAATTATCTGTAAACTCCAGAGCTGGTGGGGAAATAATTTTAAGCTCCGGAGCTGGGAGCCATTTGCCACGGAGTTTAGGGGTCGTGTGAAAAGGCCCTAAGAGGCTGTCCAATCTGGCTGTTTTAGGTATGGGGTGAATTGAGCTACAAAGGAGATGGTGAGGTTGGGTGGCAGATTGGTAAAATTTTGTGCACTCGTCTCATCCAAACAGGAAGTTACTCCTTGTAGCCTGAACAGTTGTTCAAGTAGAAACAGCAAATGAGTGGAAAAGAAGAGCGAAAGTAGAAAGGGAAGGGGAGAGAGGAAAGGGTCTAGGACAGAAAGAAGCAAAATAGGAGGAGCAAAGAGGGCACTGTTCAGATGGGAAGGGAAATAGAATTTGCTAGGAGCAACAAGGACGGAAGAGAAGGCAAGGAGTATAGGAACAGCAGGTGAAACGGTCAAGGAGAGAACGCAGATAGACAGACTGGAGGGGGAATTAAAAAGAAAGGAGGAAAGAGAACATGGAAGAAGAGAAAACAGGAGGGGAGCAGGAAGGTGGAGTGTGCCGAGTGTTTCTGCGGGACACACAGGAGAGTGGCAGAAGGGGTGGTCCCTTGCTGCTGCCAACATCACTGGCACTCACTCAGTGTCTTACCAACTTGCAGTGCATTATTCATGTCCTCTGCCTCTAGCAACTAGTTGCCGCTGCAGAAGAAGAGCCCCTCAGTCATGGTGGGAATGGCTGGGATGCCAGAGCCAGCAGGGGAGCAGAGCAGTGCTTCTTCCCCTGATTGCCTGTATGCCAAGAAGAATGCATTCCCTACCACTGGGCCACAAATGAGTGGGACAGCTCTTAAAAGGATGGCTTGAGTCCTTACTATTGATTATGGTAAGTAAGGCTGATGGGAACTGTCATCCAGACCATCTGGAGGGCTTAAAGTTTCCTCATCTTGGTCTACTGGGTTTTGGGGTATCACCAATAGTGCACAGTGCATAGAAAATTAGACTACAGATCTCAACATCCCCACCCAAGAGAACATGCTGGCTGCTGAATTCTGTTCCTGAAAAAAGAACTTTTCTAACATCTGCAATTATTGTATCACAGTAGCTTACTAAACATGAAGAAAATCAACAATGTCCATCTTTTTGTCTTTCCAGTTTTATCTTTATTTTTTAAGTACAAAAAGTGTGTGTCCCCCCCAAGTTCCTTTTAGACAAAAACAAACCTTTTACAAAGGTTGCCCTCCAAACTTTTTTCTCTTCTTCCTTTTCCATGGCCTTAAAATAAGATTTTGAAGTGTTAAATTAATCTTTGGAAAGCAGAGCTGTTGTGATTTACGTAATTTTTATCATGACAAGCTGTTACCAAAATGTCCCATTTATGAAACTGGAGGACTTGGTTTGGGGTGGACCTGGATTTCCCCCTCTTAGTCAAGGACTCCCAAATTCCATGTTTGGGGTCAGATGTTTGAATTGATGACCCATTAACCTACCCAGGTATTAAGATCACCAGGAGGGTGATCTTCCCATCACCCTCACAGGCACATTTGGTGGGGACATGGAGAAAAGCCTTCTCTGTCACTGCTCCCAGTCTCTGGAACTCCCTCCCACAACAGACCAGCCTTGCCCTCTCTTTGCTGTCCTTCCTCAAGACAATGCAGATCTTTCTCTTCAGGCAGGCTTTCCTTTAAATGACTGATTGACCAAGGGACTTTTTTTAAAAAGAGAGCATTTTATTCTGTGTTCTGCTTATGTTTTCAACATTCTTTTTTATTATGAGTTTTTAAATAGAGTATTGCAATCATTTATAACTTGAACTTCAACTTGGTTTCTTTTAACAACGTAAGCAGCCTTGAATCCTTCAGGAGAAAGGCAGCATATAAATATTTTAAATAAATAAATGACATAGATAAGGTCAAGGAAGGAACATTATCAGTGCCTGGTATCACTAAAGGACTGGATGAGAAGCCTTCACCACCAACTGTACTGGCCAGAATTTCTGGGAACTGCAGTCTTAATAACAGCTGAGTTACCCAAGGCTGGCAACCACTGTTGTCCGGAATAATCCTGTGTAGTGGAGATCACACAACCCATCAGAGCCAGTAATAGAGGTGGGCATGAAATAGAAAACCGATAAAAATAAAATAATAATAATAACTTTATTTTTATGCCACCTTTCTCCCCAAAGGGACCCAAGGCGGCTTACAACAAATTCAAAAGAGTACAATAAAATCAATACAATGTAAAAAAACAACACAATACCAATAAAATACTATAAAAATACTATACAATATAATACAATAAAAACAAGATTAAAAACAGTAGCTGCAGCAGAGTTTAAAAAGCTCCCCAGCCAATAAGACTAAAAAACTAAGATGTTATAAAAATTTGTAAAGGCTGGAGGCTCAGAAGGCTTGCCTAAATAAGTAAGTCTTAAGGCCTCGCTTGAATCTTTCAAGGGAGGAGGCAGTTCTTAACTCAAAGGTTCTGTTTGTTCTGTTTCAGGCCCACCCTTGTTTCGGTTCAGTTCAGGTTTGTATGATTTTTTTTTTAAATCGTACGAACCCAATCCGAGCCAAACTGGTTTGAGTCCAACTTACTGGCAGCGGTGGCCGTGGCGATCCTGGTGGTGGTGGCAGCGGCAGGGGCTTTTTGAGGCGCTGACTTGGGGCCAGTGCCTAGGGGGGTTGTTTGTTTGTTTGTTTGTTTTAGAGCTCCTGGGGTCAGGTCGGCGCTCATTTTATTTAGTTATTTATTATGACCATGCAGCCCCTGGGACTGGGCCAGCATTCATTTTTGTTTGTTTGTTTGTTTGTTTTAGAGTGCCAACCGCACAGCCCCTGGGGCTGGGTCAGTGCTCATTTTTTCATAGATAGATAGATAGATAGATAGATAGATAGATAGATAGATAGATAGATAGATAGATAGATAGATAGATAGATAGTTTTAGAGTGCCAACCGTGCGACTCTTGGGGCTGGGTTGGTGCTCATTTTATTTTTTATTTGTTTGTTTGTTTGGTTGGTTGGTTTGGGTTTAGAACACCGACCGCAGAGCCCCTGGGGCCGGGTTGGCACTCTTTTCTTTATTTTTATTTTTTAAAAATATTTTATTTTAAACAATCCCCAGCCAGGGGCTTTTTGAGGCGCTGGCTTGGGGCCAGTGCCTCTACAGGGGGCAGCTTCCCTGAAGTTCCAGAAGCAGGAGGACTTCCAGCGATGGCGGTGACAAGGTGCGGGGGGGGGACGAAAAACAAAGCGAACAAAACAGAAATTTCTGTGTCTTTCATTTCATTTTTCTTTGATGGGTTGGTTTGTTATTCGTTTCATTAGCTAACAAAAAGAATAATGAATAATGAAACGAATTAAAAGTTTGTTTTGTGCCCATCTCTACCCAGTAAGGCTGACCAAGGAATGCTGATTTGATGTTTGCCTTACAGCCTACAAGAAGTAGGGCTTCCTAAGAAGGAAGGAAGGAAAATTACTGTATAACAAAATTTCCTAAAAGTAAAAAAGGGCTGACAAGAAACATCACAAGTTATTCAATGGCTCTCTCTGGCCTTAGAGTTCTGTGCTACTGAAGTGGGTGGCTCCCTACTAGCTTCTCCTGGAGACGCCTAGATATTTGAGAATTCCAGCACCCAGTCTGCACAGTGAAATACTGAGCACAGCAAGCATGAGGTTTATTCATGGGGTTTATTCATGGGGGCTCGCAGATCACAAAAACCAAGCAATTCACTGAAAGCAAACATGGGGCTTAGTGAGTTCTTCTTTGCTTTGTTAATTGAGATACCCTAGCTTCAAATGTCTCCTGGCAAATACAAAGAAAGAACGGATGGATGCAATTGAAACAAAAGCCCTCCAGTGGAAATGGCATTTAACATGGGATTTTTGAGGTATAGAGTTGCTGCATTTGCTTTATGAACCGTAGAGATTAATGTGCAATTCCATAGATGTCTATGTGGAAGCAAAGCCTAGGCCAACGGGTATAGGGTTACAGCCTTAATTTGGGATCTAAATACTTATGTGGCTAGTTATTCAGATTTCAGAATGGGCAGCCATTTTAAAGGAAAAATGGGTTCAGTGCTCACAGAATCTTAGAGGTCACCTTTTTAAAAATGTGGTGGGGCATTTTTTTCCTCCATTACATTTATCAGTCAATGCTGCCATCAATGAAACTGTTAAATTATCTGCCCTCATGCTTTCTCCCAACAAACCTGGCCAACCTCTATTTCTAAGTAAAATTGGACCACCCCCCAAAAAATAGTTGGAATTTCCTGGATATGTGGAGCCGTCTTGAGTGTGTATTGTATTCAATATGTATTAATATATTATCTGTCTGTCTGTCTGTCTGTCTGTCTGTCTGTCTGTCTGTCTGTCTGTCTCTCTCTCTCTCTCTCTCTCTCTCTCTCTCTCTCTCTCTATCTATCTATCTATCTATCTATCTATCTATCTATCTATCTATCTATCTATCTATCTATCTATCTACACATATAACATTTATACAAAAAATAAAACCACTTAATTTTTTACAGGTTCTGGGGGGTGATTATTAGACTGACATATATCTACATAGATTCTATGTCATAGATAGATAGATAGATAGATAGATAGATAGATAGATAGATAGATAGATAGATAGATAGATAGATAGATAGATAGATAGATAGATAGATAGATAGATAGATAGATAGATAATCTAACAGTGACCCTCCAGAACCTGTAAAAAATTAAGTGGTTTTATTTATTATATAAATGCATATATTGCACTTTTCTTCTCATGAACTCAAGAGGTCCAAGCTGCTCAACCCATCCTCACTTTATCCTCCGAGCATTGCTGTTAGGTATAAATCAAGCCGGCCCTTGTTCATCCTGTAACCTTCAGAGCTCAGCCAGAACTTGGAATTGAGCCTCCTGAGTTCTTCTCTGACACTCTTACAACACCATCCTGGCTCTCAGTTAGCTATGTTCATGAAACTTACATACACACACTCACCCTTGAACCAGAACCCCAAGTGGGTATATTTTAGACCAGCTGGAGCTCTGACCAACAGCTCTGTGATTAAGAAAATGAGGATACTTTAAAAAAAGAAAAGAAAAGAAAAATTTAATGTACCACATACCATTTCAATGTTCCCTCATACTCCATTGAGATCAACAGCATATCCTCACTGTGCAATGCCTCTTCAGCTGACACGGCTCCATCACACAGAATCCTCTCCTGGGCTTCATTAGAGGTAACAGATGATTATAAATTAAATTACCCTCCCAAAGTACAAATCCAAGGATAGAGTCATGGCTGTCCTGCTGCATTGATTTAAAACAAAAACAAAAAAGCCAATAAAAGCAAAAATATTTAATAGCAGAGCTTGGAAATAACTAATAACTTGTAGTAAATTCTTGTTTCCCATCAACAAAATATCGCCATATTCTAATTGTGACTTCCTGTGATGGGCAAAAACAAAAACAAAAACAAAAAGAATAAAATTAAAAAATACCACACACATAACACATTAGGTATTTTGGTACAGACTTCAGCTATGAATTGCCTCTAGCTAAAAAAATAATGCAGTTTGGTTTGGTGTCACAAACTGGTTGCATGGTGATACATCACACACACACACACACACACACACACACACACACACACACACACACACACACACACACACACACACACACACACACACACACACATGCTAACTTCTTCAACAGCGGTGATTCACCACTGAAATTCATGCCAATGAATTTAATGTGTGGCTCTTCAAGTGGAGAATTTGCCCTTAAAATGAAGCAGGACAATGGCTTGTGGAATTTTTACGTAACGGTACGAATAACGACCATTGCAATGGGGCAGGCTCGAACCGAACAGAACCAAGAAAATTTTCTTCAGTTCTGTTCGTTTCCATTATTGCCGTCGCACCATTTGCGTGATGAATAATGGAGCAGCGGAGGGCGGCGAGAGGGGCTTGGGCCGGGCGGAGCCTCTTTGCCACCTCCCCACCGGATCCAACGACGCGAGACTTTGCCGATCTTGCAAGAAGAGGCGGGATCCGAATCCTTATGGGCTGGGCTCCGGGATCTTGGCCATGTGGCGAAGCAGCAACGGTGCAGCTGGCTCAGAAGCCAGAGCGGAGGGCATTGTTGGAGCACGGGGGGAGTGCAGCGGCATCCCCCCACAGGTTTCCCGGGTATAGGCCCGGGGGCGGGGCGGCAGTCTGCTGGAGTGGTGGCTCCTGGGGTGGAGTGGTTCCCAGGGAGAAGGGCCCCAGTTAGGGCGGTGCTGTGCAGGGCTCCGGGGTTAGCAACCCGACAGGGTGGCAAACGGCGTGGCAGATCGGTCCTTGGGGAGGGGGCCCAAGGAAGGGCGGCGCTTGGCAGTGCTCCGGGGGTGGCAGCCTGTTGGGGGTGGTGACCGGAGCAGCGCCTGGCTCCAGGAGGACTCCCCGTGGCCACGGAATTGCTCTCCTGCTGGCATGCTTGCCACCGGCTCCGGTGGTACCCGGCCCCAGCAGGGCTCCGCGTGGCTGTGGGACGGCTCTCCCAGGAGGCTTGCCCCAGCCGCGGGACGGCTCCCTGCGGCCGCGGGAACGCTCTCCCGGCCTGCATGCCGCCGGCTCCAGTGCCCCCCGGCCCTGGGAAGGCTCCCTGCGGCCGCATCTTGCCGCGCCCGAAAAACGAAGAAACGGAAACGAAGTGGGCCCTAGGGGCCCAAAAAATGGAAACGGAATGAAGCAGACCCCAGGGCCCAAATAATGACCACAAAATGCCATTTTGCCGTTTCATGCCCATCTCTAAAGGCCATGGATCCACCTGTTCGTATTTGCCACTGTAGAGGTATAAATCAACCTCCCCAACAAGTGCCTTCCCAGGGAGAAAGAAATGTAAGGTGGCCTCAGTATAGAAAGAATAAGGCCATGACATGCTCACACTCATACCTCCACATGTTCCCTACATATGCCAGACTCATGCGGGTGACGCTTAACCCACAGGGCTGTGAAGCCCCAGATGCCAAAGCTGCTGTTTACAGCTGTGACGGACAAAAAGCAATGTAAATATATGTAGGAGGGATGCCAGCCCTTATACATAGCCAGTGTTTTTAGGTCACCTGGTGATGTTCTTTTTCAGATCTAGTGTCAGCACTTGGCAAACCCGCACTGGACCCCTTGGGTCCCAGAGCACCACGCAAGACTGATCCACAGTCAACAAAGGCTATGGTTGGCCCCCATCTCTGCTTTTCTGTACAGCAACAGATGAAAGCTTTCCTCATTGGCTAGATAGTTCAGTGGCTTAGGTATCCTGCTATGGAGCCAGAGGTTGGGAGTTCAATTACCCGCTGTGCCTCCTAGGAGCAAAGCCAACCTGTGTAGCCTTAGGCCAGTGGTTGTCAACCTTCCGAATGCCGTGTGACCCTTTAATACAGTGCCTCATGATGAGGTGACCCCTTTGCCCTGCTTGGAAGAGGCCACAAGCCCCCTTTGGCAGGCTGGGTGCCATAGTGAACTTCCCTCTACAGGCACCCTCAGCCAATCGCAGTCTCCAGTGTCATTGACTGACACCCCCTCCAACCTATCAAGCTGTAATTCACTCTTCCCTCCCCATTTTCCTCCAGACACAAGCCGTTTGTGCCTTTTTCTTCACTGGTTCATGGTGACCCCTGTGAAATGGTTGTTCAACCCCCAAAGCAGTCCCGACCCCAGGTTGGGAACTACGGCCTTAGGCAAACTGCACAGTCCCAGGTCACCCTCAGAAGAAGAGAATGGTAAATTTCTTAAGACTATTCCCTATCTGGAAATCCCTGAAAAGGAAATGACAGCAAACATTTATTTATCATTTAAAGTATTTAGGGCTTTGTAAAGCATTTAAAGTGTTTTTCAGTACTGAATGGAAATTATTACACATGTTATTGTTGTTTCAATGTTGCAATTCATTGTGGGGTTTTTTTGCATATGTTTTTAATCCATTGGTTAGCCATCTTCAGTTCTTGCACCAGAAAAAAACCAACATAAAAAACAATAACAATAACAATAAATAACAACAATGTGTCAAACATAATAGAGTAGTCTTTAAACTCCACAAGACTGTTTTACATCCAAGATGAGAGTAGATTGTGGTGTAGGTATGCAGGAAACACAGAGAAACATCCAGAGATGGGAAGAGTTACTTTTTTTTATAAACTACAACCACCAGAATGCCTCCAATATCATGGCTCTTGGCCATGTTTACTATGGAATTCTGGGAGATGTAGTTCAAAAAATGACTTTCAGTGTTGCAGAAGGCCCTCTTATACACACCATCACTACAGTTGACAGGAAGAGAGGCTCTGATAAGCATCATGGTTTATTTTCTGGCAACCAATCAGAAAACAAACCAAGCTCAAGGGCAAAGTACAAGGGGTGTGGAAGGCTACACGATTATAACCAAAAATCTTTTGGGTTTCAGCCATTGATTCTAACCATGTGCTATATAGATCATTTCATTTGACCCTGAGTGCATGAGTGAGTGTCACAATTAGAGGGAAAGGCAAGTGTGAAAGAGTCTCATTTCCCAATTATAATCGTGAAAAGAAAACATCAGAGAGCTAATCGGAAGCTGTCCGATAAAGAGTGGGGTGGGGTGGGGTCTGGGGTCCAGAGCAACTTTTCCAAATTGGCAAGAGAAAGTTGCTTCATTACAGCCACCTCTCCTCTGGTTGCAAGGTTCTCCACCAGGGAGTCTTTTATTTCCTGGGAATCAGCAATTAAGAAGATCGGGGCTTTAGAAAGGGGAAGAAAGGGGGGTTGTGATGGAGAGAGGGGAGAAAGCTTGATCACATGCATTCTGTCAAACTCGCTGTAGGCTGCAATGCAGGAGCTCAAGAGCTTTTAACCATTTCCCCCCACAAGGGATCTTGGCTTTGTTTTGCTCATGACTTTTCTGCATCTCGGAATTTGTGGCAGGAGAGGGGGCAGATCGAAGTTGAAGGTGGAGGGATGAAGAGGAACGAACGCAACCAAAACAAAGTTACCAATCATAGGAGCCAAACAAAGAAGTAGACTCTCCACCCCCTTCCGGCTTTCTTCTCTCCTTTTTCTACCTCTAGATATAAGATCTACCTCAACTTGGGTTTTCCTGCAAGAGTTCGTCCATCTAGAGGTGAGGATGAAAGAAGAGCCTTGATCTTTCTTTGTGGGATCAACCTCAAGAAAATATCTTTCCGGGAATCGGAAAAGTCCAATATAAGGTCTGTTCCTCCTCTTCTTCTTTTTCTGCCTTCCACACTACAGATGGGGTCTGTGTTTGAGAACTGAGCCTAATTGTGTTCTTTCTTCTCCCATACCCTGAAAAAAAAGCATGAGTGGCTGAGAGATTTACAACTTTTTTCTGTAATGCTGGGGAATGGAAGGTTGTTCTGATGCTGTGATTGTCGCAAGGTTGCCTGAAGTGAGATTTACCCTCACTTGGGTGAACTAGCTACAGTTCTTGTGAGTTGAGTGCCTTCACTATGATTATACTGCTTGCATGAAAGCTCTGTGCTCCTGAAATAAAAACAATAACAGACAAAATAGTTAATCTAGTTGCTATTTTTTTAACATGCTGTGTACGCTGGTGGCAGAAGAACAAAGATAAGGGGACCTGGCTTTGTAAAAAGTTGGAATTCTTCAAAACAATACAATCTGTGAATACTCAGAGTTACCCTGCCATTTGGTTCACTTTTTGGAGGAGGTGCTTGTTAATTGTCATGGTCATAGAAATTGGGGACACAATAATCCAGAAAGGCAGCATCCTTAGCCCACAGTTTGCAACTCTGCAAGGAAATGCTGGTGCACTCTTAAAGACCACGATCGGATAGTGTTTTCCTTGGAGTATACCGCAATGCCATCAAAGGGGCTTCTACTTTTCTGGTGTGGGTAGAATTGCTTTGGTTTGGATAGGTTCCACTCCATGCTCACTGGAACCAATCCAAAGCAAGCTTTTCTCTTTCAAATTGCCAATATCATAAGAATCAAGCCAGTTCAAAACATCGGGTATCATAAATCACTGTCTTCCTCACCCCTTGACTTTCACAACCATGCCATAAGAGAGTCAAGGGTGAGAGACTGTGAGTGGCCCAAGTACACTGAGTTTTCATAGCTTGGTGTTACTTAAATGTGGATCTCACTGGATCCTATCTAGCATTCTATACTACATTGGCAATCTTTGCTTCCCATGTTAAGATCATCAAGTTTGAAATGGAAAATGTGCATATATTGCCTTTGATGTAAGTATTAATTCTTCTAAATATGCACTTCATTGTTTTGATCATTCAGGAGATTCCCAGATTTTGGGTGTATATGTGTCCCTGTACATGGTCATTTCACTCTAGCTTATATATGATTTCACGAGAAGCAGTGTCATTCCAAGACACTTTTGAGGGTTGAGCCTCAAAAGGAAAGGAAATGTTTATTTACTCCAGTCAATGCATTTTCCTCCCACCATAGGATTTCCTCAGGGATATGTGCTTGAATAACCAACCCTCCAATAACCAATCACAAAACAAGCCACCGCTGAGGAAAGTCACATGCTTTAACAAACATGTTTCCATTATTTGAGTGAGATTTGTGATCATATGTACATCATCTAACTGAAGGCATCACTCCAGATTAACATGAAACTGGCATCATCTCTAGTTTCTCATTGAGATGTTGATATGGACCTAAAACAAAGACATTGGGATTAGGACTAGAACTGGAAAGGAAAAGAAAGTCATAAATAAAAGTCAAAATTCACTCAATTTTCACCCCACTTTGTATGCTACAAGTTAAATAATGCCATATAGGAACTGGACTTTTGAATGCACATCTGGCACATTTTGACCCATCACGAAATAATTGTCCCAAAATAAGAAAAGTGATATGAAGTTGGCAGTCTAATTACAGTATAAAATAACATTTAGTTTTAAAAGTGATAGTGTAGAGTAGCATTTGAAGCAAGTCTCAATGAACTCAATGTTTTAGTTGTTCTTGTTGTGGAGCCAAAGGTTGGAATTTTGATTTCCCACTGGGCCTGACAAGAGTTCAGTGATCTGTAGCGTCTCTTCCAGCTCTGTATTTCTAAGAAGATGATGATAAAGATGATGATGACAAGAGTTCAAAGGGTTTTCCACCTTTCTGAGCTCTTTCTTTCTCACATATGCAAACAAACACCAAATCCACATCCATGACAGAGGACTGATGAAAGATTAGTGGTAAAGTAACAATGATGGTAATTTTAAAGCAGAAAGTACTAAACTGTTTTCAGAGAGAAATAAACAAAGACACCAACAATCCCAAAATATCTAAACAAGGAAGCTAGTGATGCGCCTATCACTTCTATTTTCTGCCAGTATCTTCCTAATCTAAATTTGTCTGTTCCAAATTTTTCTAGCCAAAATGTTTTGATCTGTACTCAGTTTTTAAATAAAAATGCAAATATATTTATATGTGCATCTCTATCTCCTTTTTGCACACTACTTTGCTGAAAAAAATAGCCCAGGTCCTATTTGTTATACTTGTCGATGTAACAGTCAGCACACAACCTTGGTAACAAAGTGTCAAGAGTAGAGATGGGCATGAAACAAAATGAAAAATGAACTAATTTTAAAGCAAAACAAAATGAAACAAACTAGAATGTTTTTGTTTGTTCCGTTTCGTTTTTTGTTAATGGCAAGGTTTCTCAGAGGAATGCAATGAAAAGCAATGCATTCCTATGGGGAACTGCTTTAAATAACCCGCGCCTCCCCCCCCCCCAGTCGGGCGCATTGGGGGAGAAGTGTGGGTCCTTTAAAATGTTTTTAGCCACTGAGGCAAGTGTTTTGGTGGCTAAAGACATTTTAAAGGACCTGCACTTCTCCCCCAAGGCACCCAATCGGGGGGGAGGGTGTGGAGGTTTTAAGCTTTTTTTTAGCCACCAAAGCAAGCGGCGGCTGCAGTCATAACCACTTACTTCTATGACTAAAAAACAGTTTTAAAACCCTTTGCCATTTCCCCCAATGTGCCTAATGGGGGGGGAGCATGGGGCTTTAAAACTTTTTTCCCACCAAACCAAGCAGCAGCTGCAGTCATCGCCACTTGCTTCCGTGCCTAAAAAAATAGTTTAAAAGCCCCTGCCTCCCCCCCCAATCAGGCACATTGGGGGGAATGGCACGGGGTTTTTAAAACACAACACAGTGATAGCAGTAAGCGAAAAATGAAACAAAATGAAAAATGAAACACATTTTTTCAAAAAAATCATTTCCAATGAAACGAAACAAAAGGAAGACAACAAAATGGAAAATGAAACGAAACGCCACTTTAGCGTTTCATGCGCATTTCTAGTCACGAGTCATTGGGGTCAGTTTTACACAGCAAATGCCAATGCTGACTTTTTAAATTTGTGACCGTTTGTGGAGATTTGTGTTCATTCTATTCCACCAACATAAAAATCTGATTTTAGACAGTGACTATGCAATATATAGCCTGCATAATTAAATTATATTTCAGATTAAGCATACAAGGCCTTGCTATTTGGAGGAACTGTGTTTTCCACAGCTTCACAAAGCTTTCACTGAACTTAAGAGTTCAACAGCACTCACTGCTTTGCAATCTGCATCAGAAATTTTTCACCTTTGGAGGCCAGTTACTTGGAAAATGTGCTGTGACATGCTTAGGTGGGCGTGGTCGTACTTAATTTTTTTTTAAACTCCGGAGCTGGTGGGAAAACAATTTCAAGCTCTGCATCTGGGACCCCTTTGCCTCGGATTTTAGGGGTCATGTAAAAGCACCCTTGGACTAGGCCATGGGGACCAGGAGACTGTGCCAAAGTTGTCATCTAAAACCTGGCTTTTGAAGACACAATCAAATGAAAGATGTGATATGTTGCAGGAGGGAGGGAGATCCAAGCATATGGGGCAACAAGGCCAAAAGGGAATCTATTGCCTTCATCCCCATAGAGCAGTGGTGGCGAACCTTTGGCATTCCAGATGTTTTGGACCACAGCTCCCACAGTCCTTTGTCATGGGCAGTACAGGTTTGGAATTCTGGGAGCTGAGATCCAAAACATCTGGAGTGCCAAAGGTTTGCCATCACTGCCATAGGGGGCCACACTGAAGAGGTATTCTGGAGCACACAATTCAAAATTAAAAAAAAAACATTTGAACAACTCTTTATAAAACCAGCAAAAGCCTAGGAAATACCGTATTTTTCCATCTATAAGATGACTCCCACTTTTCCAACCCAAAATTACAGTTTCACAACCACACAGTTCTCTCCTTGGCTAACTTCCATGTATAAGACGACCCTCAAATTTTAGTCTATCAATTTTGGGTAAAAATATAGTCTTGTACATGAAAAAATACTGAGATTCAACTAATACACACAAAGGATGCTCAGTGTTTGTACCTTGTCTTTCTGATGGGCCAATCACAGTTTTTTAAAAAACCAAGTACAGTGACCCCGAAACTGATACTCACATTTGAGCATGGTCATATATGTAGGCACAGGCGGTTTGACTGACTACCAAATCCCTGACAACTTCTTGTGATGTCTTCCAGGCTGATGGAAAAGATGGAGAATTCATCCAAAGAAAACACTCATTTCTTCTCTAAAAATGCAGCGTTGTCCACTGACAGATCATCTTCACGATCCGAATCCTCAGCTTCGAAGGAGAAAGGCCATTTCTGCGGTGGAATGAAGGTATTTTAATAATAACGATAATAACTAGGTGCCATCAAGTTCATTTCCTGGGTATGCTTCAAGTATAAAGTACTTGGAAATGGCTTGCAAGTCCCTTCTTCTGGGGGTGCTCTAGGACTAGAAAGCATACTGGGGAAAGCCTCAGTAAGCTCTTCACCCAGTCAAGCTCCTGGTTGTAAAACGCTGTTACAAAGATCACAGAATCATACAATTATGAAGTTGGAAGAGACCTAGAAGGACATAAGTCCAGGCCTCTGCTCAGTATATGAATACAAATGAAGGGATATCTGCCAGGCAGCTGTCTAAATTTTTCTTCAGTGCCTCCAGAGTTGGAGCATTCACCACTAGGGATGGGCACAAAACGAAAAACGAAATGCTGTTTCGTGTCATTAGGTAACGAAATGAAACAAAACGAAACAACGCTAGGAAGCAGCATTTCATTACAGATGAAATGAAATTGTGTGTGGGGGTTTGTTCTTGAAATGAACCATTTCATTCGATCTGTAATCTGATTGGGAGAGGAAAAAGTTTTTTTAAAGAAAAAGTTCTGGGCTTTTTAAAAAAACCTTTCCCCCCTCTCCCAAGCCCCACCTGCCAGCTGATCAGCACACTGGTGTGGGGAGGGAAAACGTTTCCCCTGCCACTTTCTAGCCCCCCTCTCCACACACAAACCACTTCGTTAGTGATTCATTTCATACAATTTTTTTTGAAAAATTCATATGAAACAAAACAAAAAAATGTGTGGGGGTGGGGAAAGGAAACAAAATGAAATGTAATGTAATATTTTCATTTCGTGCCCATCCCTATTCACCACCTCTCGAGGTCATTGATGCCATTGTTGTACTGCTATAACAGTTAGGAAGTTTTTCCTGATGTTCAACTAAAACCTGGCTTCCTGAATCTTGAGCCCATTGTTGCCTGTCCTGCACTCTGGCTTAATTGAAAATAGATCCTTCCTCTCCTCCATATGAAAGCCTTCCCGGGTCGGGTCCTTCCAGGGAGAAAGGTGGGATATAAATATTTTAAAGAGATAAATAATATACAAGTATCATCTCTCCCCTTTTCCCGTCTCAAGGCTATAACATGCACAGTTCTTTCCTCTAATAATCCTTGTTGCCTTCCTTTGGATTGGCCCAATTTGTCAGCATCCTTCTTGAAGTGCAGCATTCACAGCTGGGCACAGTACTCAAGATGAGGCCTAACCAGTGCCAAAAAGTGAGGAACTAACAGCTTGCGGGATTTGAAGACTACAATAGTATCCATGCAGCCTACAATCGCATTTGCCTTTTTTGTAGCTACATCATATTGTTGGCTAGTGAAAAAAAATACTGATATTTTAATCTTGATTAAAGATTGGATTTTGAGGTTTCTTGCATTGCTAATCCCATGGTCTTCCGTTTTTGCCATTCTGCCTGATAAATAGATATGTTACAGATGTGGCTCACACAGGAGAATGGCCTCAGATGGAAGGCTTTGAGTCTTAGTGAGGCCTAGTTTTACCCAAGCTTCCTGTTCCTGTCTGGTACTCGCTGGCAGCTTTCTTTCTGAACAGGAAGATAAATGCTGCTGGGCCTAGCAGAGCTTCAAAGCCCTCGAGATCAATCTCCATCTTTCCCATGTGGACTTTTCCTCCAGACAACTTTGAAGGCATCCAGGCCAGATGATGAGGGACATCTCCTTTTGTCTGTTCTCACTCTCCAAACCCTCAATTTGAATGGATGTCCCCTAGTTCTGGTATTTTGTGAGAGGGAGAAGAGCCTCTCTCTCTCTCCACTTTACTCATGCCCTTGTGGAGGATTACTGAACTTGTAGAACTCTGAAAATGCCACCTTCTATCCTTGTATTATTTGGTACAATGTGTTCTTTTCTCTTTAGTGTCTCAACTAATCTGCTTTTATGTGAACATCAAAGATTAGTTTTGAAGTGTCAGTTTTAAGTAGTTGCAAACAGGGCCAGCGCGTCCATTAAGGCGAACTAGGCAGTTGCCTAGGGCGCCAAAATGGACAGGGGGCGCCAAAATGGAGAGGGGGCACCAAAATGGAGAGGGGGCACCACCCCTCCACCGCCCCCGCTAGCTAGCCTGCTGCCCCCCGCCACCCACCCGCCTGCGCCTCCCCCCTGCTGCCGCCCCCCACTACCCCCTGCCCCCTGCCCTCCCCACCCACTGCCTAGGGTGCAAAAAGACCTAGCGCCAGCCCTGGTTACAAACCACCTCTTTAGAATGCTTTTCTCTACTGCATTTTTGCCATGTCCAGAGATGGGAATTTGGAGTGGTCTGGTTCATGCTTAAGAGGTTCTTATCTTCCATGCAATCTATTTTATGTCTCACTTGAACAGTCTTTCCAACCACCCAGGTTGATTCTTTTCTTCCATGAGAAGGGGCTGGACAGGTCTTTGGATTGCCTCAATACATCCCAATTCAATTAATGGCACTCCCCTTTAAACCCACTTCCCCACAGGCATAATTTAATAGGTTTCAGCCATGACCCTTTTTGTTAAATTAAATGACAGAGCCAAACAGCAGTGCTTCTACCTAGCATGATAACATAGTACTGCCAATGTAACTCATAATATACAGTACTGCCAAATGAAATGCTGCTCACTCTGTTATGTAGCCTGTGCAGATAGTTGTGTGTGTGTGTGTTGCATCGTTACAGTCGTGACCGACCCTTTTGACCCCATGTCCATGGAGTTTTCTTGGCAGGAATACTGGAGTGGCTTGCCAGTTCCTACTCCAGGTGCCTACAGCACCTGGTAATCCCTGGTGGTCTCCCATCCAAGTACTCACCAGGGCCGACCCTGCTTAGCTTCCAAAATCAGGCGAGATCGGATGTGTTTAGGGCATCTAGGCAGCTGTGCAGATAGTTAATCCACAGCAAATTAGAGCTTCTCCATTTTAATCTGCTCTACTGTTTCTTTGTTTATATAATCAACAACAAACATGCAGTAGAGTAGATCAAAATGGAGGAGCTCTAGTTTGGTATAGGTTAACTATCTGCATGGGCTACAGAAAAAACTAATTACAGGCACTCTGAGTTGTGCCAATACCAACACCATCCCAGGCCTAGACTGTGCCAAAATGGAGCAAGAAGAGACGTAAAAGGAGGTGAGATGGATCATCCTTAAGTCAAAGCATGTGTGGACACCATAAATCAAATGGCACAAAAAGTGATCCAAATTGTGAGTTGTCCAAACAACATGTCCTTGGTTTATTTGGAGAAAAACAGATATTTGAATCTTGGGATCTAGAATTTTATCATTTATCATTGTGTATACTACAGAATTACTGGGCTGGCTGTTGGGGTAAAGTTAATGGTCCGAATTTTGCAGACTGCTTCTTATGGTATTGCATAGATGATTCTGAAGAAGAAGAAGAAAGTCATTCAGGAAATTGAGTTTTCTTGACACATTTTTATTTTTTAAACATTTTTATTTCTTTAACTTAATTTAATTTATTGGACTCTTCTACTGCCCACCTAGAGAATAGCTACTCTGGGTGGAGTACCAAAAACAACCAAAATAATGGAACAAAGAGTAATAGCATAAAGTAAAATAAAAACATAACACAAACTAACATCTAAACAAAAACTCATTTAAACTGAAAATACATTAGAACTAACAGCATAATAGAGATGAACAGAAGTTAGAGGCAGAGGTGGACTTAGGTGTACAGTCACCCCCCGCCATTTCGCGGATCAGGTACTGCAGTTCCACTATATCGCGGGATCGCAGTACCTGGACCTTGGGGCTGTGTGCGTGGGAGGGTGGCGGGAAGTGAACGCATTTCCCGTGCCACCATCAGGCGCTCCTCTGAGAAGCCTAGGGTCATGCGGGGGATGATCGCATCACCCCACGCCACCCCCCGGCACTCCTCCGAGAAGCCTCGGGGCTGCGCTGGGTGGCGGCGGGGGGGTGATTGCATCACCCCATGCTGCTCCCGGCTCCTCCGAGAAGCCTTGGGGCCATGCAGGGGGGTCTGTGGGGGCGATCACGTCACCCCCCCCAAGGGGGTTACTGTAATAACATAGAAATGCAGTTTGTGGGGAGTCAAGATGGGAAATCACAACACAAGGAAAGCTTGTTTAACAAGCCACATTTTAAAAAGGTGCTTGAAAAATCCCAGTGAGGTAGATTTCTGTGAGCAGCCAATTCCACAAGCAAGGGGCGACCACCAAGTCCCTCATCAGTTCCTCACAGTGACTCTCCAAACCTCTCCCGGGGTCGGGACCTGCCTGGGAGGATCAAGCAATATGGGTATTTATTTATTCTGTGTGTGGGGGGGGGAGAAGCCACTCTGCCAGGTATTGAGTTCCTAAACCATTGTTTTAGGGAACCTACTGCATTCTGAGGAACTAAGGTGCCAGAGAAGCAAATTTACTTAATTTAATTTACATCTTTTACATCTTATTTATTTATTTATTTATTTATTTATTTATTTATTTATTTAGATTTTTATACCACACCATCTAGCCCAAAGGCTACTCTGGGCGGTTTACAACCTGACAAAATACAATTTATATAAATAACAATAATAAATGCAATAGAGATGGGCACGAAACGAACAATTTTTCGTTTCCGTTTTTGTTTTTTTGTTTCGTTATGTAACAAAATGACAAATGAATTTTGTCTCTAAAATGAAACAAAACAAACAGAAACACTGGAATTTTTGTCGTGCGTTTCGTTTCCATTACTGCAATATGAGTGAATTGCTTAAAATCCTATGAATGAATGAATGTTTATTTACGGTTATTAACCAAATTGTAGTACAATTAAAATATAATGTGATAAAACAGTATAAAATAATACAATAAAACAGTATAAAATATTATGATAAAACAGTATAAAATATATTACTAGAAAATACAGAGCTTGTAAAAACGACAATTTATGGGTAAAACGCTAAATATAATTAGGAGAGCTCGAATCTCTATCAGTTATACGTCTACGTTTGATCATAGCAGCGTAACAGAATCTGGCAACACAATTTGTGATCTGAGGGGACCTGTCAGAAAGGAGTAGCTTAGCGTAGTAGTTGGTAGGTCTCCCAGGATGTTTGCAAATAATAGGATGTATAAGCTCCTTGCGTAGTTCTTGATAAAAGGAGCAGCATAAAAGGACATGGGTCACAGACTCAATTTGGCTATTATTGCAAGGACATAGCCTCTCAGGGTAAGGGATATTTTGAAATTTCCCATCCAAAAGTTTGGAAGGGAGCACATTCAATCTGGCTAGGGAAAAGGCCCGGATTATTTTTGTAGACATGGAGCTGGAGAGGTAAAAAGACATTTTGAATGCATTGTATGTAACTATGCTATTGGTGCCCGTTTGGCTCAGGTGTTCCTGGAAATCTATATCCCTTATCCTACGCTTGACGGTCGCTTTGGCATTGGTGTAGCCCATCGCTATAAGGGTGTTAATAGAGAGACCTATCCGTTGCGTTTCTTTGACTACAAAAGATTTCCAATCTGACTGGAAGGTGTCTAGGAGGGTCAGGGGAGCCAGACCGACAGGAAGAAGCATAAGTTTGAGCCAGTAATTAATCATGTGGGCTTTTACCCGTGCTCTAATGGAAACTAATCCAGTCTCCAGGCGTAGGGCTGTGTTAGGGGTGCAAGGAGGCACACCGAGCATTGATCTCAAAAATTTAGTCTGGACAGATTCAAAGGAATGTATATTTGCATATGCAAATATTGGGGAGCCATACAGCAACTGTGAAATCACCTTGCCCTTGAAGACTTGTACTGCTGAGGGAACATGTCGTCCACCATTAGAAAAAAAGAATCTGTTTAAAGCTGTGGTACTTTTCTGAGCATTTGATAGTGAGTATTTTATATGGGATGTCCAGGAGCCTGTGGAGCTGAATAATATGCCCAGATATTTATAGCACGCCACCTGTTCTATAGAGTGATTATTTATTACCCATTTGTGTTTAGCCCTCCTTCTGCTGGTAACAAGTACTTTGGTCTTGGCATAATTAATAACAAGTTGTTCCTGATTACAGTATGAGGAAAAGGCTTTCAAAAATCTTCTAAGGCCAATACAAGTTAAAGATAGTAATACTGCATCATCGGCATAAAGTAGCATGGAGATAGGGCGTGAGAACAGCTTAGGGGGATGGAAGTCAGATTTTGATAATTTATCCACTATGCCATTGATATAAAAATTGAACAAAGTTGGGGCTAGAATACAACTCTGTTTTACACCATTGAACACTGGGATTAAATTAGATAAAGCTCCTGTTGAGTTGCAGAGAACTTGCAACCTGGTGTTTTGGTAAAGGCGTTGAATTAGAAGAAGGAGCCTCCTGTCTATGTTGGTTTCCTCAAACTTTGCCCAGAGTTTGCATCTTGGAATAAGGTCGAAAGCTGACTTAAAGTCAATAAAAGCCGCATACAAGGCACCTCCCTTAGGGGACGAGTATTTCTGAGCAAGATGGTGAAAAATAAGTCCCTGATCTAGTGTGGACCGTCCAGACCTAAAGCCGGCCTGCTCCTCTGCCAAGAGGTTCTCTGCTTGTAACCAGTCAGTTAGTTTATTCAAAAGGTGACTAGCATACAGCTTGCTGACTGAGCTAAGTAAACTAATTGGTCGATAGTTGGCTGGATCTCCTCTGTTTCCCCTTTTAAAGATTGGGACAATGATGGCAAGGCCCCAGTCCTCTGGAATACATCCTGTTTGGTTAATCCAGGAGAACAGGGATGCCAGTACTGGGGCCCACCAGTCGGAGTTGGACTTTAAAAGATCCGTGGTAATATAATCCATCCCTGGAGCTTTGCCTGCTTTCAATTTACAAATCAAGGTGGAAATTTCCGCAGGGGAAACTGGGGGCCAATCAGGGAGCTTTTTATTAACTACTGTTGAACTTTGAGCATGGTCAGGGTGGATGGCATAAATATTCCGAAAGTGTTCCTCCCAGGCACTTGGTAAAATGTGGGATACATGTCTAAGGGAATATTCCCTCATTCCCCCTGCCACTAACTTCCAGAAGGTAACCAAATCTTTAAGGTTGGCTGCAGCCTTCAATCTTTGCCAGGACTCTCGTTGGGCTTGAAGTTTTTCTTTTGATCAAGGCCTTATATTTACTCTTAAGAGTGAACCATTCAGAAGGGATTCTGACCAGGTTCTGCTCACGATACCATTTGTACTTGGCCATTAAGTCCTTTTTAGCTGCCTTACACTCAAGATCAAACCATGTATTCCCTTTGGCTGCTCTGGAGGGGCTGGAGATTGTGGTTTTGTGTCTTAGGTGTGGTTGTAGCTCTTGAACCAACTCATCATAGGTCTCAAGAGCTGTATAAATTGAGTCTGCTTTTGAAATTAGCATACCAAGATTAGAAAGGGGTCTGAGGTTAACAGTTTTCTCATGGAGAAATAATGCGAGCAGCTCTTATTTCTATAGAGGGTGGCAGTGCTATTTCACTCTCAGTGGACACTTTTATACCTCCAAGATTAATTAAAAGAAGTAAAGGAAAGTGGTCACTCTCAGGACGGCATTCATCCCAAAGTCAATAATTGGGGTCAACAAATCCTTGGTTACTAGAACATAATCTATGGTGGAGGCACCCATGTGTGATGTGAATGTGAAATCCCCAGGCCTGTCCCCTTCCACATTTCCATTTAATAACACAAGATCCAACTCATTGGCCATCTGCATTAGGTGAACACCCGCATAGTTGCACCCACCGTCCTTGGATTGCCTATGATAAAGGCACTGGGGGTGCACTGGATCTGGAGGTATCATATTGAAATGTTCATATAGCATCTTGTCATTTTCTCCTATTCTAGCATTAAAGTCCCCTGCTATCAAAACGGAAGCTCCTGGATACAATAATATCAGGCTTTCAATATAAGCTACCAAATTGACCCAATGATCACTACACTGTGTGCGAGATTGTTGAGGAGGGATATATACATTGATAATAATTATCAGTTGTGAAGTGATCTTAAGGGTAGCAGCAAGAGCTAAATTACAAGTAGGTTGCAATTCTTGGACAGATGCCTGTAGTTTGGTTGATAAAAAAAAATCACAAAAATTGAAATAAATCGTAACGAAATGGTAACAAAACGAACGAAAATGAAAATGATTTTTTTGCAAAAAATTGCAAAAAATGGAAACGAACGGAAATGGACCCTCCAAACGACAAACGACAAACGAAATGCCATTTTTTAAATTCGTGCCCATCTCTAAAATGCAATATAAAGTATAATATAAATATAAAATACAGTAACCCCCCACCATTTTGGGGTTCATGTACTGTGGTCCCACTATATCATGGGACCAGATTACATGCTGGGGCTCCAGCTGATTAGTGCTGGGATATTTCCCCACCCCAGCACCAATCAGTTGGAGCATGTCACTGCCGCTTCCCGTAGCCCATGCAAAGGTACCACTGCCCTTGCTGCAGGCACCATTCCTCCCCCAGCCAGTGACAATCAACTGCTTGGTGCTGGCTTGGGGCCAGTGCTGCCCCACAATCTCCATAGAAATGTATTAGCTCAATGCATTTCAGTGGAGAAATTTTTCCCCTTTGGAATGCATTAAGCCAAGGTAAGGTATTCCAATGGGGAAAAATTCTCCATTGAAATGCATCGAGCCAATGCATTCCAATGGGGAAACATTTCTCCATTGAAATGCATTGAACCAATGCATTTCAATGGAGACGACCCCGGATGCTGCTCCCCCCCCCCCGGGAAAGATCCCCCAATGCTGCCAGTGCACGCTGGTCTGAGAAGTCTTGGGGCGGCGCGGGCAGGGGGCGGCGGGAGGTCAGTTCCCCCAATGCTGCCGGCACGCACTGGTCCGAGAAGGCACTGGGAGGCGCGGGGAGGCGGCAGCGGGAGTCAGATCCCCCAACACTGCCGGTGCACACCAATCCAAGAAGTCTTGGGGCAGCGTGGGCGAGCAGCGGCAGGGGGATCTGATCGCCCATCAACCCCCAGGCCCAACCCAATCCACATTCGCATATCACGGATTTTCAGTCATTGTGGGTCGGGTGGGTCCCTAACCCCTGCAATAGGTGGGGGTTACTGTATAAATATATGTGAAAATTCTCAGTCATCCATGTGAGTTTATCTGGAAGTTGAGTCATGGCAACTGGACTTCTTTCATTGAGAGATCGAAACATTTCGCTGCTTATCCAAACAGCTCCGGCACCTTTTACATGCTGGGGAACTAACACCTGGCTGATAAAAAGCAAAAGGGTTTTGCTTATATACCGCCCCATACCACTACAAGTAGTCTCTAGGCGGTTTACAATTTTAATTACAGTGTGCAGGCTACACATTCCCCCCCCCAGCAACCTGGGTACTCATTTTACCGACCTCGGAAGGGTGGAAGGCTGAGTGAACCTTGAGCCTGCTACCAGGGATTGAACCCAGGTCATGAGCACAGTTTTACCTGCACTACAGGCATTTAACCACTGTTCTTTATATTTTTATATTAAAAAATATAAAGCATTTACAGTCACAAGTAAATGTGAGCTTCCCCCCTTTCATGTAGCCAATTTTAGTGTGTTTCAACATTGAGGAGGGCATAAACTTTCCTCCGTCAAAATAGGGGCCACAAAAATTCAGGTCAGTACTGAGATCCACAGCAATAAAGATACTAATAGTGCAGGGCTATTGTGTTAATTTGTTCTTCAAAACAGATCATGGAAATTGTTTAGCATCTTGCAGGTTCCAATACAGGTGAATGATTGGTCTGATGGGTCATGCAGAGGGACCATTAGGTGACCTGTAGAGTAATCAGGGGTCAGCCCCAGATTTACAAATTTAGAAGATTCATATCATTTCCAACTCTCTGTGCCAACAAGTGGCCTGATTGCCTGGACTACAACCCTAAGAAAAACCACTAAGGAGCAGAAGAACGGAAGCATGCCATGACAATGAAGGGGAGGTAGAACTGAGACGCAGGACTGTACCTTATAAGTTGAGGTAAAGCAAAAGCAAAGTGTTCTGCTTATATATACCGCCCCATAGTGCTTCAAGCATTCTCTGGGCAGTTTACAGTTTAATTATGCAGGCCACACATTGGTGGTATCTAGATGGACCAGACCTCCTTTGACAGAGACAGATTTACCAAGATTTTGGTAGATCAAGGCTCTAGGTCAGTGATGGTGAACCTTTTGGAGACTGAGTGCCAAAACTGCAACTCAAAACCCACTAATTATTCGCAAAGTGCCAATACAGCAATTTAACCTGAATACAGGTGGCTGTGAAGGGGCGATGTCGAGTGCCCACCGAAAGGGCTCTGAGTGCCACCTTTGGCACCCATGCCATAGGTTCGCCAACACTGCTCTAGGTAGACCTGTCCTCCCTCTATCTAACGAGGGTTCAGTAGAGCAGTTCATCATGGATTACATTTCCCTAGCTACCAAAAGTACTCTTTGTGGCTCTGGGGGCATGGATCACCAGTGCCAATGTGTAAAACAATACCACAACCTTGTGTGTGTGTGTTGTGTATTTACAGTCATGACCAACTCTTTGTGATTCCATGTCCATGGAGTTTTTTTGGCAGGAATATTGGAGTGGTTTGCCAGTTCCTACTCCAGGTGCCTATAGCACCTGGTATTGCCTGGTGGTCTCCCATCCAAGTACTAACCAGGGCCAACCCTGCTTAGCTTCCAAAATCAGGCGAGATCGGATGTGCTTATACATTTATTTAAATATGAATTGCTGCAGGTGCAAAAAAAATTGTCCCACACTGCTTTCCACTCTCAAGAAACTCTGCATACCGATGTCCATTCATTTCCCCAGCAACCATTGCTATCTGAATTCCAAGAGTTCAGTACCTGTTGGCACAAGAGGGACCGAATCTTCTCCAAGCCCCTGGGCAGACTGGCACTTAACTACATCCCTTGTTGGGAGAATTAAAAGCAAGTTGTGTTCATTAAACTTGCATTACCGGACAAATAAGATCATTCCACCCTCTGCCAGCTTCAATGGTAATCCGATTCCCTCACTGAATAAAACCTTCAGTTGCCACTGAGCCATTAAGGAAGCAGCTTATTGCCTCCAAAAATAGACAGACAATCATATTAGAACACCAGCAATTTCCCGGGGGTTGGTGTTTTCTGCAGCTTGAATATGAGGTTGCTAACCAACCAAAGGATGTCCAAGTTGTTTTTGATGCTCCTCACTTCAGCCATTTCCAATAGCTATAGCGCAGGGGTCATAACCTTCTGGCCTATGGGTTGGAAGTGGGTCTAAGGCTGTTTCTGTGGTTCTGATGCCAAGGTGGGGTGGGGGGAGTGAATAAAGTTAATTATGTTAAACAAGTTCTACTTCTCATCTTTCCTCTTCAAAACTCAAGGAAGCAATTGCATATTTATTCATTTACTTATACGTTCGTTCATTTGTTTGTTTGTTCATTTATTCATTTGTTCATTTGTTCATTTATTCATTCAACATACTGGTATACTTACCTCACCTTTCTCCTTAAAAAGAACTCAAGGCAACTCATGTAATTTAAAAGCTAAAATTGCAAAGTAGATAGGTATATCTTTATTTACGGCTCTTAACCAAATCAAAAAATTGCAAAGTATGCAAATATTAAAATTACAAAATATACAAATATTTTTTTTTTTAATATTAATTTTTCAATTAAAAAAAGAAAGGCTATACATAAAAGGAAAAGGGGGGGAGAAAGAGAACAAAAAATAAACATATAAAAAGCTTTTTTCTTTTTTATAATATAACATACTTGGTTTGGTGATTCTCTGTCATTGACATCATGCTATCTATTCATCCTTCCTCCCATTTTTTATTTTATACTACAATGCTTTAGCCTTCCACCAGTTATAAAAGAGGTCCCAACTAAGATAAAATTTTGATTCTTCTTGTCCCTTTAGTCTTTTAGATAATCTACCCATTTCTGCACATTCTAGTATTTTTTTAATAATAATCTCATCAGTTGGGGAATTTTCTGATTTACAGAACTGGGCCCATAATAGTCTAGATGCTTTCAAAAGGTGTAATAATAAATAAGAATTTTGTTTATCCATCGTATTTGGCAATAAACCTAATAAAATATTTCTGATTTAAACTCTAGTTCTAATTTTAAAATTTGCTTAACCCAAGTATGAATTTTAATCCAGTAAATTTTTGCTTTAACACAAGTCCACCAAGCATGATAATAAGTTCCTTCTTGAGTTTTGCATTTCCAACACTTACTTGATACATTAGAGAGCATTTTAGCCAATTTTACTGGTGTTTTGTGCCATCTATAAAATATTTTATAAATGTTTTCTTTATATGAAATAGCCAATGTTAGCTTAAAATTACTTGTCCATAATTGTTGCCATATTTGAAGTTCAATATTATGGCCAAAATTCTTGACCCATTTTAGCATAGTATCCTTCACCTCCTCATCTTGCATATCCCATTGTAGTAAGAAACTGTAGATTTTTTGAATTTGGTTTTTTTCTGTCATTAATAAGATTTTGTCAAATGCTGTATATTTTTTATAAAATCCTTGTGACTTTATATCTTGATTATAGATAGATTGAAATTGCATTAAAGGCCACCATGAAAAAGTCAGACCTTGATCCACTAATTGAGTCTTGGTTTTCAAGATTCCCTCAGGGTTAAGGAGCTCATTATAGGTGACTATTTTCTCGAATCTTAGTAAATTTGGATAGGCAAATGCTTCAATTGGCAAAACCCACCTTGGTATCTTCACATGAATTTTTAATTTGACCTTTTCCCAATTTCTTAGCAGTGAATTTCTTATTAAGTTTCTTTCAAAATATTTGTGTGTTTTTGTCCTTCCATACCATAAAAGTGCATGCCAGCCTAATTGCAGATCATGACCTTCGAAATACAATAGTCTTTTATTTCTTAGAAGTATCCATTCTTTTATCCATGTTAAAGCACTTGCATGATAATATAGAGTCCAATTGGACTCTATACAAATATTTTAAAAGACTCAAATGTCACCCCAACATCAAACAAAATCAAACAAAAATCAACATCATGAATTCATTCAAAAACAACAATTCATTTAAACCCCCCTCTCAGGCAACCAGTCACTATGAGAAAGTTTGCCTGAAGAGAAAAAATGGCATCAGCGTGGCCTCCTGTGGGAGGGAGTTTCAGAGTCTGGGAGCAGCAACAGAGGCCCTTTCCTGTGTCCTCACCAAACGCACCTGTGAAGGTGATGGGACTGAGGTGATGGACAGTCTCTTAAAGAGAGACATGGTCTGTGAGATAGCTTGGACCCAAGGAGTTTTAGGCTTTATGGGTTTGAATATGCTTCTTGATGCATGTCATAGAAACATAGAATCAAGAGTTGGAAGAGACCTCAAGGACCATCCAGTCCAACCCCCTGCTATGCAGGAACCCCCATCACAGGACTCCTGACAGATGGCCATCCAGCCTCTGCTTTAAAACCTCCAAAGAAGGAGACTCCACCACCCTCCGTGGCAGCATATTCCACTGAAGTTCTTCCTAATGTTTAAATTGAATCTTTTTTCCCGTAGTTTTGAAACCATTGCCCATAGTCCTAGTCTCTGAAGCTATGGAAAACAAACCAGTCCCCTCTTTGATATGACATCCTGTTCCACTGTCAAACAATGGGGGAGCCCACTGAAACCTTTTCTGCCATTTCTGCCATCTCATTCAAAACCACTTTTCCAGAATTCAGCAACCATGGCAGGGAATTAAAAAGTCTTCCTCATCCTTCCACTTTCCTCCCTTCCCAAAGGTGATGATCTGCCCTAAAGACACGCGAAAGACACTTTATGTTGTGGGAGGCTTTCTCAAATTCAGCACCAGTGCTGCTGCTGTCAGTAGGTGGGGAGGGGTCTAATGTGGGGCCCCAAGCCCAAGAATTTGCTCTCCCAAAATACTGATGGAGACGTGAAATGCAGGGCATGGGACATGAGTTGCCCACCTCTTGTTTAAAACCTTATGACTCTGAAGACTGATCTTCCAGGCTTTTGCTGACCTTTGGTTTACCAACCAGGAGGAGAAGTCCAGAAGAAAGAGAAGGAGGGAAGGGGAGATGGCGTGGGGCAGAATTCAATATAAAACAGCTGGAGAGGAAAAAGCATTGCACGTAGTGACCCCAAGAGGAGACAAAATGGCTGTTACAGCCAGTCTTTCAATAGGATGAGGGTGCAGGGATGTCTGGGATTCTGGGGACATATTTGGGAGGGACGGGACACATTTGGAGGGGGGGACATATTGGGGGGAGGGGCATGTGGCCAAGCAGCCACTCTGAGTCATTGGACCACCCTACTGGAAAAAAAATCCCCATGTTAACTTCCAAGAACAAAAGCCTCTTTTCCCTTTCAACAGTCAGCAGTTTTGCACAAATTACCATTCGAATTTGTGCAAATTGATGTGCATGGGGAAAACACCAGCCAAAAGAAAACCACACACTTCACTCTCCTGTTGGTACCTCCCAGTTCTGCTGGAGCAGAGATCTTTTGAGGAGATAATGACACCATCTTCTCAAACAGAGAAGGCACAGCACAGTCTGTGTGCACAGAGAAGGTCAGGGAGGGGGTGATGGTTAGAACTGCAAGATTGCTCCAGAACCCTACTTTATGATGTTGTCCCATTTTCATGCCAGTTACTTAAACCCCCAATTTCTTCTTTTCCCCCAGATTTTTCTTTGTGCATTATCGTTTGTTTACTTTGCAAAAGCTCTTTCAGGAAGTTACCTGAAAAGTACCATCACCCAAATTGAAAGAAGATTTGATATCCCTTCGTCCCTGGTTGGCCTCATAGACGGAAGCTTTGAAATTGGTATGTCCAATATGAAAAGATTTTACTGGCCATATTCTTTGAAAAGGATGCATTAAGCTTGTTGTACAGTTTTATACTTCTGGTAAAATTCATTTTTGCTGCAGGATAGAAGTACAGAGGAGACTAGCTGCAAGTTCCCCAGATAGCCTTTCCTCATTAACATTACAATCTCAGCAACTCACTCTGAGGCAATACTGTAGTAGTAGAAAGCATAAAATGTTTTCATTACTTACAGTTGTCAGTAGATCAACAGCAAAACAAGCAAACATTGATTCAAACAAATAAAAGAAAGAAAGGGAAAGAAACACTCAGCAGAGAAGAGAGCTTCCCTTTGAATTCAGAGCCAGGAGGCAATGATTAGTTAGTGCTGGATAGATTGATAGTCACCCCTGACAAGAAAAGGCCCTCCCAGTCAAACAAAATAAAGTGAACCCTCGTATAACAAGTGGTTTGTTTAACAGAAAATTTGCTTAAAGGGAAAAAAAATACGAGGTTGGGGGAAATCGCTTAACAGAATTGTCTATGGGGATAATCCGGACAACAGAATAATGGTCATGATTACAGTTTAATCCATTTTCAATGCGTTCCTATGGGAAATTTGTACAAAGGAAAATTTGCTTAACAGAATTTCATTTGGAACGAATTAATTCCTTTATACAAGGTACCACTGTACAAGTAGCGTTGTAGGTTACAAAAACTCCAAAAAAATTTCTTATGGATATTCTTCACCATGTGTGATCTTTCCATGTTTCTTGAAGGGAATCTTTTAATAATCATTCTGGTAAGCTACTTTGGAGCCAGACTTCACAGGCCAAAGATAATCGGAGTCGGTTGCCTAATAATGTCATTTGGGACATTTCTGATAGCTATGCCACAGTTCTTCATGGGGCGGTGAGTATTCTGTCACTTGGAATTTTTTAAAAAATCTAGTATACTAAAATAGCAAAGCTGTCAATAGCTTTCAAAATAGCATGTCATGAAGCTGATGTTACAATAATATGAGGATATGATAATAGGAGGACAGTACAAGTGAGAGATAAGATTTCACACCAACATTGGATTCATGGATTCATGTCCCATTGAATACAATACAGAGGTGTGCACCTGTTATTTCTCTGTGTACTAAATAAGTTCTAACTTACCATTTTCCAATAGATTTCAGGGCTCATAGCAAACAGTCAATAATTATTTGTATACGAGTGATGAGGTCATGCCACTGATCTCCAGGTAGGATTAACAATTAATCTTCCCTTGGAATGCTGGCCCCAGTTGAGTTAACACTATTGGGTTAAATGAACTGATGATGTGACCTATATTTCTACATTACCCGTGGAATCATATTAAAGGCAACTAAACCAATTCAAACAAAGCAAATAGCACAACACAGAAAGATTGGAAATCAGGTGATCAAACCACTAAGTAACAACAGGGTTCACCACCTAGGCTGCACACGGCAAGGGGGAGGCAGCAACGCCAGCAAATGTCAGGCCTTCAAGGGGAAGGCCTTCTAAAGCCAAGGACCCATCACTGGTAAAGCCTCCTTCCACATCTAGATGGTGATCACTGATGATACTTGGAGGTCTACAGCAGGCATGTCCAAACTTCAGCCCTCCTGATGTTTTGAACCACAACTCCCAGAATTCTAAGTTTAGATTGCCAATGGCAAAGGACT